>JAHZTW010000001.1:432305444-432326980 GCA_020283515.1 Alliaria petiolata
AATAATACTCTCGCATCTATTAATCAACCTAAGATCAGATTCTAGGTCGCGAAGCTAGAATAAGCATTAAACACAAATCCAGATGAAGAACTCTAATGATTTTATCCTAACAATTTAATTCGACCTAGCAATTCATTAATCGCCCTTGAAAAACCCTAAACCTAACTAGCAACTACTCAGACATGGTGAATGAATAAAACATCATGAATAAAGAAGATTGCATAAAAGAAATCAATAGAAACAAAGGAGTTCCGAATTTGCTCTGAAGGAGACAAATTCTTCTCTCTAAAATTTCTCTAAAATCTCTCTAAAAATCTCTCTAAGTCTCAAAAACAATAATTATGAAAAGGTCCCCTTTGGCTAAACAATGCCTGTAAACTATTTATAGAAGAGGATTTTCCTCCAGGGGCAGTTTTATAATTTCTTCAAACTTGCTCTCTTTCCTTTTTCTGATAGAAGTCGCGAAACTTGGCCGACCTTGATTGGTGTCGATCGACACCATGCGCGTAAATCTACTCTCTCGACTTCATCACTTCAGCTGCTCCTCCAAAATGCTCCAAAAAACTTCAGAATCTCCTTTTAAGCTCCAGACGTAGTCTAACCTATAAAGACTCTACTAGGACTCTAAAACTAACAAAAGACTCTATAAAAACACTTATATAATGGTTTAAAAATTGGTAAAACCATGATATATCACAACCCATACCCCAAAACCTAAGCCTAAAACTAGCCTCGATATGTAGAATCTACATGAGAGCTTAAACTTGTCATCTCAAACCTAACACTTTATGCTAAGTTTAATCAAAATAAGGCCTCACAATCAATATCACTAGAACATTTGGCTTTTAGAGAGGTAAGGGAGGGTGGGAGTACTACTTGAGCTAGCAAGAGAGTGGTAAACTGAGTAAGAAAGCTCAAGTATGTTTAATATCCATGAATTCACTTTCAATGCAAGACATGATATTTAAATGTCAAATTTCGGTTCAAGTGAGTAGGGTTGGCTATCAATTTCAAGGCCCTATTTCTACCAAAATCTAGTGACAAGTGAAGTGATCCAAGCATGGTTCTTCCTTACTTTTAAGATTTGTTCAAATGCAACAATGAACTACTAACTAGGGCATTGAATTGATTACATGAGTTGGCATTCTACAAGGATTAGCTCATCATTGCTCCCAATGCATATGAATGCAATTCCTACATGTAATGCAACTAGACTCAATCCTAAAATGCAAATGCAACATCTAAATGAATTTCTTTTTTTAGAAATTTTCGAAATTTTTCAATTTTGTTTTTTTTTTTTGGGTTTTTCTATGCCTTAAGTGAATGCATGAGACTCAAGATGCATAAAAGGAAAATAAGACTCACAAAACACAATGTCAAATCTCTCAACCTCTCCCCCAAACTTAAATTACACAGTCCCTTGTGTAATAAAAGTCTAGAGGAGACCTCAATCAACATGACATAATACAAAAACGAAAATCTAAAAAGACATATGCACAAGGGAGGTGGAGGTACCTCAAAATTGCGAAGAGGAGGATGATCATAAGGAGAGTGATTGGTTACTCGAGGAAGGAGATCGGCTCGACTTTCTCTTCCTTGGCCGTGCTTCGTGGGAGGAAGAGCAAGGTGGGTCTTCTTGGATCGGTTTCCTTGGGCGCACATGGAGTGAATGGCGCCTATTAAGGTCCATTTCGCTCTCTTCTTCATCTTCTTCCTCTGCTGCATCGCTTGTGCTCTCTTCTCTACCCCTCGTGGAGGACTTTCCCTTGATGATGGCATTTAGCCCCTTGACCCTCTTCTTCAAATCTTTCACTGTCTCACCGAGCTTCTTAATAGTCTGGTCTTGATACTTGTTCCACCTCTTGAGGAGACAAATGTGTGCATGGGCTTCTCTCAATGTCGGACTTGGCATCGGGTCTATGCAAGAGGGGAAGTAGTATCTCTCGCTACCATAAACCGGGCTCGGAACTTGATCCTCTTCTTCAACTTCTTCTCCCTCTCTTGGCAATGGAGTGGAGGGGAGGATTGAGAGCGGAATTGTAGAGGTCCTCGTATGGGGGAACAAAGTCGATGTGTGAGATCTCTTGGAATGAGGTAGCTTGCAAGTTCGGGAGACAAATCTTTGCTTCGGTCTTTGTGTCTACCGCAAACTTGTAGGCAAACCGGTTGCCCAATCTTCCCGAGAGAAACATGGTCCTCCCAAGGCAGAAGATGTCCATCCACTCGGGCTCAAGGCCGTTCGTCCCTAGCTGATGTCCACAAACTTCGAGGATCGGTGTTATGATCCCGCAAATGCTAAACTCGTGGTCTTTGTCCTTCATCAAAACAACACAATCTTCGTAGTAGAGCAACTGCCTGACCAATAGGCTAATCATACCGGTTCCTGTCCTATATCCTCGAACTCCCGTGCCTCCTCTCGTGTGAAACCCAATGAACTTGGAAAGACCCACATCTAGCAACTCGAGCTCCTCCTTGGCGACTTTCCCGGCCTCCTTCCTTGCATAGAAGGTGTAAGCAAGAGCCTTGTGTGCATACCTCAACGCTGGATGCCTTATCATAGTCCCCGTGCTTCCTCCCGGCTTAAACTTCCCAACCGCGATTGTCTCCCACAAGCCATTCAACTCACACTCATCAATGGTGAGCATCTTTGTTCTCCTTTCTTCTTCTTTGAAACCAAAGATCTCGTTCAGTTGGCGAAAGGACATTGTGTATATGGTCCTATGGATCTTGTACTTGATGAAGCCATGACCATTTCGCGGTGGTGAATCCTCACCGTCATAGTAGAAGTGCGCGGTGAGGGAAGATAGGAATTCACATGTCGCAAGCTTGTGAGCGAGACGGGCCATGGTGATGAACTTGGCCAATCCCATGTTGGTGAAGAGAGTTTGGAAGTCCTCAAAGATTCCCAAGACTCGCAGCGTCTGCTCATGCGGGTACTTTGTTACCTTGAACCGCATACCCATGAATGCTTTGAGGAGTTCCTCGGGTGAGAGCTTATTTTTAGGCCCCTCTTGTGTGGCCTTTGATTTCCCCTTTTGGGCTCTCGTGGTTGCCTTTTTTCTTGACCCAAGTACAACCTGCTCCTCCTCACTTCCGAACTCTCGTCCTCAACCACATGCCTCTTCCTTTGGCTCTTTGATGACCTTGCTTGAGAGCTTGCTCCTTGGCTTGTTGCATCTCCTCTAGCTCTTCCCATTGTTCCTACAAGTGAGTAAGCAACTCATTTTGAACAACTTATAGTAGCAATTAGCAAGCAATAAACAAGATCAATGCCAAATTTTCGAATTTCCTCCCAATTCCACACTTAGAAAAAAATTTGGCAAACACAAAATTTTCAAATTGTCCAAACTCGAGTGCTATCTATTGGTAATCCATAAGCATGATTAATGATATGTCTATATTTTGCATCATATTCTCTCCATTTAGTGTACATTTCTTATCATTTAGGAACCTAATTAAGCATCATAGTATTGCATTTTGATCATTTAGAGTTCTAGGATGTCTTTGCATGGTCCTTGCATGTTTTGGTGCATTTGGAGTCTTGATCAGGTGATATGGATGCTATGGAGGCATGAATGAGTTGGAGAAGGATGGCATAGCAAAGGAAGGGCAAGAAGTCACCAAGAAGACGAAGAAGGAAGTCTCTCGAGCTGGATTGACGAGATGGATCGACCAGCTACGTCGAACCACTTCAGCAGGAGTTCAGATCGGCTTGATGGATCGACCAGCTACGTCGAACCACTTCACCAGGAGTTCGGATCGGCTTGATGGATCGACGAGCTACGTCGAACCACTTCACCAGGAGTTCGGATCGGCTTGATGGATCGACGAGCTACGTCGAACCACTTCACCAGGAGTTCGGATCGGCTTGATGGATCGACGAGCTACGTCGAACCACTTCACCAGGAGTTCGGATCGGCTTGATGGATCGACGAGCCTGGTCGATCCGAACCAAGAAACCAAGAAAAATACGGACGACCAAGAGTTTGGATCGACCAGCCAGATCGACGAGGCTACCTCAATCCAAACTTCCAGGAGTTCGGATCGACGTGCTGGATCGACGTGCCCTGACAAAAACGACCCATTTACTGTTCACCTTTCTGGGTCCCCTATAAGTACTCTTTAGACCTAATTTTTTATGTCAACTTTTATTCTCCATTGTCTTAGCTTAAACTTTTATCTTCTTTGGGAGAAAACCTTGTATTTGCCTTGGATCTTTAAGTTTAATGTAATATCTCTCTTAGATTTCTGATTATCATTTCTCTAATCATGTTTAGCTTATCACTTATCTTTGATTTGATGGGCTTAATGATGATTAGTGAGTAGTTTCTTAGGAACTTGGGGATAGGTTAGATTTAGGGTTTTCTAATGGTTCAATCTTCCAATCTAGGTTATATTCTTTCATCTCTCTTCTTATTAAGTAGTTCCTAATGCCAAATAGCTAATCTTAGCTATTTTGGATCATAGGCATTTCACACACCCACCAAGTGTTTGATAAAATGCTTGAACCAAATTTATAAGAGATCTACATTCCTAGCCTAAGACATTAGGTGCCTAGGGTGCTTATCATGCTATTTAGACTTGTGTTTATTGCTTGCTAATCATTGTAATGCTAAAACATCATTAGTTCATTAGGGTGATTAGTAAAGGGATTATTACCACACATCATGGATTAGTCTTTATTAAGTGTTCTAGGCATAGAGATGGCTTGTTTAGTTGCTTAGATGATTGCAAGGTTGTCCATTTAGATACTCAAATCAATGATTCCATCCCTAGGTTTCGTTTTAGTAATTTGTTAATCGTGCTTAGTAGTTAATTACGTGATTAGTACCTAATTAGTGATAATTAAGGCTTTAACTCATATAATTAGTCTTGTAGTATCTCTCTTAGGTTGTAGCTTGCCTTTAATATTCCCTTGTTACTTGAATTTCGAATTTGGCTTAGCTTAGACCAAACTTTGTATTCATTTTGCATCAAACTCCCAATATGGATTGATATCTCAAGTATTGCAATGATATGAGCAATTGAGGAATTGCAAACAAGTGTAAAACTACTTGTTTCAATTCGGCGCCGTTGCCATATTGGGATTGTTTGATCACTAGAATTTAGTTTAGTTTGAGACTAAGTTCTTCTTTTGTGTTTATTGACCATCTACTTTTCTAGATTTCAGCTCACCTTGAATGCATTTAAGATTCGGCGGAGACAACAACTTTCAAGGTTTTCAAGAGATTGATCAGTTGGAAAAGGTTGCTAGGATTGCAAGAAGGAAAGCTGAAAGGTTAGATAGGCTGAGAATGGAAGAGCATCCAAGGGAACACCCTCCTCAAGTTGCTGTACCACCAATCATGGAGCAAGAACAAAGGGGCAATGGAAGCCCCTTGCATGCGCCAAGACAAGGGAGAACAATTGGGACTGGTGATGCTCCAAATATTTATCAAAATAGATATGGTATTCAGCCTCCACCGGTTCACAACAATACCTTTGAAGTGAAGGCAGCCTTCATCTTCATGGTCCAACAAGACAAGTTCCATGGTTTGCCAATGGAGGATCCACTTGATCACTTGGATAATTTTGATAGAGTTTGTGGGTTGTTCAAGATGAATGGTGTGAGTGAAGATGCTTTCAAACTAAGGCTATTTTCCTTCTCTCTTGGGAATACATCAAGGCAATGGGAGAAAACTTTGCCTCAAGGTACCATCACCTCTTGGGATGATTGCAAGAAGGCATTCCTCTCTAAGTTCTTCTCCAACTTAAGGACTGCCAAGTTGAGGAATGAAATCTCAAGTTTCACTCAAAAGAATAATGAGTCTTTTAATAAAGCATGGAATAGGTTCAAGGGCTACACAATGCAATGCCCTCATCATGGCTTCACACAAGAGTCTCTACTAAGCACCATCTATAGAGGGGTCCTTCCAAAGATTAGAATGCTTCTTGATACAGCAAGTAATGGAAACTTCTTAGGAAAAGAAGTAGAAGATGGTTTGGAGGTTGTAGAGAATCTTGCCTTGAGTGATGGTAATTACAATGAAGACTATGATAGAGCTCCAAGGGGAGGTGAATATGAATCTCACAAGAAAGACATGCAGTCTCTAGATGACAAGATGGACAAGCTCATGTCCTCCAATCAAAGGCATGTACATTTTGTTGGTGAGAATAAAGAAAAATGTGATGATCAAGTTGGGTCTCAAGAGTGTGAGAAGAGGTCAATTTCGTGGGTGGCCAAGGAGGCTACAACAACAACTATAAGGGGAATAACAACCTCTCTTATAGAAGTAATAATGTAGCCAACCCCGAAGACCAAGTCTACCCTCCACAAGCTACTCAAAGCACACATTTAGTACCTTACAACAATCAACAAAAGGGTTATGCACCAAGGTCTAACTACCAAGGAGGAAACCAAGGCAACTATGGTGGTCCAAAGTACATTGCTCCACCAGGTTTTACTCAAGCTTCACAAGGTCCTCCCCAAGATAACATTCCACTAATGCTTCAACAAATACTTCAAGGTCAATCCAATAGTGATGCTAATGTGGGAAAAAAGATTGCTGAGATTAACAAAAGGATGGATTCTACACTTAATGGGTTTGCCACTCAAATAGGAGGTCTTCAACACAAGTTCAGGCAACTTGAGAACAAAGGCAAGGCTTCTACCTCCAATTCTCAAAGCACTTTACCCGGTAAGCCCAAAGCTAACCAAAAAGAGTATTGCAATGCTATCTCCACTATTGATGAGGATGAGTATGAGAATGTTGTGCTAGAGTTTGAGAAACTATTCGAAGCTCCTTATGATACATCCATTTTCAATGAGGACATTGACGTTCAAGGTGGGGAGGTGGTCATTGAAAATGACTCCATGGTTGTTGCTACTGAAATGGGTAAAGAAGTGTTTGATGAACCCAAAGCTTCTACAAAAGAAAGAGTTGAGGAGGATGTAAGAGAAGTGGCTAAGAAGAGTGAAGGAGGAGCTTGTGATATCCTTATCTATAAGCCACCACTCCCATATCCTGAGCGGATTTTGACTAAGGCACAAAAAAAAGTGCTCACAAGCTTTAGAGGAAGTATGGAGAAAGTTGGAGCACATTAGCCAAAGGGGGAGAGTTTGTTTCAAGTCAAGGGTCAAATAAGGTTCATCAAAGACTTGCTAGCTAATAGGGAGAAGGTAGAAGAGCTGATGGAAAGCCTTGATCCACCAAGCACAACAAGGGATGAGCCTAAGATTATTCCAAAGTTTGGCAATCCTGGAAAATTTTTGATTTCTTTCTCTCTTGGGAATTTAAAGATTGATGAAGCTTTGTGTGATTCCGGATCAAGTGTCAATGTGATGTCCCTTGAAATGTTTAAGAGCCTTGGGATTACAAACCCAAAGGAGTATCCATCACCTATTACCTTTGTTGATGCTACCTCAAGACAACCTATAGGCCTTGTTGAAGATTACCCATTGATTATTGGTGAGTGTCTAGTCCCAACTGACTTCATAGTCATGGACATAGTCCAAGCAACAAGTCTACCTCTTCTCCTAGGTACTCCCTTCCTCAATACAGCTGGTGCAAGCATCGATTTCACCAACAAGAGGGTGATTCTCAAGAGTGTGAATGATAAGGTCTTCTATCCGATGAAGCCTTCTACCTTGGGTTTTTGTGGCACAATCACATGTGCTACTATGGAAATTGATGAAAAACCACCATATACAAAGGAGCAGCTGATGGGATTCACTTGTGTGATGCTGAAGGATAATGATACCTTGGACCACAATGAGTATGATGGGTCAAGCTTTGATGGTGTGAGTCTTCTTGCTATGTTTGATGAAATCAATGTGGTGGAACATATAGCGGAGCCACCAAGGAGGGCAAGAAGGAGGTCTAAGAAGAAGAAGAAGATGTTAGACATTGGAGCAAACACCATGTTCATCGAGAAGGGAGGAGGAACTTCATATCCACTCCATGACCTTCCCAATGTGTAAAAGGTTTGAAAAGTCAAGCTTAGTGACGTTAAACAAGCGCCCTTGGGAGGCATTCCCATGTTATCCTTGTATATATTCTTATTTTTATTCTATAATCATGTTTCTTTGAGTTTTGAAAAGGCTTAGGTTGAGTATGGAGGGCTATGAGATCTCCCACCCCTCAGTCAAGCAATCCATCATAATCCGTGGAGTCTTACTCCTCATCCTCCACTCGTTTTTGATAAAGGTAACACTCCAAACCATTGTAAATACCATCTAGTTTTTATTTTTGCATTTTGAAATCATCTTCAAGTTAGGATTACACAAGGGACTGTGTAATTTAAGTTTGGGGGAGTATGGTGTATTTGATTTTGTGTTTTGTGATCTTATTTTCCTTTTTCATGCATATTTGAGTCTCATGCATTTCATCTATGGCATAAAAAAACAAAAAAACAAAAAAAAAAATTCAAAAATTTCAAAAAAATATAGCATGTAGTTGTATTTGCAATTGTCACATAAGTAGGATTGAGTCTAGAATTTGTATCATTTAGGAATGCATTCATATGCATTGGGAGCAATGATGAGACTATCCTTGTAGATTGTTAACTTTTGTGATCAATCCAACACCCTAGTTAGTAGTTCTTTGATGCTTGTGAATAAATTTGAAAGTAAGGAAGAACCATGCTTGGACCACCTCATTTGTCACTAGTTTTTGGTTGAAATATAGTCTTGAAATTGATAGCCAACTCTACTCACTTAAACCGAATTTAGACATTTAATTATCATGCTTGCATTGAAAGTAAATTCATGGATTAAAATACTTGGGCTTTCTTATCCACTTTGTCACCCTTTTGCTAGCTCAAGTAGCACTCCTACCATAACCAACCTCCTTTGAAGCCAATTGTTTTTGTGTGATTATTTGTGAGGCCTTTATTTCGATTGAACCTAGCATAACGTGTTTGGTTTGGGACGACAAGTATAGGTTTTCATGTAGATTCTAGCCTTGCATTTTGGGGCTAGCTTTAGGCTTAAGATTTGGGGGTTTGATTGGCCGTGGTACTATTTGTTCTTTGATGGAAAAGTGTGAAAGGAATTGGTGTTGAATAAAAGGCTTGGCGTAAAATAAGGGGAAGGATGGTTTGAAATGGAGAGTCTTGGATTTTAAAAGGATTGGCTCTAAGTAAATAAAAAAAATTGCTAGGTGGTCTTAAGAAATCAAAAGAGCCAAAAAGGGCCAAAGAAGATAAATATATATAAGGCTGCCTAGAGATCAAAGAAGAGCTAAGATGATAAGAATAGACTACTCCATTCACCGAAAATGATAAGTTGAAGAAGTTCCCCTTAGAGCTTTGAAAAGGAGAAAATGTGTTTGAAATTCAAAGGGTTTAGCAAGGCACAAAGAGCCTTGAGAAAATGGTAGATTCTAGAGGGTTGAGTGAGCTTTAAAAAAAAATGAATGAGAGGGGTGTAGGATCATTGATAGCATTTCGGGTAGATGAAAATCTATGCTTGTATGCATCACTTGTTTCTTACCTTAAGCATTATGCATATGGTTCAATCTTTCTTGAGTATCACCCTTACTTAAATGCAAAACCGTATGAATTGAGATCATTTTCATCTCAAAACCCAGTCCCTTAGTCAAATGAATTTACTTGCCTTGCAATGTCATGATTCACGGTTTCACACTTAATGAATGTTAAAGAGTTGGTTTGATAGAGAGACTTGTTTTAATTGAATTCTTAGTGCACTTGAATGTTGAGATGGGCATGGCTAACTCTTTTGGAGTAGGAAGTATTCACATGCATTCTAGAATTAAGAACTAGGATGTTGAGTTGATCATTATTGTTGACCATCTTGGATTTGAGCTCCCACCTTTAAACCTCTCTCCTTGGCTTGTGTTTCATTATCTTGGGGACAAGCAAAAGGCAAGTTGGGGGGGAGTTGATATGTCTATATTTTGTATCATATTTCCCCCCATTTAGTGTACGTTTCTTATCATTTAAGAACCTAATTAAGCATCATTGTATTGCATTTTGATCATTTAGAGTTCTAGGATGTTTTTGCATGGTCCTTGCATGTTTTGGTGCATTTGGAGTCTTGATCAGGTGATATGGATGCTATGGAGGCATGAATGGAGTTGGAGAAGGATGGCATAGCAAAGGAAGGGCAAGAAGTCACCAAGAAGACGAAGAAGGAAGTCTCTCGAGCCGGATCGACCAGCTACGTCGAACCACTTCACCAGGAGTTCAGATCGGCTTGATGGATCGACCAGCTACGTCGAACCACTTCACCAGGAGTTCGGATCGGCTAGATGGATCGACGAGCTATGTCGAACCACTTCACCAGAATTTCGGATCGGCTTGATGGATCGACGAGCCTGATCGATCCGAACCAAGAAACCAAGAAGAAGACGGACGACCAAGAGTTTGGATCGACCAGCCGGATCGACAAGGCTACCTCGATCCAAACTTCCAGGAGTTCGGATCGACGTGCTAGGTCAGCACATCGATCCTGACAAAAACGACCCATTTACTGCTCACTTTTCTGGGTCCCCTATAAATACTCTTTAGACCCAATTTTTTATGTCAACTTTTATTCTCCATTGTCTGAGCTTAAACTTTTATCCTCTTTGGGAGAAAACCTTGTATTTGCCTTGGATCTTTAAGTTTAATGCAATATCTCTCTTAGATTTCTTATTATCATTTCTCTAATCATGTTTAGATTATCACTTATCTTTGATTTGATGGGCTTAATGATGATTAGTGAGTAGTTCCTTAGGAACTTGGGGATGGGTTAGATTTAGGGTTTTCTAATGGTTCAATCTTGCAATCTAGGTTAGATTCTTTCATCTCTCTTCTTATTAAGTAGTTCCTAATGCCAAATAGGTAATCTTTGCTATTTTGGATCATAGGCATTTCACACACCCACCAAGTGTTTGATGAAATGCTTGAACCAACTTTATAATAGATTTACATTCCTAGCCTAAGACATTAGTTGCCTAGGGTGTTTATCAGGCTATTTAGACTTGTGTTCATTGCTTGCTAATCATTGTAATGCTAAAACATCATTAGTTCATTAGGGTTATTAGTAAAGGGATTATTACCACACATCATGGATTAGTCTTTATTAAGTGTTCTAGGCATAGAGATGGCTTGTTTAGTAGCTTAGATGATTACAAGGTTGTCCATTTAGATACCCAAATCAATGATTCCATCCCTAGGTTTCGATTTAGTAATTTGTTAGTCTTGTTTAGTAGTTAATTGCGTGATTAATGCCTAATTAGTGATAATTAAGGCTTTAGCTCATATAATTAGTATTGTAGTATCTCTCTTAGGTTGTAGCTTGCCTTTAATATTCCCTTGTTACTTGAATTTCGAATTTGGCTTAGCTTAGACTAAACTTTGTATTTCTTTTGCATCAAACTCACAAGATGGATTGATATCTCAAGTATTGCAATGATATGAGCAATTGAGGAATTGCAAACAAGTGTAAACATACTTGTTTCAATTAATGCAAACTAATGCAAGTGAAAACCTCAAAATATAACAATGTTCAAGAGTTTAATTTGGATTTTCGAATCATGAACCCTATATGTCAAATTTTCAAAAATTAACCATGGAAATCCTAGTATAGCACTCGAAATCTACTCCATAACCATAATCAAATATTGTCCAAGCCACAATTAATCAATTCGAACATCCTAAATCAAAGATCCCCAAATTTTCACCATTAGAGCAAAAGATGAAAAACTTGGTTGTTGGATTGTTTACCTCATGAGCGAGTGAGAGGATGAATGAGATTGACTTAGAATCAATGAGAGCACAAGAAATATAGTAAGAGGCGCTTTAAATCACTAAGATTGCTTAAAAATTGAGAGAGAGAGACCCAAAAATTGCAAGTGTGTGTGTGAAGGGGGCTATTTTCGTGTTTGGGGAAGAAGAAGAGGGGAGAACCAGTTTAATTCGAGTGAATTAAACCGGTCAAACCTCATTGACTTACCTGTAAAAGGAGCGTATCGAGCTTAGTAAGTCGATACATAGCTCGATACGCTTGCAGACGCGGGTTTTTAGAACAGTATTGAGCTTAGTAGCTCGATACAGATGCCCGATATGGACGCTAAAGATCTCTGGTCTGGTTTGTATCGAGCTATGTAGCTCGATACAAACGTCTGATACGCTTCTTTCGAGATCCATGTGAGATCTGCATCGAGCTTAGTAGCTCGATACACAGCGCCAAAATCTTCTTGGCAAGCTTTTGCTCTTGGCCCAACTTCCTTGATTGAAACATATCATCCACGAACACTTGAAAACACATTATTGAATTAAAAAGGGCAAATATTTACAAAGATAGACATGGGAATGCCTCCCAAGTGCGCTTGTTTAAAGTCACTAAGCTTGACATTTCAAACACTAAGGAATGGGGGTGAACAAGGAGTGGAATTTGCTTCCCATCTCCTTTCTTGATATACATGGTGCTTGCTCCAGCTTGCAACACCTTCTTCTTCTTCCTAGTCCTCTTCGGTGGATCAGCTATAGGCTCCACAATCTTGAGCACATCAAACATTGCTAGAAGACTCTCACCATCAAAGCTTGGTGCATCGTACTCATTATGATCAACGGCATCATTCTCCTCATTTACCGCGCAAGTGAGACCCAGTAGTTGCTCCTTGGGTGGTCCCTCTTCAGCCTTCTTGGTGTCACACGTGATCGTTCCACAAAGGCTCAAAGCATAAGGTTTCATAGGATAGAAGACCTTACATTCCACATTCTTGAGGATCAGCCTTTTGGTGATGAAGTCAAGGCTTGCACCAGCTGTGTTGAGGAAGGGTGTCCCAAGAAGAAGAGGTAGCCTTGCTACTTGAACCATATCCATCACAATGAAATCAGTTGGCAGAAGACACCCCCTAAATTTCAATGGATAGTCTTCTACAAGTCCTAGAGGTTGCCTTGAGGAAGCATCAACAAAGGTGATGTGTGATGAATATTTCTTCATAGTAGTGATCCCGAGGTTCTTAAACATCGCAAGGGACATCACGTTGGCACTTGAGCCGGAATCACACAAAGCTTCTTCAATCTTCAAGTCCCCAAGGGAACAAAAAATCACAAAATTTCCCGGATTACCAAGCTTTGGGATCATCTTGGGCTCATTCCTTGCTGTCCTTGATGAATCTAGACCTTCTATTAGCTCTTCAACCTTCTCTATGTTGGCAAGCATATCTTTGATGAACCTTATTTGACCTTTGACTTGAGACAAACTCTCCACTTTGGGCAACGGTGCACCAACTTTCTTCATACTCCCTCTAAAACTTGAGAGTACCTTTTTTTATGCCTTAGTCAACACTGCTTCGGGAAAGGGGAGTGGTGGCTTGTAGACAAAGGTGATCATAAGCCTCAACTTCAGTCTTCTTAGCCACTTCTCTTTCCTTTTCAAGAATACTTGCTTGTGTAGAGATTACATCCTCCTTAAACTCTTTTTTACCCATTGGTTTATCAACAACCAAATGGTCATTTTCAATGACTCCTTCTCCAACTTGAACTTCAATGTCCGCATTGAATATAGCTTCATCATTAGGACACCCAAATAGTTGCTCAAATTCAGTTACTACACGCTCATACTCTTCCTCATCAATAGAGTAGTTGGCATTGCAATATTCCTTGGGGTTGGGTTCGGGTTTACCGGGCAAAGAAGCTTGAGCTCTTATAGATTAGGAATCAATCCCTTTGTTGTTCTCCAGTTGCTTAACTTTGGAGCTCAAAGTGTCAAACTTGGAATTTAGGTCATTGTATGAACAATCCACCTAGTTGTGGATTTCGGCCATCTTTTTACTCACATCCATAGCACTACTTGCTTGCCCTTGGAGGATTTGTTGTAAAATATTCCTCACATCCAAATCTTGTGTGAAACCTGGTGGAAGATCTTACTTGGACTGAAAATTCCCTTGGTTGCCTTGATTGTTCCCTTGGTAGTTGGTTTTAGGAACAAAACCTTTTTGTTGCTTGAAAGGGACAAAGGTCTTTTGTTGACCTCCTTGTCCTTGTTGAGGGTAGAGTTGAATTTGAGAGTTCTCCACATTGGTACTCCTATAGGAAAGATTGTTGTTCCTATAGTGGTTGATATGTCTATATTTTGCATCCTTTTAGCATCCATTTAGTATAAGTTTCTCTTCATGTAAGTATGTATTTAAGCACCATTGTGTTGCATTGTATCATTTAGAGTCCTAGAGTGTCTTGCATAGTCCTTGCATGTTTTGGTGCATTTGGAGTCTTGATCAGGTAACATGGATGCTGTGGAGGCAACGATGGAGTTGGAGAGGAATGGCACATCACTTAGAAGAACAAGGAGTTTTCAAGAAGATGGAGAAGAAGAAACCTGAAGGAATTTCGACGAGCAGGATCGACGAGTCTCACCGAAATTCTTCTCCAGGGGGATATTTCGACGAGCAGGATCGACGAGTCCCATCGAAATTCTTCTCCAGGGGGATATTTCGACGAGCAGGATCGACGAGTCCCATCGAAATTCTTCTCCAGGGGGATATTTCGACGACATGTTTCGACCAAGGCTCACCGAAACTTCCCCAGACGCATGAAGACGGATCAAAGATTTAAGACTATTTCGACGAAGAGTTTCGACGAGTCTCGTCGAAACTTCTTTCCAGGGAGAGATTTCGACCAGAAATTTCGATGAGTCTGGTCGAAATTTTGCCAGACGAATCTTTTTTGTCTACCTTATGAGTCCCTCCTATAAATACTCTTGAAACCTAATTTTTCTAGACAACTTTTATTCTCTTGTTCCTAGCTTAAACCTTGAGCCACTTTGGGCAAATACTTTGTTTAAGTTTGAATCTTTGGTTTTAATGCAATATCTCTCTTAGATTTCTTGTTTTATCTTTCTCTAATCATGTTTAACCTTTCTCTAATCTTTGATTTGATGGGTTTAAGTATGGTTAGTGAGTAGTTCCTTAGAAACTTGGGGATGGGTTAGATTTAGGGTTTTCTAATGGATTAATCTTGCAATCTAGGATAGATTCTTTCATTCTCTCTTCTTATTAAGTGATTCCTAATGCCAAATAGCTAATCTTTGCTATTTTGGATCATAAGCATTTCATACACCCACCAAGTGTTTGATGAAATGCTTGAACCAACTTAATAAGAGATTTACATTTCTAGCCTAAGACATTAGTTGTCTAGAGTGTTTATCATGCCATTTAGACTTGAATTTAATGCTTGTTGATTATCCTAATGCTAAAACATCATTAGTTCATTAGGGTGATTAAGAAAGGGATTAGTGCCACACATCATGGTTTAATCTTGTTTAAGTGTTCTAGGCATAGAGTTAGCTTGATTAGTTGCTTAAATGATTGCAAGGTTGTCCATTTAGTTTCCCAAATCAATGATTCCATCCCTAGGTTTCGTTTTAGTTAATTTGATAATCTTGCTTAGTAGTTAATCTCTTGTTTAGTGCTTGATTAGTAGTAATTAAGGCTTAATTTGATATTATTGCTCTAGTAGTGTTTCTTTTAGTTTGTGCTTTGCTTTTAATTATCATTTGTCACTTGAATTGTCAATTTAGCTTAGCTTAAATCAAACTTTATATTCTTATTGAATCATCTCCCAAAATGGATTGATATCTCAAGTATTGCAATGATATGAGCAATTGAGAAATTGCTTGCAAGAGATAAAAAACTCTTGTATCAATTTGGCGCCGTTGCCATATTGGGATTGATTGATCATTAAGATTTGAGTTTAATTTGAGACTAAGTGATCCTTTTGTGTTTATTGACCATCCATTTTTCTAGATTTCAGTTTTCCTTGAATGCATTTGAGATCACAAGGAGACAACAACTTCCAAGGCTTTCAAGACATTGATCAATTGGAAAGGGTTGCAAGGATTGCAAGAAGGGAAGCTGCAAGGTTAGAGAGGTTGAGAATGGAAGAACAACAAAGAGATCAAGCTCCTCCAATGAACTTGGCGCAAGCACCAAGGGGGAATGGAAACCCCTTACATGCGCAACGACTAGGAAGGACTATTGGGGCTGGAGATGCTCCAAATACACACCAAAATCGCTATGGTATCACTCCTCCACCGGTTCAAAACAATACTTTTGAAGTGAAGCCAGCTTTCATCTCTATGGTTCAGCAAGACAAGTTTCATGGGTTGCCAATGGAGGATCCTCTAGATCACTTGGACAACTTTGATAGAGTTTGTGGTTTATTCAAGATGAATGGTGTGAGTGAAGATGCCTTCAAACTAAGACTCTTTCCCTTCTCTCTTGGGGATAGAGCAAGGCAATGGGAGAAAACTTTACCTCAAGGTACTATCACTACATGGGATGAGTGTAAGAAAGCCTTTCTATCTAAGTTCTTCTCCAACTCTAGGACCGCCAAGTTGAGGAATGAGATCTCTAGCTTCACTCAAAAGAGCAATGAGTCTTTCAATGAGGCATGTGAAAGATTCAAGGGCTACACAATGCAATGCCCTCATCATGGCTTCACACAAGAGTCTCTACTAAGCACAAGCTATAGAGGTGTTCTACCAAAGATAAGAATGCTTCTTGATACCGCAAGCAATGGGAATTTCTTGGGCAAAGATGTTGAAGATGGTTTGGAGCTTGTAGAGAATCTTGCATTGAGTGATGGTAATTACAATGAAGACTATGATAGAGCTCCAAGGGGAGGTGATTTTAATACTAACAAGAGGGAAATGAAGTCTCTACATGACAAGATGGACAAGCTCATGTCCTCAAACCAAAGGCATGTACATTTTGTTGAAGATAATGTGGAGGATTGTGATGATCAAGTTGAATACCAAGAGGGTCAAGAGGAGGTAAATTTCGTGGGAGACCAAGGAGGATACAACAACAACTATAACAACAACTATAAGGGGAACAACAACCTCTCTTATAGGAGTACTAATGTGGCTAACCCCCAAGACCAAGTTTACCCTCCACAAGCTACTCAAGGGAAGCCTTTTGTACCCTACAACAATCAACAAAAAGGTTATGCACCACGGTCTAACTACCAAGGAGGAAACCAAGGCAACTTTGGTGGGCAAAGGTTCAACCAAGGCAATGCTCCACCGGGTTTTAATCAAGCTTCACAAGGTCCACCACAAGACAATGTTCAGCTTATGCTTCAACAAATCCTACAAGGTCAAGCCAATAGTGATGCTAATATGGGAAAGAAGATTGCTGAAATCAACACAAGGATGGACTCCTCACTCAATGAGCTTGCTACTCAAATTGGAGGTCTTCAACAAAAGTTCAAGCAACTAGAGAAAGGCAAGGCTTCTAGCTCCAACTCTCAAGGTACTTTACCGGGTAAGTGTGAAGCTAATCCCAAGGAGTACATCAATGCCATTACTTTGAGAAGTGGAAAGGAGTTGCCTCCAAGGTCAAGTCCTTTGATCAATGAGGACATTGAAGTTCAAGATGGGGAGGATAGCTTTGAAAAAACTCAAGATGCTATAACTTTTGATGATGTATATATTGCGAAGAAGAGTAAGGAAGTGGTAAAGGAGAAGCCAAAGGAGGATTTGCACAAGAAGGAGTCAAGATTTGTTCCTCCACCCTACAAGCCTAAGCTTCTTTTTCCCGGGAGGTTTAAGAAACAATTGGTGGAGAAATACAAGGCTATGTTTGACAAGCAAATCAAAGACATTGAGCTCAAGATGCCTTTGGTGGATGCCTTTATGATGATTCCACAATATGCTAAGTTCTTGAAGGATACCGTGGCACAAAGAGCAAGGGAAATCCAAGGAGTTATGCTAGTTTCTCAAGAGTGTAGTGCCATAATCCAAAGCAATGTGATACCAAAGAAGCTAGGAGACCCCGGATCTTTCACAATACCATGCGCCCTAGGTCCTCTTAGTTTTGAAAATTGCTTGTGTGATCTTGGAGCTAGCATCAACCTTATGCCCTATTCAATTGCAAAGAAGCTTGGTTTCACCAAGTACAAAGAGTGTGGAATCTCCTTGATACTTGCGGATAGAAGTGTGAGGTTACCTATTGGAGTTCTTGAAGATTTGCCTATCAAGGTTAGTAACTTCATCATCCCCACGGATTTCATGGTGCTCAAGATGGATGAAGAGCCAAAGGATCCTTTGATTTTGGGAAGACCCTTCCTAGCTACAGCTGGTGCTATTATAGATGTTAAGCATGGAAAGATTGGCTTACATCTTGGAAAAGGGATTGAGTTGAAGTTTGACATAAAGAAGACTTTGAGGAAGCCCACCATTGATGGTCAAGTATTCTACATTGAGACTATGGATGAGCTAGCCGATGAGTTGCTAGAGGAACTAGCTCAAGAGGACCATCTTGGTGTTGCTCTCACCAAACCACATGGAGAGAATGGGTACTTGGATGAGGAAACACAAGCATACATGCAAATGCTTGATTCGCGCAAGGCTCTAGATGGGGAGGAAGTTTTTACACGATTGGTAGCTTCATGTGAGGGTGAAGTGGAATGTGACCAAGACAAGAGGTCCATGGAAGTTGAGGTTTCAAGTCAAGGGCAAGAGGAAAAGCTAGAGGAGCTTGAGGATAGCGAATGGGCTAAGGACCTTGATGAGGATTGGAGCGAACTTAAGGCCCCAAAGGTGGACCTCAAACCACTTCCCATTGGACTAAGGTATGCTTTCTTAGGCCCTAACTCTACTTACCCCGTAATTGTGAATGATTGCTTGAGTGATGATGAGCTCAACTCTCTCCTTAATGAGTTGAGAAAGTATAGGAGAGCTATTGGTTACTCTTTGAGTGATATCAAAGGCATATCTCCTATGCTTTGTACTCATAGGATTCACCTTGAAAATGAAAACACTTCCTCAATTGAACACCAAAGAAGATTAAACCCAAACCTTAAGGAGGTGGTGAAGAAGGAAATTTTAAAACTTTTGGAAGCTAATGTGATTTACCCTATTAGTGATAGCACTTGGGTGTCTCCCGTGCATGTTGTCCCTAAGAAGGGTGGAATCACTGTGATTAAGAATGATAAGGATGAATTAATACCAACTAGAACCATCACCGGCCATAGGATGTGTATTGATTATCGAAAACTCAATGCTTCTACTAGGAAAGATCATTTCCCTCTTCCTTTTATTGATCAAATGCTTGAGAGATTGGCTAACCATCCCTTCTATTGTTTCCTTGATGGATATAGTGGGTTCTTCCAAATACCCATTCATCCTAATGATCAAGAGAAGACTACTTTCACATGCCCTTATGGTACCTTTGCATATCGAAGGATGCCATTTGGGTTATGTAATGCTCCAGCCACCTTTCAAAGGTGCATGATGAGTATCTTCTCCGATCTTATTGAGGAAATGGTAGAGGTGTTTATGGATGACTTTTCTGTGTATGGTGCCTCTTTTTCTGCATGTCTTTCTAATCTTTGCAGGGTTCTACAAAGATGTGAGGAGTCTCACTTGGTGCTCAATTGGGAAAAGTGTCACTTCATGGTAAACCAAGGGATTGTGTTGGGTCATAAGATTTCTGAAGATGGTATAGAAGTAGACAAGGCCAAGATAGATGTGATGATCAACTTGGCGCCACCATCAAATGTGAAAGGCATAAGGAGTTTCCTTGGGCATGCTGGGTTTTATAGGAGGTTCATAAAGGACTTCTCAAAGATTGCTAGACCTTTGACAAGACTCCTTTGCAAGGAGGTGGATTTTCAGTTTGATGAAGAATGCTTGCAAGCCTTTGAGACAATCAAGAAAGCACTTGTGAGTGCCCCTATCGTGCAAGCACCGGATTGGAGTCTACCATTTGAGATCATGGCTGATGCTAGTGATTATGCTGTGGGAGCTGTGCTTGGGCAAAGGAAGGACAAGAAGCTTCATGTGATCTATTATGCAAGTAGGACACTTGATGAAGCTCAAACCAAGTATGCTACAACTGAAAAGGAACTCTTGGCTGTGGTATTTGCTTTTGAGAAGTTGAGATCTTACTTGGTGGGATCAAAGGTGATAGTGTACACCGATCATGCTGCATTGCGCCACATCTATGTCAGGAAGGAGACCAAGCCAAGGCTCCTTAGATGGATTTTGCTTCTCCAAGAGTTTGACATGGAGATAGTTGACAAGAAGGGGGTGGAGAATGGTGTAGCCGATAATTTGTCAAGGTTGAGGATTGAGGATGCCTTGCCAATCAATGATTCTTTACCGGAGGAGCAAATTATGATGATCAAGAGCATTGCTAGTGTGCATGGAATTGGAAGGAAGCTTGAAGAGATTCAAGGCATGGAGGCAAAAGGTGAACCTTGGTATGCTGATTTGGTAAATTACTTGGTATGCAATGAAGAGCCCACTCATCTCAACACTTATGACAAGAAGAAGTTTTTGAGAGATGTGTCACACTTCTATTGGGATGAGCCCTACCTCTACAAGAGATGTGCTGATGGGATATATAGGAGATGCTTGGCACAAGAAGAGGTAGAAAGTGTGATCTTTCATTGTCATGGGTCTAAATATGGAGGACATTTTGCCACATTCAAAACAGCTACAAAGGTGCTTCAAAGTGGGATTTGGTGGCCTACATTGTTCAAGGACACTCATGAGTATATCAAGAGATGTGAGCCTTGTCAAAGGAAGAGGAACATTAGCAAAAGAGATGAGATGCCCCAAAACCCTATCTTGGAAGTAGAATTGTTTGATGTTTGTGGTATAGACTTTATGGGACCTTTCCCCTCTTCTTTTGGTAACCAATACATCCTAGTGGATGTTGATTATGTGTCAAAATGGGTTGAAGCCATAGCAAGTCCTACTAATGACTCCAAGGTCGTGCTTAAGATGTTCAAGAGCATAATCTTCCCAAGGTTTGGTGTTCCAAAGGTTGTGATTAGTGATGGGGGAAGCCATTTCATCAACAAGGTCTTTGAAGGGTTATTGAACAAGCATGGTGTAAAGCATAAGGTAGCCACTCCTTACCACCCTCAAACTAGTGGTCAAGTGGAAGTCTCAAACCGTGAGATTAAAGCTATTTTGGAGAAAACTGTGGGTATAACAAGAAAAGATTGGTCAATCAAGCTTGATGATGCTTTGTGGGCCTAAAGGACAGCTTTCAAGACACCAATTGGAAGGTCTCCTTTCAACCTTGTGTATGGAAAAGCTTGTCATCTACCTGTGGAGATTGAACACAAAGCTTTATGGGCTGTGAAGCTTCTCAACTACAACATAAAAACTGCCCAAGAGAAGAGGTTAGTCCAACTCCAACAACTTGAGGAGATTAGGCTTGAGTCTTATGAAAGCTCAAAGATCTACAAGGAGAGAACCAAGGCTTTTCATGACAAGAGGATTGTAAGGAAGGAGCTAAGTGTTGGTGACAAAGTCCTTCTTTACAATTCAAGATTGAAGTTGTTCCCGGGTAAGCTAAAGTCAAGGTGGGGAGGCCCTTTTGAGATCAAAGAAGTGTTACCATATGGAGCCATCACCTTGATAGGAAAGAATGGTGAGGACTTCACAGTCAACGGTCATAGGGTCAAGCCATTCTTGGTGCATGAGTCAAAGGAAGAGGCAAGCTCAATTCCTCTTCAAGACTCCCCTCTAGCCTAAAAAGGTTTGAAAAGTCGAGCTAATGACGTTAAACAAGCGCACTTGGGAGGCA
>JAHZTW010000001.1:432339840-432357232 GCA_020283515.1 Alliaria petiolata
AGATTATCTGCTGGCAAATACTCTTTAAAAAGTTCAGCCCATGAATCCATGCAACTCTCAGTCATATTATTATCACTCTTAATTGTCATCATCCTAGATGCCAATGATAATTTAGACTGCCCTTTTCTACATCCATCATAGATGGGCTGGTTTGCAGCGTCTAACATATCATAAAATCGTCTAGCATCTGCATTGGGTTCTTCCCGACTATTATCAACAAATGAGGTTGGTGGAGCTTCATGCATAGCATCTACAACCATATCATGATATCTATTCCCTTGTTGATACCCTTGATCAATATTTCCAAATATATTAGACCCAGCATCATAATGATCATTACTAGGCTGCTCAAAACCCTGACCCGCGGTACTACTACTTCCTGCACCACTACCTTCCCCATGCGAAAACCACACATAGTAATTTGGCATAAACCCTCTATTATATAGATGCCTCTTCACAGTATCAATTTCTATATATGGTATATTCTTGCATTTTCTACATGGACAGAATATTTTACCATGTTCTATCGCAAATGGTTGGTTTGTTGCCTGATACAAGAATCCTCGCAACCCGTCCCGATACTCTTTCGTCACTTCACCACTCTCCAGATCTCGTTGATTGTACATCCACGATCGTAATGCATATATGTCATTATATTTCGAAGACATTTTTCACTCTTACTTTTTTTTTTTATGTTTTCACTCTTACTTTTTTTTTCAATGTTTTCACTTTTATTTTTTTTTCTTCTCTTTTTTTTTTTTTCTTCTCTCTTCTTTGTTTTATTTTTAGATGTGTGAAACAACAATCAGAAGTGAGCTATTTATAGATTTTTATATTTATTTGCAACGTATTTGCGACGGATTTGCGACGGCATCCGATATAATTGCGACGGATTTGCGATAGTAGCCGACAATTTTGCGACGATTTACTCGAGGTTAGGTGTGACTTATGGAAAACGTGGTTTACCTACTTTGTTTTCATCGCAGTTCTGTCGCAAATCTGTCGCAAATTTGCTACGGAACTTTTCCGTCGCAAAATCCTCGCAATTTGCGACGGATTTGCGGCTGTTTCTTCTACCGTCGCAATTCTGTCGCAAATTTGTCGCAAATTGCGACGTTTTTGTGACGATTCTTGTCGTCGCAAATTTGCGACGTAATTGCGACATCTTTTTTGTACTGTCGCAATATACATGCAATTCCGTCACAAATTTGCGACGGAAAATTGCCGTCGCAAATTTCCGTCGCAAATTGACTGTTTTCTTGTAGTGACCGGTTTGTTCCCTTGACTAAGCACTGCCCCAATTCCAGACTTAGAGGCATCCTAATGCAATTCGAAAGCGAGATCGAAGTTTGGAAGCATCAAAACAGGAGCCGTTGTAAGCTTTGTCTTGATGGTTTGAAAAGCGTCTTCAGCTTCAGTTATCCAAATGAACTGAGATGCTTTAATGCAATCTGTAATAGGTGACATTATGTTGTGATGCTTTAATGCAATCTGTAATAGCTTCAGTTATCCAAATGAACTGAGATGCTTTAATGCAATCTGTAATAGCTTCAGTTATCCAAATGAACTGAGATGCTTTAATGCAAATGAATTAGGCATGGTGTTGGCCAAGAACGAATGGCTTCGACTTTAGCTGGATCAACTGCTAGGCCTTCTTGAGAAACAATATAACCAAGAAAAAAAACTTGAGAAGCTCAGAATGCACATTTCTTAATTGCTCCGAATAGTTTCTCTTTTCGTAAAACCAATAAGACATCACGTAAATGCTCCATATATTCCAAAAGTGAGGAGCTAAAAATCAGTATGTCGTCAAAATAGACCACAACACATCGACCGATTAAAGGTCGTAAGGGTTGATTCATTACACGCATAAACGTGCTTGGTGCATTCGATAAACCAAAGGGCATCACCAGCCACTCAAATAACCCTTCACGAGTCTTGAAAGCGGTTTTCCATTCATCACCCGGCCGAATACGAATTTGATGATAACCACTTTTGAGGTCTAACCTCGAAAAAATCTTGGCCGCACCAATCTGATCAAGCAAATCGTTAAGAATAGGTATTGGGAATCGATAACGTACCGTGAATTTATTGATGGCACGACTATCAACACACATACGCCAGGATCCATGTTTCTTAGGTATGAGCAGAGGGGGTACTGTACATGGACTAAGACTCTCAAGCAAATAACCCTTTGTTAATAACTCTTCAACCTTACGCCGTAATTCGTCATGTTCTTCAGGAGACATCTGATAGTGTGGACGATTCGGAAGAGCCGAATTTGGCATAAAATCAATACAATGTTGAATGACGCGTAACGGAGGAAGACCAGATGGAAGTTCGTCCGGAAAGACATCATGAAACTCTGTCAGCAGGTCTCGAAAAGGCAAAGGAATATCGCCAATAAACGCATGCGACTCTGGTTTCAGGATAAGGACTAAACCACCGTTTAGCTTTGCGCATTCTTCCATGAATTGTGATTGGTTGACCAACAAAATAGGTTTCAGGGGTTGTACTGTGTCAGCTGGAGAAGAAACGACTTCCGAAGAAACCGGAGGCGAAGTTTCCTGAGAAGGAAGAAGAGTAATTCGTTTGTCTTCAAAACTGAAAGAGTATGTGGTCGTAAAACCGTCATGGCTTGTTCTTCGATCGCATTGCCAAGGACGGCCAAGAAGAACATGACAAATATCCATTGGAATCACGTCACAACACACCAAATCTTAATAACTAGAACCGATGGAGAAAAGAACAAGACATCGTTTCGTAATTCGTAAATCCGTCTTTGAAATCAACCAAGCTAGACGATACGAAGTGGGATTGGGTTCTGTAAAGAAAGCAAACTTCGTGATGGCTTCTTCAGATACTATATTCGTACAACTGTTTGAGTCGATAAATAGACGACACACTTTTCCTCGAATCGGACAAGTCGTACGAAAAATATTGGTTCTCAACCATGATTCTTCAATGACCTGAGGCGTGAAGCAATTTCTTCTTATGACCAAAACAGGACCAGTATCGCCAACAAGTTGTTCCTCTGTCTCTGGTTCTTGTGTCTCGATAATCTCTTCCTCAAACACAACCTCGTTTTCACTAAAGAGAACTCGCTTGGGGCAAGCTGCTTGTCGATGCCCTTTTTCACCACAATTGAAGCACTTGAACGTCATGTTCTAAATAGGTTTCAGAGGTAAGGTAGCACAATCACTTTCTT
The DNA here is from genome assembly GCA_020283515.1 of Alliaria petiolata. Lineage (NCBI taxonomy): Eukaryota > Viridiplantae > Streptophyta > Magnoliopsida > Brassicales > Brassicaceae > Alliaria > Alliaria petiolata. Next base: position 432,343,049 of record JAHZTW010000001.1, read on the forward strand.
GAGAACTATGTAACCCTGTTATACGCAGGAGTGCGAGATCGTGAACTCGAAGAAGACCACATGGAACCTTTCAAATTCTGCTCAATCAACATAGCTCTTTGGTGAGTTTCATAAATTGATAAAGGATTGAACAGAAGGAGCTGGTTTGTATTTGTTGCCGCAGTCCTCCAATGTAACAAGATATGGATTGAACCTCTGTTTCACATAAGCTATTGCGAGCTACCAAGGAAAAAAATTCAGTGGAATAGTCATCCATGCTCCCGTTACCTTGCCGCAGATTCTTAAACTTCGTGTAGATCATCAGCTCATAGTTATATGGTAGAAAGTTTTTTCGCATATGTTTCTTCAGTTTATCCCAAGAAACAATACGATCTTTCCTGGAATTAACTCGCTGAATCTTGAGTTGTTGCCACCATGCCGAAGCGCGTCCTTTAAACTATGTCGCTATAAGCAAGAAACCCTTGTTATTGGGAACGCCTTTGAAGTTCAGAAGCTCCTTCGTCGTACTAATCCAATCAAGGAACTCCTCTGGTTTCAAACTACCGGCAAATTCTGGAAGATCGAGCCGAAAACCCAATTCACATCGGTGATTATCTCCTCTGAGAACATCACCTAACGCTTGATTCTGACGATCTTGATTTCTTTTGGCAAACGGATTCGCATCATCCTCCTCCTGATCTTCGTCGAACACTGGAGCATGTTGATTATGCCGAGCTGGTTGTACATGTGCTTGAAGCACCGTACGCATGGCAGCTTCCATAGAAGCTTGCATCGCTTGACGCAAGTCCTGCATGAACTCCGTCAAAACCTCTCGCATCGCATCGGTTTGCTCCTCGCGTTGCTGTTGAAGATTCTTCTTAGGTGGCATGATGTCGGAACATTGCTGTCTCTGATACCAACTGATGTCGCAACTAGAAGCGTAAAAGATAAGAAAGCTAAGAAGCTCGAGTGTTCTAGATTTAATGTCGGAAACCTTGTGAGAATGATAAATTCATGCAAGGGTTTAGAGAAGAAAGTCTCTTACTTTATTAATCAAAAACCAAAGAACAATAGAGGTGACTCTCGCTTATTTATAAGAAGAGAATCAAAAGCAAAACCCTAAACCAAATCGGTTGTCTAAAACAAGAAAAGGAAATACTATAGTAAAGGAAAAGTTCCAAAACGATAATTAACAAAAATGTATGCTCTGTTTCTGCTTCTAGAATACTCTGCTTTGTTGATGAAGATAAATCTAATGATGATCTGGTTCATTGTTGATGATGTCGCTACATCACTTTTCTATGCACTGTCAAGATAAGTTTGTACAATCTCTCATTGATCTTCTCTTATTAAAAATTATATATATATACACATTAAACTCAGATGTAGAAGCTCAAGTTCCCTGAAGGAACTGTGATGGCGCTTGTCTATAAACAAGATGAGTTAAAAAAAAAAGTTCATAGAAAAAAATGACACCCTAGAAAAATAGGGAGAAATTGATTAAGGGAAGAAAAAATAAGAGAGAATTGTGCAGAAAATGTATGGGTGTTGAGGAGCTTGGAAGAGAATAGTCTATGGTTTCTTTGATCGATACCCCTCGATGAGACCGCACGCTTAAACGATTAAAGTGGTCAACAATGGAGAGATCGGATTTCTTTAAGGGATGTTGAACCATACTTGGGAGATTGCTAAGCTTATGGTAAGTACACTAACATACTATCTAATTTTGACTAGGATACAAAAGTGTTGGTTGATGTGGCGTTTGAAAAAATTGGTGAGTTTCTATGTTTTCAAACCTCTTTTCTATACTTGGGTTTCTGTTTTGTTTGAGGCAAAACATAGATTAAATTATGGAGGAGTTGATGTATTGTGTTTTTCAAGGTTTTTGACCATTGTTATAAGTCATAGTTTGACTCTTTAATCGAGTTTTCAAGTATTTTTTGTATTTTTAGTGTTTTTGAAGCCATGCAATTCTCTCTTGGCAAAATGGGTGAACATGATGGAACTGGAGCGAAACCGGAAGAAGAATCAAGTTTGGAGGTAGAAGGGCGAAAGACTCCCTTCCTACACTCGAGCTACAATTCACTCGCAACGGACTGGTCAGTAGGACCGAACATAAGCAAGATTTCTGCACCCAGTCTGACACTTGCAGACAGAAGCCCGGTCACGAAGTCAGTTCACGATCACTTTTCTGCATCTGGTGTGACACTCGCAGGCAGAAGCCCGGAGATGAACACCTTCCTATGACCGGTCTTAAGCACTGACGGCCCAAAATTGCCTTTTTCACTTTGGCTTTTTCCTGTTTCGACCTAAAACGACATGAGACTTATAAATACACAATTTTAGTCATCTTTTAGACTAGCTTTCTTTTCTATTGAGACTTTTGGTTTTGAAATTTTGTAAGCATGGAGAGACGAATCTATACATCTCTTGAGAAGATTTATGAACCCTTTTTAGATTTCTTATCTATTGACTATGAATTTCTATTCATCTCTTTGCTTGTTCTTTGCTTCCATGTCTGAGTATTTCCATAGTTAAGTTTAGGATTTCAAGGGAATTCATGAATCGTTAAATTAGATATAGATAGAACATTATCTTATGGTTTCTTCATTTAAGATTGCTGAAAGTTGATTAGCTACCTAGTTTATGATCTTAGGTTGTTTAACGCATCAAAAGTGTTTGTTTAAAAGCCCGAAAGAACATAGATGGGTGAACTGTACTTAGCCAACAAAAATTGATGCTAAGACAATTCGTGAACATATCAAACTCGAACTTAATGTATGTATAGAATTCTAAGTTCAAACGATAGTTTAAAATCATAGGTTGTTAGACATAGTAGTTGATTCCACGACAATGGATTGATTATACATATGTGTTTTGAGTTCTAGAACGGTTCTTAATTCATTTCCTAAATAATTGTTTCATTCTTGATTTCTAAATTCATGCAAACTTGTCCTTGACCTAACGGTTTTTTAATTGATCTTTACATCGTTTTTTGCTATTCTCGTTTCATACATGTAATTGCAAACAACAATCATATTATTGTCTTAACTTAATGTCATTCTAGAGAATCGTAGTGTAACTTTGATTTATCTGGATTCGATCATTAAATTACTACAATATTTATTGTACATTTATAATAATATATATATGATTAAAACTTTGTGTATCAAAGGCCAACTTTTTTTGCTTACGGGTATTACAAAATGGGTAAAGGAACTCTTTAAAAAAGAGAAGGATCTTACTTTAGTGTAATGATTGAATCTCTTCCCTTCGTTTTTGTTCTTTTCAATGCCTTTGTTTTTGTCGTTTTTTCCCAGTTTTCTGTTTTCTGTTGGACGACAACATTACGTTTTACCTGTAGAAATCGATTGTAGAGTTTAGGGTTTAATAAGAATACCTCTCTTATTAATATTAAGGAAAATCTCTCAAAACCTTAACACCAAAACTCATAAGTTGTGTTACAAGTTAGCACCTCCTTATATAGGAAAACATAACTCCAAAACTCTATTTAGATAACTCCTAAAGAAAAGGAAATCTCACATAACAGATATGTATATTTAGATTCTCCTAAATATACTTGACTTGATCATCACGTTACTTCAAGCTTACAACAACATTCTCCCCTTAAGCTTGAAATCATATTCATTCATATCTTGAACTCCAATGAACATTCTCATCTCCTTGAATTTGACTCTTCCTAAAGCCTTAGTCAGAATGTCTGCCTTTTGCTCATTACCTGGAACATGCTCAACGTTTATCTGTTCATTCTCGACGCATTCTCGGATAAAATGGTACCTAGTGTGTATGTGTTTACTACGGCCATGGAACACAGGGTTCTTTGTGAGTGCAATTGCTGATTTGTTGTCGATCCGAATAGTTACCTTCTCACTTTCCTTTCCAGTTACCTCAGCAAGAAGTCCTGGAGCCAGATGGCTTGCTTGGCAGCTTCTGTAGCAGCTATAAACTCAGCCTCACACGATGACAAATCCACAATCTCTTGCTTTGTCGAACACCAAGTGATTGGAGATTCACCGAGATAAAATATGTGTCCCGTTGTGCTTTTTCCATCATCGATATCAACATTGTAAGAGCTATCACTATACCCCCCAATATATGTACCTTGCTCGTGCGTTTGAAGAAGAGACCAAGAGAACATGTACATCATATACCGTAGAACTTGTTTCAAACCTGCTCCATGAGATTCATTCGGTGCTTGCATGTACTTGCTCAAAACTCCAACGCTATAGGATAGGTCTGGATGGGTGTGTAGTAAGTACCGAAGACATCCAATGCTTCTACGATATTCTCCTTCTTCGATACCTTTCTCTCCTTGTAACTTGGACAGCTTCAAATTTATATCCATCGGTATATGAATAGGATTACACCCTTCCATTCTAGTCTCTTCAAATATCTTTTGAGCATATCTCTCTTGCTTTAGAACGACACCTCCCTTAAGTTGTCCCACTTCAGTCCCAAGATAATATGTAAGTAACCCGAGGTCACTCATCTCAAATTTGGCCGCCATTTTCTTCTTGAATTCAAGTATCGCTGCCAAGGATGAACCGGTAACAAGCAAATCATCTACATACACAGCCACGATAAGGAGCTCTTCTCCTTCTCTTTTTCGATACAATGACGGTTCCTTAGAACATCTCTGAAACTTCATCTCTCTAAGAGTCATATTCAGCTTGGCATTCCACGCTCTAGGTGCTTGTTTTAGACCATAGAGAGCTTTGTTTAGTTTATAAACTTTGCTTTCGCTTCCCTTGATCACAGACCCTTCTGGTTGAGAAACATACACTTCTTCCTTCAGTTCCCCATGTAGAAATGTCGTCTTAACATCTAAATGATGTATTTTCCAACCATATGAAGCCGAATGACTGATGATGAACCTGATTGTTTCCATACGAGCTACAGGTGCAAAGACTTCATCATAGTTGATGCCATGCTTCTGAACGTATCCTTTTGCAACCAAGCGAGCTTGTGTTTGTTAATACTCCCATCTGAATTTCGTTTGATTTTAAAAACCCACTTTAAGCCGATTGACTTGACTCCGATAGGTAGGTCAATCAGATTCCAGGTTTTGTTCCTTTCTTTCGATGAGAGTTCGTCTTCACATGCTTTTACCCAAACTTCCGATTCTTTAGCTTCACTAAATTCTCAGGGCTCTTCATCCATAGACAACAAGAGACGATCCAAATCTTCATCACGTGTGACATAGTCACTTAGATATTTCAGCTCAGACCTGTATCTCGTGGATCTCCTCAACATTGGTTGTTGTAGCTCGTCATCATCATCGTCATCAGCTTCTTCATTCTCTTTTTCTTCCCCATGAACATCGTTGCTTGGCTCATTTTCGTCAGCAGCCCGAGCAACATAATTACTGTCTCCATCTACAGTTGCTTGATCAATCAATCTGACCCCTCTATTCCCAAATTCTCCTAGATTAATAGAAAAAGTCGCATAGTTTCCAAGGTTTCATGGTTCGACTCTCTTCCAGTCCCATCCTTTGCTTTCATCAAACTTAACATCTCGACTTACTATGATCCTCTTACTTGAGGGATCAAGTAATCGATATGCCTTCGATCCAGGCTCAGTTCCTAAGTATACCAAGACTCTCGATCTGTCATCCAACTTCTTTCTACCCACAGTTTCTGTTCTTGCAAAGCCAAGACATCCAAATACTCTTAGATGATTAAGGTTTGGTTTCATCCCTTTCAGCGCTTCATATGGAGTTTTATTAACTAGAGACCTCGTCGCAATTCTGTTGATCAAGTATGTGGAGTGTCTTATGGCTTCACCTCATAGATGATTTGGCATCTCCATGTGCTTTAAGATACTTCTCGACATTCCCAAGAGCGTTCTGTTTTGTCTTTCAACAACTACGTTTTGTTGAGGAGAGTAAGGAGCAGTTAAATGTCTCTTGATCCCATGTTTTTCGCAGTAGGATTGGAAATCATGAGACGTAAACTCCCCACCTCTATCGGTTCTGAACGTCTTGATCACAGCCTTTCATTCTTGTTCGGCAAGTATCTTAAATTTCTTGAACTTCTCAAGTGCTTCACTCTTCTCTTTCAACAGAACTGTCCACATGTAGCGCGAGAAATCATCTATGATCACAAAGACATACCTCTTTTGGGACGGCGTTGAGGGTGTGATGGGTCCCCAAAGATCCCCATGAATGAGCTCGAGAGCTTGTGTAGCTCTGTACGTGGTTGTTTGTGGAAACGGGTGTCTTGTCTGTTTACCCAGCAAACATGACATACACGCTTGTCTCTCGACCTTGATGTTTGGTATGCCAGCTACTAAATCTCTGCTTATCATCAACTTCATCGTATCTGTGTTGATATGGCCTAGTTGTGCGTGCCATGTAGTTGACTCGGTTAAGGCCAACTGTAAACACTTGATGCTTTCAACCTCTAACAGAACTTTATATAGTCGGTTTCTGGACCTCGTCGTTCTAACAAGTAGCTTACCAAATCGATCATAGATCATTAATTTGTCTTCCAACATTCGTATCTCACACCCTGCCTCAGTAGCCTGACCTAAACTCACGATGTTACTCTTCAAATCTGGTATGTAGTAGACGTTGTGTAGGGCCTTCTTCTCACCATTCTCAAACACGAACTTTATTGATCCTTTCCCTTTTATGTCTATACGGGAATCGTCTCCAAACCTAACCTTTCCGGTAATACTCTCATCAAGATCATAGAAGAAACTTCTATCTCCACTCATGTGATTACTCGCCCCATTGTCAAGGTACCATGTGTTATTGGTATCCAGACTCGTCTCAAAGCTGCTCGGTTTTACTTTGTCTTCTTGGAGATATACTACTTCATGCATCATTAGTTCATCAGCCGATTGAGTGTCTTCATCCTTTTTCTCCAATGTTTCTTGAAGCTTGAGTAATCTATCAGGGCAGTCCGAAGCATAATGCCCTTGTTTATCACATCTAAAACATGTGATATGGGAAATATCATATTCCTTGTCTTTGTCTCTTTGTTGATTCCCATATCGACCACGTCCTCTACCTCTCGAAGAGCGACCTCCTCGTCCTCTTCCTTTGTAGCCTTCGTAACTATATTGAGAAGGATTTGCGTTAGCATACATGAGTTTGCCTTGGTCATCATCTTGCTCTTCCTCCTCTTCACTAATTCTCTCTTCGTATGCCTTTAAACGTCCTACGATATCTTCGAAGCTAGTTGTGTTAAGATCCAGTACTTGCTCGAGAGAGGCTACAATGTGAATGTATTTCTTTCGAGGAAGACTTGACATGAACTTCTTGACTATCATAGGTTCTTCTAATTATTTGCCTAAGGCAGCCGATTTTGACGAGATTGCTGAGAGTTTTCCAACAAAATCGTCAATCTTCTCAGTCTCCTTCATCTTCAAGCAATCGAACTCGGCCATTAGGATTTGCAATCTTGCCTCTTTAACCCTGTCTGCTCCTATATGTCTCGATTTTATAGCTTCCCATACTTCCTTGGCGGTCTCCAGATCACCGACTTGAAGAATTAGAGATTCGGGAATGGATTGGAATAGCAAAGCTATCGCCATATCATTCTTTGTCTCATCAATGTTTCCCTTCTCAACTACCTCCCATGATTTATGGACATTGAGTAATACCTTCATCCTTATGGACCATACTGTGTAATTACTCGAGTTTAACATAGGGCACATGATGGAAGAAGATCCTCCTCCCTCCTTCATCTTTGACGTAGGTTTGTCGTCTCCTCCTAACGTCGAAGTTTTGTCGTCTCCTCCTGCCATTGAAGCTCTGATACCACGTGTAGAAATCGATTGTAGAGTTTAGGGTTTAACAAGAATACCTCTGTTATTAATATTAAGGAAAATCTCTCAAAACCTTAACACCAAAACTCATAAGTTGTGCTACAAGTTAGCACTTCCTTATATAGGGAAACATAACTCCAAACCCCTATTTAGATAACTCCTAAAAAAAAGGAAATCTAACATAACATATATGTATATTTAGATTCTCCTAAATATACTTGACTTGATCATCACGTTACTTCAAGCTTACAACAACATTACCCATCTTTTTAGGATTAATATAATTCAATTTCAGCGGAAAAAAAGTGCATAAACTTTTCATCAGCCCCATTTCTTCCATTATGAAGTGCGTAAACTCGTTATAATTTCAAGCACTTATACTGATAAATAATATAGATAACTTTTTTTTTTGACTTTATATAGATAAAATTTTGCATAAAGATACATTGATTCATTTATCCATACACATACAATAGCAATAAGAAACTTAATTTACCGAGTCTTAGACTGTAAATAAAAAGAGTGTCAGGGCATAATATCTTCATAGGACAACCTTTCTCTACGGCTGTGAACCCGGGAAGAAACAGAACTTTGGTTGTAAGCTTTCACAAGAGGAATAAGAGAGTGAACAACGTCTGTCATCAATGGTCGGTAGTCTGCTTCAGATTGCACACACATTGCTGCTATGGCTGCTACCTGTTTTCGTGTATAACATCTATCACAACGCTTGCGCTTATAGATATATATATATTTGGACAGAAAAAAAATGACCAAAGCATTATAAGAACAAGATTTTCAATTAAATCTGTTTTCAAAAAAAAAAAACAAGTTTTTCAATTAATAATTATAACGTCTTTAAGGGTTTTCAGTTTTTTAACTTATTGATGTATTCATTAATTTCTCTATTAGTTACAATAACTACCTTAACTTATTGATGTATTCATTAATTTCTCTATTAGTTACTCCCTCCGTTTCATAATAAGTGTTATTTGGGTAAAATATATTTGCAATATAACTGGATGTATCTGGATATGTTTTGAGTTTAATATATCCAGATACATTGCAGATACATTTTCTCTAAACGGCAGTTATTATGAAACAGAGGGAGTAATAAACAAAGTGTTTGTCTTTTTTTTTTTTTAAATACATGTACGTATATTGAAACAATTATAAATAAAAAAAATTCTTGAATTTTCAAACTAAGCAATTTTTTTCTTGTCATTAGTACGTCTGCTCTTTGGTTTCTTGATTTAATCAAAATTTGATATTGATGTCAAGCCGATCGGCAGCATATATCTTTTTACAAAATAAAATCTGTTTCTTTTGACAAGCTAAAATCTCTTGTGTTATTGTTATTTTCACTGTCACCAAACATAAGTAGTTCAATAGTAAAATAACTGTTGTGTTGTCATGTCATGTTAATCAGTTATGGTAATGTTGTCTTTTAACCAGAGGCGGACCTAGGTGACAGGTGGGGGTGTCACTTGACCCAGGTTAATGTTTAAAATTTAATTTTGTAAGCATAGAACAATAGACTAAATCGGCTAATTTGGTCAAGGTTTACATGATTGACCCTCCTTGACCTGGTTTCGAGTTTCCTATTGTGTATATTTTTAAGTTTTAATTTTATTTTTAATAGTTTAATATAGATTATGACACCGGTAAAAGAATTTTCTGGGACCGCCACTGCTTTTAACTGTTGTGTTGTCATGTCATGTTAATCAGTTATGGTAATGTTGTCTTTGAAGAGTCTTTGTTGTCAAGGATCGAATGGCATATAATATATATGCTTCCAAGTACCACGCTAAACATTTTGAACTTAAAAAGAAAATGGCAAATTTTAATGTCTCATGATTTATTGAGTTTCAACCCCTTAATCTATCCGAATATAAAAAATGCCAATTAGATCGAAAATTTAATATGATTTTGAAGAGGACTTGTTGGTTAAAACCCCACACACTATGTTATTTTTCTTAAAGAAATGTACTAAGAAAATAACGTGATACTCTGCAGTACAAAATAGAAAAGAAAGAAAGTGATGAAGTCACACCTGAATAAGATCTTTCTGTGAGTATTGGCCTTGAATGGTTGTATCAACCATTTCACTTACTTTCTCTCTGTTGGTTAGCCTTGGAAGTGCCTGAAAATACATGACACATTTTACTATTAATCAAATTTGGACTTGTCTATACCGGTTTTCATGGTAGTCTATAATATAAAATCAAATTTATAATATACTATTGAAGATTAAATTATGGTTTCCTTACCCAAGAAACAAGGACATCTTGTCCGGGCGGACGCCTCGAATCGATAGGTGTACGACCCGTTAAGAGTTGTAATAACACTATTCCATAACTATAAACATCTGATTTTGTGGTAAGCTTTCCAGTAGATGCATACCTATCACAACCCAATAAAATATTATATGGTTATGACTTTTAAGAGCATTTTTAATAATCACAACCTCATAATTTATAAGAGTAATTAACGAACTATAGATTGCAAAAATCACAATTTTAGTCGATTTTTGTAGGTGACATATGGTATGATGTTATATTTAAAGTTATTTATATTTTCTTGAAAAATAAGTCAACAAATGTGAACTGTCACTTACTCTGGAGCAAGATATCCTGTGGTCCCGAGCACCCTTGTTGAAATCTGACCGTTTAGTTTATCAGAACCAGTCTTTGCCAATCCAAAATTTGAAACTTTAGCTCGATTATCTTGATCCAATAAAATGTTGGCACACTTGAAATTCTGGTGGATCACAGCGGTCACTGTATTTTCGTGGAGAAATTCTATGGCTCGGGCACAATCGAGGGCAATCCTAAGCCGCAATCCCCAATCCAATGGTTCAAATTGATCCTTTAGATTCTTACAACTATGATTGTGGAGATGATGTTCGAGTGTACCATTGGGCATATATTCAAATACCAGGATCCTATGGTTTTGATCTGCACAATATCCAAGTAATTCCACCAAATATGGGCATTGTAATCGACTAAGAAGATCAACCTGCACAATAAGTAGGATTATATGCCAAGTTTATATATTGAACTTGAAAATAGTATTTATTATATATGATGAATCTTTGAAACCACCAATGATCATGCTCTTAAACGAGTAAAATTTAAAGACACAATGATGTTTTTCAATAATTTCATGAAAGAAATATACTAACTATAGTTTATTGTTCCTAATGTATAAATATAAGAAACTATAACCATCTAACCCCCCGAAAAAAAAATAATAATAAAAGGATAACCATGATATGTAGCTAATTTTAGTGGTTTGTGACAATTCAATCTCTGTGCTAGCTACCATTGAAATATAAATCCACATAATGAATAATGAATGTTCTGGAAAAAAAAAATCCATATGAACTTAACATTCTAGATATATTCTACATTTAGAAACTATAAAACACTATTATAATGCTGTTGTTTCTTAAAATATCACGGTTATATTTGAATAGTAGAGCCTAAGAGGTAGGCGTGATACGGTGGCTCGTGGCTTACCTAACCGGAGTAAAGAGACATGTCAAAGTTTCACAGATTTAAAGTTTTTTCCCCCTTTTTTTTTTTTTGGGTAAAAGAAACACAGCTTTAAAAGTTGCTCCATCGCAACCGTTATTTATTCATTATATTTATATAGATATTCTATGTTGGAAAAAATATATATATAATGGATAATATGCATTTGTTGATAGCATGGAAACAATAAATAAGCACAAAAAAGTAGATGAACAAGAATGACAATAAATGAAGTGGAAACTAACCTCAAGCCTAAAGGAGCGCTCCTCATGCTTTTGGTTACTACCATTATCAAGCATATGAAGCTTTTTAATGGCCGCAACAGTTCCATCACTCAATACTCCTTTGTACACATCTCCAGATCCTCCGCTTCCGATCTTCTTCTCTTCGCTGAAATTATTCGTTGCAATCTCTAGTTCCTTGAATGTGTACACTTCTACTCCTTCTGCTCGGCTTCTTCTGCAACTCTTAGTATGTGAGGGCAATTGTCTGAACGATGTTGGGTTTCTCGAGTATAGACAATCTCTCTTGATGTCATCTAACAAGAAATTGTAGATTTCAAATAAAAGATTAATCATTTGGGATGATAAATTAAATAACTAATAACCAAGAGAATGTGGCATAGTGATTTGCTCGAGCAGATAGAGGATGCTTGGCCATTGTACATGCCTTAAATGGCAAGAAAACCCGTTTTCTACATGTTTTGGGGATTAGTTTGAGTTTCGGTCCTAAATTTATTCCGGGTATCAAAAACAAAAGAATTAATATTTTACCAGGGCTGGAAGTGTAGCTGTAGCTTGTGGAAGGTCCACCATTGTTGATGCTGCAACTTTCTTTGCAAGTTAAGTAATGTGATTTGTCTCTTACGGATTTAAGTCGATAAAGTAGAAGAATTATCAGAAGAATAGCTAAGATTATGAAGATGGAGATGATGGAGATGACAATGATGATCATAGCATTAATTGAAACTAGACCATGCTGGTGCTGCTCCTGGCTGGTGGGAAATTTTGGATGAAATGATGATGATGAATGATGGTAGTGGTTGCTATGACTTTCGTTCTTCATTTTTACAAGAGCTCTGTCCATTTTGCGAGAGAAAGAGGAGAATGTAGGTTTGGAAACGAATTGAAGTAAATTCCTCTATATATACACATATATGCCATGTATGTAAAGAATTCTACATGGCTGAGTTTTAATTAACCGGATTGAGACATGTCCACAATCGATAAGGTTGTGTGACATGATTCATAAAATGAGTTGTCAAAGATTTAGATTTTAAAAGATATTTAAATTTTAGTGCACGATTAAAAATTTGTACATTACGGCTCTCCTTGGTTAGGATTTTTGCTGTTAAAACTTTTAAAATAATGATGGTAAAAAGTTGAACTGTGACTTTATTTTTTTTTAATTTTTGACTGTGACTTTTAGAAAAAGCACCGAAACATGAACAAAAAATAAAAAGTTGGGTTGTGAGTGTTTTTAGCGACTTTGAGATATTTTAGGAAAGCAAAAATGTGATTAGTAAAATTATTAACTTTATAGTTCTAAAAGTCTAATCTCCAATCACACCATATGATGCGGGAGCGAGGATGCAAGACAAGGAAAATACAGAAGAAGTTGAGAAACAGAATGGGCTGGCTTACACTATGGTGTTTTTGGCAGACTTCTGAAAAATACAAAGCAGACTTCAGAAAATACAAAGCAGACTTCAAGAGGAAAAACACGGCAGACTTGAGAATCTTTTATAAGCAAGTCTTGAAAGCTTATAAATCCGAAGTCTTATAACACTACAAGAAAACAAGGAAGATTCTGACGAAATTTCTGACGGACACAAAGCCGTCGGAAAATTCTGACAGATTTTCCACAAAATTTTGACGGATTTACGACGGTATTTGTATTTTGGAAATGTTTTAATTCTTTTTAATAATTTCCGTCAGAAATCCGTCGGAAATTTATGACGGATTTCCGACGGAAATTATTATTTTCAGTTTTAAATTATCCGTCGGAATTCTGTCGGAAATTTCTGACGGATTTCCGACACCAATTAATAAAAAAAATTAAAAAAATTTCAAAAATAAAAAGCCTTCGGAAATCCGTCGGAAATTTCTGACGGATTTTCGACGGAATTTATTATTTTCAGTTTTAAATTATCCGTCGGAATTCCGTCGAAAATTTCCGACGAACTTAAAATTTCGACCAAAAAAACCAATTTTTGGCCGCTAAAATTGACCGCCAAAAGTTTAAAACAAAATTCGAACTCCCGCTTATACAAGAATTTCTGACGGAATTCCGACAGCTTTCAAATTTTGACCGCGAAAAACCAAAATTTGACCGCCAAAAGTTTTAAACAAATTTTAAACTCCCGTCTGTACAAGAATTCCGACGGAATTCTGACTGAAATTTCCGTCACAATTTTTTTCTATAAATATAACCTTTTCTTTTCATTTTTCACAAGTTCAAGTTTCATTCTCTTCCTAAAAAATTCGGCTATTATCTCTCTCTAACCCTAAAAAAGGTTAGTTTTCATATATTTTGAAGTTTTAAATGTTTTTAATTAGTTTGTTAGATTTATAATTAGGAGGTTAGTTAGGTTTATAATTAGTTTGTTAGTTTTAGAAATGTATTTAATTTATATATAGGTGGTTTGTTAGATTTAGAATTGTAGTTCATTTAGATTTTTGTGGTTAGTTAGGATTATAATTAGTTTATTGGATTTAGGATTGTTATTTTTTTACATATTTTTTACTGAAATTGTCTTTTGTTTATTTTATATTTTTAGGAAAAATGAAAGAAGAAGCAATTGAATTGGAAAATGTTCAAAAGAAGGAAGATGTACAAAAAGCTCAAAGAATGAAGAAAGTGGAAAAAGTTAAACACA
>JAHZTW010000001.1:432357626-432368724 GCA_020283515.1 Alliaria petiolata
AAAGCTTAAAAATCTGAAGTCTTATAAAAAGCTTATAAATTCGACCAAGGAAGGGATTTTGACCAAGGGAAGGGAATGCAGCTCAAGAGTCATTAAACTCATTTAGTCTTTGGTCTTGGTCTTCCTTAGTCATTATTGCTTTGTTTTTAACGCATTTTGTCTAGTTTTCTACAAAACATTTCTTATAAGTACTCTTGTAAGTTGATGAATAAAAACAGACAGAGTTGTCAAGGAATTTCGCAGCCCAAACCGTTTATTAACTTGACGTCAAAGCTGTCCTGTTTTCGATCTATCTTGTTCACTCCAAATCGCTTCCTGCATAACACATCAAAGTGGTATCAGAGCAAATCCAGGTTGCTGGAGTGAAGAAGAGCAAACCCAGGTTGCTGGAGTGAAGTATTTCGTTTATCCTCTTGTTTAAGTCATTGTGATGGATCTACCCAGAGGATTGACTCTTGATCAAGCCTATGCTGAACGTATAAGCAGAGAGATGGCGTAGCTACGACAACAATGCAGGAGATGGTTGTAGCTGTTAATCGAAGAGATGCACAAGATCAGCCTAGAAGACGAAGGGTTGAGGCAGATGAAACGTCTAGTAATGGCAGCAGAGGTTCTTCTCATGGTTCTGATTCTGATCGTGATGAACGTGGTGGAAGGAGAAGAGACAACCGTCCACAACAGCAGCATCATCGTCGTGAAGAAGAATTCAAAGTGGATTTTCCTGATTTTCAAGGTAATCTGAATCTAGATGACTTTTTAGATTGGTTAAGATCCATGGAGAGGGCGTTGGAATATAATACCTATAACGATGAGAAGAAGTTTAAGGTAGCTACTTTGTGGCTGAAAGGTTATGCTAGTCTTTGGTGGGATACTCTTAAGTCTAGACGTGCTAGAGAAGGCAAGACTCGTGTCAGGTCTTGGGAGAAGCTACAGAGGCTTATGAAGAGGAGATTTTTACTAGATGACTACAAGCAAGATTTGTACCTGAAACTTACACACTTGCAGCAAGAGAAACACACTGTTGAGGAGTATACAAGGGAGTTTGATCTATTACAGTTGCGTTGTGATGTTCAGGAGCCTGAAGAGAGGACTATTGTGCGTTTTGTACATGGTTTGTGTGAGGAGATTGCATCCAAGGTGGAGTTGCAAACATACTGGACTCTTGATGACGTGAAGAAGCTTGCTATCAAGGTGGAGAAGCAGGTTAAGATGGGAAAGAAGCCTTACACCAGAACTTACACTTCTGGTTCTTCATTGAATCCAAGAGGGAACTTAAAAGGTGATGCTAGCAGCAGTAGTAAGAAGATTGAAGTAAAGACTACAGCAGCACCTGCAGAAGTTAATATGAAGAAGAAGTGCTTTAAGTGCCAAGGGTTTGGGCATTTCCAAGCTGAATGTCCTAATCACAGAGTTATGACAATTGAAGAGATTGAAGAGATAGAAGAAGAGATAAAGCAGGATTCTCTTGATTTGGTGGCAGTGGATCAGAAGGTTCAAGATGAAGAGGAAGGAATCGTTAAACAACCTGATGATGGAGAATTGTTGGTGATTCAGAGGGTATTGCATTATGTTCCTATTGTAGAAGAAACACAGCGAGATAACATCTTTCAAACTCGTTGCACCATTAAAGGGAAAGTATGCAATCTGATTATTGACAGCGGGAGTTGCGCTAATGTGGCGTCTAGTACACTTGTGGAGAAGCTGAGTTTGCCTACTATGAAACATAAGCAACCATACAAGCTGAAGTGGTTAAATGATGGTAGTAAACTGCAGGTATCTAAACAAGTTCTGATTTCGTTTTCGGTTGGGAAGAACTATCAAGATGAGGTTCTTTGTGATGTTATTCCAATGGATGCGTGTCATCTATTGCTTGGGAGGCCTTGGGAGTTTGATAGGAGAGCTATGCATGATGGGTACATGAACACTTATTCTTTTCATAAGGATAAGAAGCATATCACGCTGGCACCATTAGTTCCTACTCTATTGCACAAAACAGAGCAATTGAAAGAAAAGAGCTGCAGAGAAAGTCTTTTCTTGGGAGAATCACGTGTTGTGAGGAAGCTTGATGAGGGGAAAGAGGTTTTTGCACTACTGGTGGTCGAGAAGAGTGATGGAGCAGGGAAGATGAGTACACATCCATTGTAACTGAAGATACTGAGAAATTACAGTGATGTGTTTCCTGATGAATTACCACCTGGATTACCTCCTATTAGGGGTATTGAGCATCAAATTGATTTGTTACCTGGTGCACCTCTACCAAATCGTCCAGCTTATAGATGTAATCCAGAAGAAGCTAAGGAGTTGCAGAAGCAAGTAGAAGAGCTTATTGCAAGGGGTTATGTGAGAGAGAGAATGCGTCCTTGTTCTGTTCAAGCTCTACTTGTTCCAAAGAAGGATAAGTTTGATTGGAGTATGGCTGCACAAAAAGCTTTTGAAGTGGTGAAGCAGAAGCTGTGTGAAGCACCTGTTTTGGCGCTTCCTGATTTTAATCAAGTGTTTGAAGTTGAGTGTGATGCAAGTGGCGTGGGAATATGAGCTGTTCTTGTACAGGGGCAACGTCCTATTGCTTATTTCAGTGAGAAGCTCACATGAGCTAGAAAGAACTACTCAACTTATGATAAGGAGTTTTATGCGATTGTGAGAGCTCTTGATCATTGGGAACATTACTTGCGGCCAGGGCAGTTTGTTCTTCATTCTGATCATGAAGCCCTGAAGTACATCAACAACTAGCATAAGCTCAACAGTAGACATGCTAAATGGGTGGAGTTTCTACAATCTTTCTCATTTGTGTCGAAATACAAAGCTGGAAAAATCAATGTGGTGGCTGATGCACTCTCAAAGAGGTATGCTTTAATCTCTATTCTTGATTCAAGAATTATGGGATTTGAGATGATGAAAGAGCTTTATGATGGAGATCTAGACTTTACACAAGTCTACAATGAGTGCAAGAAAGGCGTTGTAAATCAGTACCAGCTCCAGGATGGGTTTCTTTTCAAAAGAAACAAGCTGTGTGTTCCTAAGAGTTCTATAAGGGAGTTATTGATTCGCGAGGCTCATGGTGGAGGTCTTTCTGGACATTTTGGGATCAATAAGACGTTGAATATGCTGCAGGAGCATTTTGGCCTAAGATGAGCAGAGATGTTCATACTATAGTGGAGAGGTGTGCAACTTGTCAAAGGATGAAAAGTCATTTCCAACTTGGACTTTACACTCCTTTGCCTGTTCCTACACAGCCTTGTGATGATGTAAGTATGGATTTCATTGTGGGATTGCCGAGAACTCAGAGAGGAAAGGATTCTATCATGGTTGTGGTCGATCGGCTCAGTAAGATGGCACATTTTACTCCTTGCCACAAGACGGATGATGCAAGTCAAGTTGCTGATTTGTATTTTAAAGAGGTTGTGCGTCTTCATGGAGTGCCAAAGACCATTGTTTCAGATCGTGATTCAAAGTTTCTGAGCTATTTTTGGAAGACTTTGTGGAGATTACTTGGTACTAAGCTACTCTTTAGTACTTCATGTCATCCACAAACAGATGGCCAAACTGAGGTAACAAACATAACTTTGACTATGCTTTTGAGGGGATTGATTAAAAAGAACTTGAAGGAATGAGACTTGAAGTTGGCTCAGGGGGAGTTTGCGTACAACAGATCGATGAGTTACACTACAAAACGTTCACCTTTTAAGGTAGTGTATGGTTTGAATCCTCTTACTCCTATTGATCTGATTCCATTGCCTTGTGAGTTCAAAGTGAGCTATGAAGCAACAGAACGAGTTAAGACAATGAAGAAGTTGCATGCGAGTGTTCGTGCTGAGATTGAAAAGGCGAATGAGAAGTACAAGAAGAAGGCTAACAAGAATCGCCGAGCTAAGTCATTTGAACCAGGAGATATGGTCTGGTTGCATCTAAGGAAAGAGAGGTTTCCGAGCAGGCGCAAGTCTAAGCTCATGCCGAGATCGAATGGTCCATTTAAGGTACTTGAGAAGTTTGGTGAAAATGCTTATAAACTTGAACTTCTAGGTGACTATGGAGTTTCAGCTACTTTCAACGTGGGGGATCTTTCTCCTTACTTTGAGGATGATGAGTTTCTGGATTTGAGGACAAATCCTTTCGAACCCGGAGAGACTGATGCGGGAGCAAGGATGCAAGGCAAGGAAGATACGGAAGAAGTTGAGAAACAGAATGGGCTGGCTTACACTATGATGTTTTTGGCAGACTTCTGAAAAATACAAAGCAGACTTCAGAAAATACAACGCAGACTTCATGAGGAAATACACAGCAGACTTGAGAATCTTTTATAAGCAAGTCTTGAAAGCTTAAAAATCTGAAGTCTTATAAAAAGCTTATAAATTCGACCAAGGAAGGGATTTTGACCAAGGGAAGGGAATGCAGCTCAAGAGTCATTCAACTCATTTAGTCTTTGGTCTTGGTCTTCCTTAGTCATTATTGCTTTGTTTTTAACGCATTTTGTCTAGTTTTCTACAAAACATTTCTTATAAGTACTCTTGTAAGTTGATGAATAAAAACAGACAGAGTTGTTAAGGAATTTGGAGAGTCTTTTGTGACCCCTTTGGATCTGTTTAGATCTTTACCTTTATCCTTTGATTTTGGGAGAGTCATTGGTGGTGGTTTCGAGCGTCTTTATCATCTGGTGGTGGCGAGTTTATCCAGGTGTGGTGTTAGCTCAACGGGTTTCTTTATCAGCTCCGGTGCTTCGGCTTTACGAGTTGTGGTGATCCCGATCTTCCTATCTATCCGGTTACGTTTCGTGTTGATTACTCCAGATCGGTTTTCAGGAACCTTCGCAGCCCAAAACGTTCATCAACTTGACATCAAAGCTGTCATGTTTTCGATCTATCTTGTTCACTCCAAATCGCTTCCTGCATAACGCATCACCATACATAACTTTGTTAGAACAAACAAAAAAAAGTAATGAAAGTAAAGACTAAAGACTAAAAAAACAATGGAGTATGAGAAATTAAAACACTCTACATACGGATTTACCATATCATGTTTAGAAAAAGAAAATAAAAATAGGTGGTTTAATAAAAAATTAATAATTAGAAAACCAAAAGTAAAGGGCTCACGATTTATACGGACTTCCGTGTGATACATGATACCAAATTTCTGCTATACAGAGTTTTTTTATACTAGCATTAGTATAATATTACCTAACTTTAAATTGCCAAGTAAGAAAACAAAAGTCAAATTTAACACACAGTGGTCACCGAGCGACCAAACTTCCAGCAGCCCCTTTGGCGGTCGCTTGCAGGGAAATTGTTCATTTAATTTTTCAAGTATTTGCAATTAGCACTTTTATTTCTAAGTATCGTTTGTGCGAATTAATTTTTTAAGTTTGAATTGATTGCATAAATTTAGGTATAAGAAAAGTCAACGTTAACGAAGAAAACGGAAACGTTACCGTTGATTTTATATCTTAGTCTAATTTCGCAAAGTCAACATAAACTCGAGGAATTAATTTGCCAAATTGAAAGTAGGAGAATTAATCTCCACAATTAGAAAAACATAGGAAATTAAATGGTCATTTTTTATTTAGAAAATTATGATTATTTTCATAAATCATGAATTATTTGTAAAATACGATCAAATATCTTTTTTAAGAAATATTATTTTTATTATATTATATTTTTTGTTATTATGAATAAAATTAAAAAATTACGTGAATTTTATTCCGGTGACTTTTTTCTTTACTGGCTATTTTTTTGGTTATCAACTGTTGATTATTCTCCTATCATACGGTCATTGGTCTGGTCACTCTATTAACAGAAACAATTTTCATCAAATTTACTTATTTTCATCTATTTTTCTCAATATATGGTAGTAGTCCTGAAAATGTAGCGACGAAATTCACGTTCCGTCTCGTATTCATCCTGAATTTCGCATCCCATTCCTTTTTTGTTTAAAAGAATTCTCATTCAGGATCATTTATTTTATTCAAACAGGTACGGAAAAAGAATGGATATGAGATCATATACCTTAATTACCTGTTCAAACATATTTATTTATTTATTAGTTTTCTCAAAATTTCCTGAATTTCTCCGAAATTATCCAAAATATATGTTTTGAAGTTGATCTTTTGGGTAAGAGAATTTCCCAAATCCATTTCGTTCTTATCAGATTCTCATATTTCCAATTTCCATCACGAGTTCTGAAATTTTTAAGTACACATATATCTGCTTAAGTTATTTGTTTTTCGAAATTATGTATACTGATCTAGGAAGATTCATTTTGGGCTCTATCTTGAAGACTTTGGGTTCCGAATTCAAGTGACGAATCCCGTAATCGAGTGCTTTTTCGACCCTCAGGCTCAAATTACGGGAGAACGGCCGATTCCTACCCAAACACTGGGTTGCGGTCCCGATCCATACATGTACTTCCAACATGTGCGAAAACATACATATACTTTACATTTTCTATACAAGCGGTCAAAACATACATTGACCATACATTTCGACCCTCAGGCTCAAATTACGGGAGAACGGCCGATTCCTACCCAAACACTGGGTTGCGGTCCCGATCCATACATGTACTTCCAACATGTGCGAAAACATACATATACTTTACATTTTCTATACAAGCGGTCAAAACATACATTGACCATACATTGACCATAAATATGTCAAAACATACATTGAACATACATTGACCATACATTGACCATAAATATAGCTAAACTCTAAACAAGCGGTCAAAACATACATTGACCATAAATATGTCAGTCAACCATAATATTGCTGACGTGGCTGCGACGTGTTTGCTGAGTCAACAAAAATCAAATAAAAACTTTTAAAAAATGTGATGTGTCCGGCGAATCACAAAAATAAAAATAAAAATAAAATTAGAAATTTTTATTTTTATAATTAATAAATTTTATCAAACCGGTTTAATATATATATAACCTTTTCGTAAACAATTTGACGTATGCGATAAGTCTCCAAAAAAAAAAATTTCTATAAAAATAAAAATAGAATAGAAAGTTTTTTTTTGTTTATCCTAACAAATAAATTATTTTTTTTGTAGCTCGAACTTGTAATCTCCAAGATCCCTACATTTCGGTAACCAAGGGGCTTAAAGATCCCTACATCTTGGAGTTCACATGTTCGATGAGGTTTAATTTACGTTTGGAGGGGTTTGCTCTCCAAAAAAGAATAATATTACATGGTTTGGACCTCGCCCTAGGGAAAAGTACGGTCTTTGCGCTCAAAACCTCCAGGTCATTTAAAAAAAAATGCAGGCAGTTAGAATTATTGACATGTTTAGAACGCAAAACTTTACATATAAGTCTATCCAACAAAAATATTTTTTCATTGTAAATTTACTTAAATAAAAAGAAATCAAAACTATCTATAATAAATATCTCTTATAAATTTATATTATATTTTTGAATTAAAATAAAATATAAAAGAAAAAAGGAATTTATTGTCGACAAAAAAATGAATTTATTTGTTAGGACAATCAAAAAAATTTTATTTTATTTTTAACTTTATAAAATTTTTTTTTTTTTTTGGAAACTTTTCGCATACGTCACATTTTTACGAAGAAAGTTATATATATATATATTAAACTGGGTTGATAAAATTTATTAATTATTAAAATTTAAAATCTCTAATTTTATTTTTATTTTTATTTTTTGTTGACTTAGCAGACACGCCGTAGCCACGTCAGCAAAATCAAACGGTTGACTGAAAAAATTTATGGTCAATGTATATTTTGGCCGCTTGTTTAGAGTTTATGTATGAAATTATAGAAAATATAAAGTATGAGTATGTTTTCGCACATATCGAAAGTACAAGTACGGATCGGGACCGCAACTCAGTGTTTCGATAGGAATTGGCTGTCCTCCCCTCAAATTACATCACTTTGTTTTATTTGATATGTAAAGCGGAGATATTTGAAAAAATTAAAAACATATTTGACATACAACACTAATAGACAGAGCATTTACTCAGAAAAGCATATAAACGACCGTATAATGTTGTTAAACCACATGTATCGATAAATAATAAAAAAAATTGTGTGATGATATATAATGTCACTCGACAAACATTTATGAAATTCATTAATAGCAAATGGGTCGTCGAATACAGTAGTTTTCGAAAAAATATTCGCAATTTGGTATAGTCTCTTTGGTAATAAATAGTGCAGCGGAATCATTTGTAGTGCGTAATGAAAAATAGAAAATGACTTTTCTTAAGACAGTACAAAAGAAAAGACGAATTACAAAAGCACTAACACGAGCAGTTTGTTTTCCTTACGAGAGATAGATAGATACGTCTGATTTATGGCCATACACATAATGTGAAGGGAAACTCCTTTTTGGATTTTTTCCTCAACCAAAATTTGAGAACTAGTTGTGTTTGTGTTTTTATTCGGTTCCGTTAGAGTGGTTGTAAAGCAGGGTATGATTTTCTCTCATTTTTTGATATTTTATAATTTCTTTTATACCCATTCAAATTGTTCGCAATATGACAGTTTCATTGAACTGTAAATTTTTTTTTGTTTGAATTGATATTCAAATTTCTATTTAATTGTCATCAAAACTAAGCGATTATGTTTATTGATAGAATTGTATACCATATTCGAAATTGAAGAGGATGATTAGTATGATCTCATCTTCTTCATGTTCAAAATTATATGGTTCAACTAATCTCCACGGTGTTTAGTATCCAATCATAAAACCCCAAAGTCCATGAAATTCGATACTAAATATTTACTGAATTTAGAAATATTACGAGAAATAAGTAGTAGAGAAGATGATACTTTAACATTCCAATTATTGGAGCTCAAAGGTCACATGTCCATATAAGCTCACATGCTCCACCTAAGCACAAGTCAACGTATTATGCATTCAAAACTCACATGTCTTAACCCAAAACCGTTTCGCACTGTTAGGAGATTCTTTAGAGGTTTTAAATTAAAAATAAATATTTGATGTTTTGAGATAACAAAGACTTAATACAGTTGGTATATATTAAATTCTGCTCTAGAATTTCAAGTCCGTCAAAAAGTAAAATCCAAGATCTAGCGTCAAGTAAACATCTTTATCAAAATGGAGGGTTCGAATCAAAATCAAATATTAAACTCGGTTCAATCTGGAATTAAACGATAAAAGTAAAATTAAGTGATCATACTTATAATCGATTTTAAAAACATACTGAAAAGTTATTCAAAACAGAATAATTCAATATTTTAACCAGAAATGACTAAATTCACACAGATAAATGCAATTATTCCAGATTGAATCAAACATGCTATGTTTTTAATTTCTTAACTAATAGAGTGAGAATTTTTGGTCGTTCGCCCTAATTTCTCTCCCAGGCACGGAGATCGAAGCAGCCACCCTTTGTCTCAACATGACGTTCAGCCACCGGCAATATAGATCTTACCAACATGACGTTCAGCCACCGGCAATCTAGATCTTACCAACATTCCTCTTGACCGGCGTTGTTCCTCCTCTCTCGGGCCTCTCCTTGTGCCTCCCGAAGAACCGTTCCCACCTTCCGTCAGCAACCTCCGTCACCGGCGAGATCCTTCTCCAAATCTGTTTCTTCCTTCCGACCTCGTCCGTTGCGGCCAACCATGGATTCCGGCAAGCTTTTCTCTTACTCTGCTTTCACCCTCCGCCATTTGGTTTCGACACCCGTGGTGCCTCATGAAAGTTTGCCTAACTCTCCTCGCCGTCGAGAGACTGACCTCTGCCGAATGCTCTCCTACCGCCGGAGCCCCTGGGTCCGCTAAATCCACTAGATTCTCCATCTGCATCTCGGCCACTGTCCTTTGTATCTACTACCCAACAGGTCTCTCTGTCCGTCTTGGCTCTAATGTTGGGCTTATGCACCTCCGTCTCTCCATCTCCGGTGACCCTTTTCGCCGGTGCGGTGAACTTTTTCCGAGGAAAGGATTGGTGTTTGATATGGTCTCAAATTTACCCTAGAACTACTCTTTCAAATTAAGAGATCAGTTGTAGTACTTTGATAAGTAGATTTTTTTTTGTATGGGTTCTACTCACTCAATGACCCACTACTTATAATCGAATGTAGTATAGGTTATGGGTCTTATCAATCCGATGGGAGAATTCAAAGTACTGCATTCATGATATTCTTTTACAAGCTAAGAGAGATTTAATGATTAAAACGATAGAAATCTGTCATCTAGATTGTAACTATAACAGAAAAGCGGGTATCAAAACTAAATCAAGCTAAGGAATTGAAGATATTGTAGCTAAAGAAACAGACTTGCAAAAGAAACTAGGAATCGGTTCAAGGGATAAGGGGCTTTTCGGGTCTAATACGCTAAAGATCTTTCCTTTGACGTTAGATTTATTTCTATTGAGCCTAATCCTTTAGCGTAGAGTTCAGGATCTGGACGAATCCACTCTCGTGGTATAAGTGTTTTTGCTGTCTCACGACCTAACCTCGCTATCATGTAGTGATCCATGAAAGCAGCAAGCTTGAATAAACAACTCTACTAAAGCCAAAACGCTCCCTAAGCATCTAATACCTTAGGCTAGGATGAGCGAATCTCTTATGAGATTGGTCCTTGCAAACATTCAAACATGGCGTTTGTTTGAAGAAGCTCGTTGGCAAAGGTCAAATAGCGAAGATGGATAAGCATTAATAGTATCAAATAAGAAAGGATTAAGATGGATTAAGCATCGATCTGTATCAAAGATTTGAATCTTAACTCATTTTCCCTACCCTTATCCCAAAACTGATATAGACTACTCACGCACCATTAGAGAAACCTCAAGATCCATAAGGATAAGAAGGTTACTCATGGTTTGCAAGATAGCCGAAAATAAGAAAAGGAAGAAACTTTCTTGAAATACACTAAGCAATAATACTTAAAACTTCAAGATTGCATAAAAATCAAAGCTTTGAAACAAGCTTCAATGGTGAAATACAAAAGTAGTTCTCGATTTGAAAGAGAAGACAGAAAAGTAAAATAAGAAAGCGTGATCATAAGGATAAGAGTGGAGGAGAGTATTTATACATAAAAGAGGAAAAACCTAAAACGTTGGGACCACTTTCCCGAAATGGTACTATTTTGGCTTTTAGCGTTTCGGGCTCAAGTCGTG
>JAHZTW010000001.1:432370330-432461099 GCA_020283515.1 Alliaria petiolata
CCGTCTTTCCAGGAAGACATCCCTCTTGTCTCTTCAAAGCTCCAGCAGTTTGAGCAACCTGAACATCCAATTTCTTCATATGAGAGTTCAGATTATCGATCTTCCCATTCAAGTCTTGGTACAATGAATCTATCTTCCCGTTGAAATCCACTGTCATCTTCTGCTGTTCTTCTAGTACCTCCAGTCGATTCTTCGGTAGAAGATTCCGAGTAGCTGTAACTCGCTGAAACCATGGTGTGGACAGTCTCGCTGCTAAGCTCTGAACCTTACCCAAGAAGCTTTGAATGCCTCAGTAGGTCCTTGGGAGAACGTAGTGATCTTCATCCTTAAATCTTCAGACCTTGCATCATCAAAGAAATTGCATAAGAATGCATTCTTTGTGTCTTCCCATGTGGTCAAGGATCCTGGATCCAACTGCTTTAGCCAGTATGATGCATCTCCAGCAAGCGAGTAAGGGAAAAGCTTGCAGAAAAGATAATCATAGGAAACTCCATTAGCCTTA
Organism: Alliaria petiolata; assembly: GCA_020283515.1. Classification (NCBI taxonomy): domain Eukaryota; kingdom Viridiplantae; phylum Streptophyta; class Magnoliopsida; order Brassicales; family Brassicaceae; genus Alliaria; species Alliaria petiolata. The sequence goes on from JAHZTW010000001.1 coordinate 432,370,833, forward strand.
ATGCTTGATGCCAAGTCCTCGAATCTTTCAATGTGGTCCATATGATGTTCATTGGGAAGACCATGGAAAGGATGCTGAGCTACAAGTGTGTAGTAGACAGGCTTCAGCTCGAAATCATTCCTCTGGAATGCAGAAAGACGGATCGCAGCTCCATTAGCATAGAACTGGTCTGGTCGGTTGTATTCACCAAGTTTTCTTTCGCGTCCAACGTCTGCATGTGCTCGGTGTCGATCGACACCAAGGTTGTGTCGATCGACACCCTCTGGTTCTGCGACAATAGCCCCGTTCTCATCTATTTTCTGGTCGTGTGCGTTCCTTTTGTGTCCTTCCGCATCGAACAGATTACCAGCTTCATCTCGGATTAGGATCATACGGTCAGTCATCGCGATTTGTGACTGGTGTCGATCGACACTCGTGCAACTTTTCTGTTGGTTCGCTCGAGATGAGCTAGTGCCTGGTTATCAAGTCTAATTAGCTCCTTTTTCTTGTTGCTTCTGGTACTGCTATTAAGCATACACCTGAAACCAAGAATAGAAAGCTAAAAGTTAGTAACTAAAAACAAAAAAAAATAAAAACCTAGACAAAATTCTAATATTAGAAATCTGTAGGCAACTAATCTCCTTCCCCGGCAACGGCGCCAAAATTTGATATGGTCTCAAATTTACCCTAGAGCTACTCTCTCAAATTAAGAGATCAGTTGTAGTACTTAGGGATCGAATCCACAAGGAAGGGATAGCCACACAGCAAACTTCTAATTTCGAATTAAGCTAAGAAGAAATAATTAAAAGTAAAAACAGAAAGCAATTAAAAGCGATGTAAGTTCAGGAGACGAAACGCTAGGTTTAGGGAAATTCTCAGGTGATCTAAATTGCAGGTCTAGACAGAATGTTAGGAATTATTAAGCACTGTTCTTGAACTCGAAACACTAATGTAAAATCAACCAACTCTCGCTGCGAAGATTATCTATGCCTAAACCCTAGAATTCAAAATCTCTTTGCAAATTCAAACAATTCAGACAAGCATTATTATTAGGTTCGATTGTTCAAAAAACCCTAAACCAAATCTCTTTGCGAATAGGTATTTTGCTCATCTAACATTAGTTCAAGCAATTAGTAATACTCTCGCATCTATTAATCAACCTAAGATCAGATTCTAGGTCGCGAAGCTAGAATAAACATTAATCACAAATCCAGATGAAGAACCGTAATGATTTTATCCTCACAATTTAATTTGAACTAACAATTCATCAACCACCCTTGAAAAACCCTAAACCTAACTAGCAAACTACTCAGACATGATCATGAAACACAAATCATAATTTGAATAGAAAACATAAAAGAAATTATTAGAATCAAAGGAGTTCCAAATTTGCTCTGAAGGAGTCAAATTCTTCTCTCTAAAATCTCTCTAAAAATCTCTCTCTAAAATAATGTGTTTGTCATGCCTAAACAATGGCTGAAAAACTCTATTTATAGGCCTAGGTTCGCATCTTCAATTCCTTGGAAGATTAGGAAAAGTCTTGGAGATTTCCTTGTCTTCAAAAACTGGAAACTTCACGCTTCTGAAAATTGGAAAACCTGGTGTCGATCGACACCAATGGGCTGTGTCGATCGACACCCATCGTGCGACTTCAATCCGACTTCAACACTTCGTGACTTCATTCCTTTAAGCTCCAAAATGTATCCAAATCTCCAATTTAGCTCCAATTGTACCTGAACCTGGAAAGACTCTATATAGACTCGAAAATAGTACTAAGACTCAATAAAAACACTTATATCATGTCCAAAAATGGGTAAAAACCATGATATATCAACTCCCCCAGACTTGTAAACGCTCACAGTTAAAATATTAAAGATCATTTACTCACACTTTCGTCTTCTGTTCTTACTAAAATTGTCTCGACCTGTTCTTTGAGCTCAATTCCTTGACAATTGCACAAAATCCATCAATTTTTTTGTTATCGTTAAAGACAGTTGTAATTTCTGCTACAACAGTTTGGCGCTATAAGGAGGATGTTTGGCTAGTGTAACACCAATACAAAGCAGTCATGGCAGAGCAAGCTTTCTACCATTCTATTGTCCTCAAGTAGAAAATGAATGAGGGAGTACAATGAAAATGCATATTGCATAGTTCACGAAAAGAGCAGACATGACACGAAAAACTGCTGGAAGCTGAGGAAGATACTCTTTGAAATGTATCTTGTCGGCGAATTCAGAGACTTGGTCCCGCCACCATCTCGAGAACATATCTTGGAGTCAGAGTCACCCTCAAGATCTGTAAATTTCATCTAGCAGGACACTCATCAAGAGTCATTTTCAGCACGATATGGGAAGAACGGTCAATTCGTTAATACGATTGCTCGGAAATCACTCATCAAGAGTAGTTTTCAGCAAGAGCTATGCCCATGGTTTAAACAATCCGCATGACGATACATTAGTTGTAACCATCAATATTAGCAACTGCGAAGTTTCGAGTGTTCTGATCAATACTGAAAGTACAATAAATATAATTTTTACTGGAACCTTAGAAAAATGAATGTCGCGAATGTTCGAAGAAACCCTGAAAGATTATTTCTACCCGTTGGAATCCATGGTATAATTAAAACCATGGAGTTCATCGTGGTAGAAGGACCATCAATATACAATGCGATCTTTGGCACCCCATGGATACACGCTATAAAGGTAGTGCCTTCGACTTATCTTTAGTGCGTAAAAATTCCTACTCCAATGGGAGTGATAACATTGCAAGAAAGCCAAAAGACCGCAAGGTTTTGCTACATGGCTTTCCATAAGCTTCAGGCTAGATCAAAAGCAATGAGCATGGTTAGCTCAGGAAACGATGATTTTGTCATTAAAGATCTCCCAGTTCAAGACGAAGTGGATCCAGTAGCGATAGATGAGTTCGAGCTAGGAAAATGTGTCAACATTTGGGCAAAGTTAAAAGAGCCAATAAGGAGTGAACTGATCACTCTCCTAAGGGAGAATAATAAGACTTTTGCGTAGATTGCCGAAGACATGCCATTTTTCTCAAAACCATTTCACACGAGCTCAACGTGGATAAATCCTTTAAACCAATAAAACAGAAGAGACGAAAGCTAGGACCACAAATGTCTATGGCTGTGAATGATGAAGTGGAGTGAATTCTAAAGAATGGGCCAATCTGCGAAGTCAAATACCCGGAGTGGTTAGCCATCCTAGTGGTAGTAAAAAAAAAAGAATTTGGAGTGGAAGGGGTGTGTCGATTTCACAAACTTAAACAAAGCATGCCTCAAAGACAGATTTTCATTGACTCATGTTAGATCGGCTGGTCGAAGTAACAACTGAGGTATCTATGGCTGATCGGCGTCTTTCATAGACGCTTTTTCCGGGTACAATAAAATCTTGAGGAATCTCGATAGATCTAGAGAAGACTTATTTCACTACTGACGGAGGTATATACTACTACTCAAAAATGCGTGGGTGAAATACAACCGACTGGTAAACCGAATTTTGCCAGAAAATTTGTAAAAACGATGGAATTTAATATCGATGACATGATAGTCAAACCCATAGAGGCTCTATCCCACGTGGAACACTTACGAGAATGTTTCGCGATCTTAAAATCATATTGCATCCCACGAAGTGTACTTTCGCGTTTACTTCGAGAGAATTCTTTGGGTACCTGGTGATAATACTACATATTTTACTACTATTTAATATGTTTTTTGTTTTTGTTATATATAAATAAATGATTTGGTTTAGGGTTATTATTGGTATTTTTAGTGCTTTTGAATTTTACAAAACTTTTACAGAAAATTTGGATGTTTTTGGAGTTTTTATAGCTTTTATAGGCAATTTGTACAGCTTTTTGATGGCAGAAGTTTTGCATCAGATGGATGTCTTCCAACGGTGTGTTCTTCCTAAAATTTTAACAAAAGAAATCTGAGAATGTTAGCTTAATCTCCAAGTAGTTTGAAATCTATCACATTGATGGATCAAGATGTTATGCTCAAAATACTTAAAACTGGTTTGTCCTGCGACGAAATGAAGCAAGCAGAGAATTACACCTTGTAGGCCTGGTTAAACTACCAGGAACCAAAGTACCGAACCAAAATGAACCGAATAAGAATGTACCACACCGAACCAGAACCGGCGTAAATATCCGAATGGATCTTAAACTCCTATATCCGAAGAATCGGATCTGTACTGAGAACTGAATGAGTATCCAAAATATTCAAAATATAATTATATATCTAAATATATTAGTTATATTTAGATTTGAAACAATAAAAATATCCAAAATTATAAATAAAAATATCAAACAAATTTTAGATAATTCGGGTACCATGAACCGACCTGAACCCGAGCAGAATCGAACAGAACCGAACCAAAGAAGAAGAATACCCAAATAGATCCTACACCTCTCGTACAAAAATAACTGAAACCCGAAAGAACTAAATTGAATCTGAACGGATACCCGAATGCCCATACCTAACATTTGAATCGACCTAACTGATCGACTTGTTCTGGTCGAACGGCTGATCGATCCAACCCTCGTGGAGCCACCCGAGAGACTGAATCGACAGGCTGTCCGACCTAATGCATATTGGATCGATCGATCAAGTGACCCTAAAACATTAAAACCTTCATTTTCTGATCAAATTCACGCAAATCTTTTTTGATTTACCCTAGCGACTTCCTACACCTATAAAAGCACAGAGAAGCCACGAGAATACCTCTTTACAGACCCTACACAACCACCATAAAAATCATTTCATAGTTTTTCGTAATTTTTGATCTACGAGCTTTGGGGAAAGCTTTCACATTTGTATCTCCATGTAGAGAATAATTCTGAACCCTCTTGTTTATTATTTTCACTTATGATAATAGATTACTATTCATCTCTGTGTTTTCGTTCTATGATCATGGTTGAGTAATTTCATTGTTTGGTTTAGGTGTTTTCAAAGAGGATTCATGATCGATTGTTAGGGTGTTAGATTTGGGATTATCTTTAGAGTTCTTCATTTAAATTGCGCCACTATGAGTTGCTTGATTGACCATCAAGCTTCTGCTATTAGGGTAATAAACACGTCAAAATTTTTGTTGCATTACGTGAATCAATTTAGGTGAGCAAAAACATCATAACAAGCGGAAGTAGAGTTATGCAATTTTGTGAACATATCAAACTTGGTATGTTTATGCATGTTTGACTTCTTAAATACCAGTGGGAGTTGAGTAATTTAGGTTGTTTAGATATAGTAATTAGCTCTGCGTAAGTAGGTTAATTATTCACTTGAGATTTGAGTTCTAGAACAAATCTATTGAAATTTCATGTTTAGTTCAATCGTTTAAGTCAATCTATGATACCCTTATAATTTCCTAATGCCAAACGCTTTCTGTTATTGATTTAAACTCGCTGTTGACTTGCTTTAAAGTTTATTATTTGCCATTTTCATCACTCTTCACAACCATCAAACAAACACTCATATATTTTATTTTAGCTTAATTCTAATCTCATAAATTCGTTGTATGATTCTTTGGTCTCTGTTGATCGATGCCTAAGTACTACAACATTTGCTGTGTATTTTTCAGAAAACAACCCGTTGCCGGGGACCAAAGCAGTAGCCTACGAATTTCAGGTTAGAGTTTAGTCTAAGTATATGTTTTCATTTTTTTCCTTTAAATTTAAATAATTAAAAAATATATATATTTCTCTTTGTGTTTCAAGTTTTCTAAAGAGATAATTACGCTCGAAATAAGCCCTTATGGCACATTTAGATGTCGATCCTCAAGATCGCATGATTGAAGTCTGTGATTCGTTGCATGCCTCTTTAACAAATCGTAGTCCAATATGTTCTTTACTTCCTCTTGGAGAGTTTGAGATCAAGCTGATTGATTTGGTTGAGAGACATAAATACCGTGGTTAGCTCAAGAACACCAAATCGACCATATCAATAAGTTCGAAAAAATCTATAGTACAAGAAGATCTGATGGAGTTACTGAGAATTATTTGAAGTGCACATGTTTTACATTCTCTTTAATTGAGAAAGCCTATAAATAAATGAACACTACAAGAAAACACCCAATTTGCGAGGGACAAAACCGTCGCAAGTCCCTCGCAAATCGGCTGTAGCGATAGATTTGCGACGAAAATCAAAATGTCACAAATTGTGAGTCACAAATGGAAATATGTCGCAATTCCATCGCAAATTTTACGAAAGACAGTAACAGTCGCCAATCCCTTGTAAATTTGCGAGGGAAAAAATGATTTGCAAAACCTTCACAAGTTTCTTTCCTCGCAAATCAGTCGCAACATTTGCGAGTTTATGCGACCACTACAAGAAAACAAGGTAATTTCCGACGGAAGTTCTGACGGATACTCTTCCGTCGGAAATTTTCGACGGAATTACGACCATATTGTGACAAAAGAAAAGACCGTCGGAAATCCGTCGAAAATTTCCGACGGAATCATATCCGTCGGAAATTCGTAAGAAATTTCCGACGGATTTTCGATGAAAAATATTCGTTGGTTATTTCCGACGGATTTCCGACGGAATTAGGACCATATTGTGACAAAAGAACATACCGTCGGAAATCCGTCGGAAATTAATTTCATTAATTCTTTTATCTTTAATCTTTCATACCCTAAACCACATTTTAATAGATGCCGTCGGAAATCCGTCGGAAATTTCCGACGGATTTCCGACGGATATGTATATTTCCGACGGATTTCCGACGGATATGTATATTTCCGACGGATTTCCGACGGATATGTATATTTCCGACGGATTTCCGACGGATATGTATATTTCCGACGGATTTCCGACGGATATGTATATTTCCGACGGATTTCCGACGGATATGTATATAAAAATAATTTTACACGTTTACAAAGCGTTTTATAAGTATTCGGACATATCCGTCGGAAATTTCCGACGGATTTCCGACGGCATCTATTAAAATGTGGTTTAGGGTATGAAATTTTAACTCTAATTTTGTTTAAATCATATAATAACTTTATCTAATGTATAACAATTGTGCAATCTTATCTAAATTTAATCTAATACACATTTATTGGTGTTTAGACAAAAATTTGAAATATGGTTAAGGAGTTAGTAGAAGTAGTATAAGTGTTAGTATATAGTAATAGAAAAGTTTTGTAAAATTATATGTTTGATTGTGAAAATATTAAAACAATTAGAAAATCGTATTGTTACAAGAATCAACTTATTTTGTGAATGTAACATGTTTAGTATTGGTTGATTAACAAAATTTGAAAGGTTGAAACCCTAAACCCCAAATATACCCTAAATCCGTCGGAAATCTGTCGGAATGTTTGATCCGTCGGAAAACCGTCGGAAATGTTACGATCCGTGTGATCGTCGACTAACCAATAGAAACGCATGCAACAAATAATGATATTTTTTAATCCGTCGGAAATCCGTCGGAAATTTCCGACGGATTTCCGACGGATTTCGTGTTTTTCGAGAAGGCGCGTACTTTGACCGCGTAAATGAAATTATTATTTAGAATCCGACGGATTTCCGACGGATTGCGTCCGTCGGAAATCTTTAATTATTAACCGAAAACCCTTTCCTTTTTTCCCATTTCTTCTTCTTCTCTTCTCTCTCTTCCGTGAATCTCCGCCGATTCTCTCCAAAAAATCGCCGGAATCTCGACCTCCACCAACCTAGAACCGCCGGAATCTTGTGTTCTTCAACTCCATAGCATGGATAACTCGTAAGTCTTCTTTTATCCTTTGATTTTGAAGGTTTTTTTTTAATTTTAAAGTTTTTCTTAGATTTTTCATTGTAGATAGTGTTAGGTGGTTAGAAATTATGATTGAAATGAGATTGTTATATGTTAGGTGATGTTTGAAGGTTAGAAATTAGAATTTTTAGTTGTGAATCGAATTTTAGAGGGTTAGGAATTAGGTTTTTTAGATTTGAGTTTTTAAATCAATTTTGTGTATCAAATAGAATTTTTTTTCTTGTTTAGATTAGGTTTCTTACAAATATGTTTTTTCTTAGATTTTGAAATAATGATAGTTTTTTAAAAAACTTTAATGATAATTTTTAAATTAAATTACAATTTTTAATTTTATAAATAGTGTGTTTGGTTAAATTGTTTACAACAATTTCTTTTTTGTTTCACATTTGTTTCATAAGTAGTGTGTTTTTTAATTTTATTTTAAAACAATTTCCATATATTATTTTTATTTTCATAAATTTTATTGTTAATTATATTTTTTATTTAAATAATTTTTTTATATAATTTTTTTTATTTCCGAAATTAAAATCCGTCGGAAATCCGTCGGAAACAGTTCCGTCGGAAATCCGTCGGAAATTCGTCGAAAACAAATCCGTCGGAAACAGTTTCGTCGGAAATCCATCGGTCTATTTCCATCGGTAATCTGTCGGAAACTTCTTACGGATTACCGACGACTATTATCCATCGGAAATTTCCGACGGATTTCCGACAACGACAATATTTCCGACGAACTGTAACCGACGAACCATTTTCGTCGGAAATCCGTCGGAAACAGCCATTTCCGACGGATTTCCGACGAAAACGGCCGTCGGATTTAAGCTTCTCTCTTGTAGTGGACTTACTTGGGTTTGTCGTGAAAAATAATGTCGCAGGTCCGTTGCAATTATTATGACAGATTTGCGGCATAAGCTTAGTGAGTTTAGTCGCAAATCCGTCGCAAATTTGCGACGAAGAGTACTTTTTATATTACTAAATATAATTTAATTTAATTATAATTTTTATTTAAATAAATTACTAAAAATTTAAATAAATATAATTTTTTAAAAAAATAAAATTAAAACTAAAATTTAAATAAAAATTACAAAATAAAAATAATTGTTCACAAAAAAAAAAACTTAAAACTATTGAGACGGGTTGTTCTTGGCTCTAAAAGACGAGGCGTTTCCCAAAGTGCGGGCTCGGAGAAGTGCCAAATTCGGTTTTTTTTTTCTAAATAGTCAAAAAACATATCGTAGCTCTGCATCTTCTCTGACTGAGTCTCGATCATATGGGGCTGAGCCTCAATTATATTATTCTGAGCAATCAGGTCTCCTCCTGAGGATGAAGAAGCACGAGAAGTATCTAACTCAATATTCGATTGCAAGTAACCAACTCCGTAATTTTTTTTGTACGGGAACGACCTAAAAACATTTAAGATAAGAAATATAATTAGAAAATTGTTAAATATAAATAGATATAAAACACTATAATTATTTAAATTTACTTACATCGACAAAATCTTGTCCTTTCGGCCCGAGTAAGTTCGCAAGATGCAGTGCTTTATGTTATCTTTCGCTCGAGTCACTTCGGAAAGAGGTTTGATCATACTGTTTGTGTTGCTTCCAATGCTTCGGTAGTGGTGGTAAGTGGCGAGTGGTGGTGGTTGGCGATTGTGATTATGGTTCACCTTTGTGGTTCCCTACAAATACATTGGTTGGAGATTACGTGCTTCGTCTTGTATCTTTGACCTTTGTAAACACTTTAGGAGTGAGTTAGAAAATCTTATAACCGAGTTTTGAAGATTACATCAACTTGGGAACTTGTTGATTTCGGGTCAATGTTGGCCGATCTGTAGATTGTTGCAAATCCCAATAGACGGATGTTTGGCTGAGAGCTAGGAGTTCAAAGCTGGGTGAAATCCTTTCTTGTCTCTAGCTAAGAGGTCAAAGTCGTGGTTACGAGTAACTTGTCTCTTCGCGTTTGGTGTTGGAAGTTGCATCATCTTCCTTTCTCCAGCAGCTACAACGGTTTTAGGAGTTGAAACCATTGTAATATTCTTCATCTTCATGTGTACAGGTCCATTGAACGTTCCAGAAGAAGTTGATAGAGACGGAAGAACATTTACATGACATGATTTCTCGGTTAGAGTTCTTTTCATACCTCGCCGTCTTTGATGCAAGATATATGTATTCCTCGGTTGTGGAAGTTGTATTGCGGTTGGAAACATGCAAGACTTGATGAAAGTTTGAAGGATGATCGATAGGAAAAGAGACTCAGTCGGCCAATTTTCAAAGAGCAGTGGCCAGTCGACAGAGGGTCGCTCAACCGGCCAACCCCTGTTCGACCAGCCAGACGCCTTTTGGCTAGTAGTTGGGCGATCGCTCGACCAGTGGTTGCCTTCGATCTCCTTCTTCATTTTTGGTTCTTTTTTTTATTGTATTTCTGATTTTTTTTTTTGTGTTTTTATAGAAGAAAAAAAATACCTAAATGGATTGTCTCCCATCGAGCCGCTTTTGTTTAGAGTCGCTTAGCTCCACTTTAGTTGGTTTATGAGCTTAGTTGGATGGTGAATATGGCCTTGTGCAAGGTCACTTCGCCTTCTTGTTGTCATCTTCTGTCAAAGACTCATCAAACCATTCCATTATGGCATCATCATTTGTGACAAAAATGTGCTTTTCCACGGTGTAAGGAATCTCCGGATAGAACTTGTTTCCGTCGATGTTGGCAAAATAAATGCGTCTATCGGGCCAATCCATGATGGCACCTACTATAGCTAGAAAGGACCCACCGGAGACGAGTGGTGCAGTCTCGTCTTGTGGAGTTTTGACTATGTAGAAATCCATGGGGACTCTACAATCGTTGATGATGACTGAAATGCCATAGATGACTCCTTTGGGAGTAGTGAATGATTGATCTGCCAATCCTATCTTGATTTCTGTTGTATATACATACTTGACCACAATATTTTGTGCAGTCAATGTTATCATGATGTCGATATAAGACCCGGAGTCGCATATTGCATCCTTGAAATTGTTTCCTCTAATGCTAGCAAAAGATGAAGAATTCTCCGTGGTCTTTAATCTTGTGTAGATTTCGGATTGGTCTTCCCATTCTAGCTTGAATGAAGAGGAATTTGACCTCGGATATCGATTCTTTGCGTTCGCAAAAGTAGTGGCCAATCAAGTTCTCTGTGTAAACTTGCACGAAGGTGACTTCGTGGGGGGTGGGGGGGGGGGGGGGGGAGGGAGACTTCAAACAAGAGCATTTAATCATTCTAAGTTTAATGGATCAATCCGGCTAGAATACCAATCATATTTCCTTGCGTGGGGCATGTTCATCAGCTCCGTGATGTTTGAACATCAAGGTTTTTTGAAGTAAATGCGAGAATCTTCTTTGTTCTCCATGCTATCTAGGAAGTACTCGCTTAAATCTTGCTTCTCCCAAGCTTCATCGAATAACATACTTGTTGATATTGTCTTGACTTTGTTGTTAAACTCTATCCATGTCTCCCTTATGATGTGAGTCGTAAGAGTCTTACTAGATTGTCGCGTTAATAGATAAGTGAGTAAAAGTTACACTCCGGGTGGTTCAGGTGATGGTGTTGGCTCGAAAGCGGTGTCTGATTGAATTAAGTAGCAAGCGGCGTGGCTTGCTTCTGGATTAGAAACTTTCATCTCTTTAAAAGGGCGGATAACGTTGCAAGGCGGATGACTTGCCTAGCTCAGCCATTAAAAGGACGATTGGGTGCGAATTGGGTACCGTCTAAGGTGGCTTCTTGACTTGAAAAATCAGAGACTTCTTCGTTCCTTTCTTCAAAAGAATTTATAGGCCTCTTCTTCTCCTTGTCACAAATAAGAGTGTGAATCAGCTTGTGAAGCTGTTTTTTCTCCTTAGATAACTTTATCATTACGATGTCGTTTCTTCTTTGTTCATTCACAATGTTTTCAAGCGCATTGTCAGAATCATCAGCTTGATTTTCAACTTTGCGTTGAGCTTCCACCAGCTTTAACAAGTTGGCTTCCTTCTTGGTTATAGTCTCATAGATAACATCATTAGTCTCTTCAAGTTCATACCTCAAATTACGTATATCATGCACGTCTTGGTTGAGAGTCTTCTTGTGATCCGCTAGCTTCTCGGAAATCTTTGATAACTTGTCCAAGCTACCAATCGTGTTTTATTCTAGCATCATCACTTGATTTTAGACGTCTTGAGGCTTGTTGAAAATCTTCGTTTGGACAGCGTCAATACGCTTGTGGATAGATCTCTTAAGATTCGTTTGGTACTACATTATGTTGTTTATCATATCGATTAGCTTGTCTAGTTGACGAGTTTTCTGAATCGGTATGTTAACATAAGGGGGATGAGGTGAAAATGCAGCTCGATGTTGAGGATGTGTGAAACGTCCTCGATATAGCACGCTCGAAAGTGGTCTCCGAGGGAAAGGCGTCGGTCCGGTTTCTGACTAAAGTGGTGCGAGTTGCGTGATTTGCAACAGTCGCGAGGTGGTTGAGCGTTGGAGAGAGGTTTAGGAGCGATCAGATCGTGGTTCCTAAGTTCTTCCATTGCTCGAGAGTTCCCTAAAACTTATAGAAGCAAGCCTAAAAGTTAGAGGAAACGATGTCTAAGTGTCGTGATTCTACCCTTTTGTTTTATGCAGCAGAATCCAATCCCTGGAGGCAACTGCGCCAAAAACTTGATGCACAAGATTAAAAGTTGCGTTTTGCATTTTATATTTATAATCCTAATTGCCTGTAAATGCATATATGTGCGCTGTAGTACTTTGGGGTCGAACCACATAGATGATCCCACCGAAAAACAAAAGAAGAGTTAGAGCGACCAAAGACGCGAAAGTGTTTTGGGGGTTTTGTGTCACGGTATTGTAGTACAGAATAAATGAAAATAAAACGATGCAAGTAAATAAATAGAGCTATGCGAATGCAACCTAAACTAAACGGGAAAAGGAAAATCAACTTAAAGCTAAACTAGATGCGAAAAAGAAGTCAAAGCAATTAACGAATTTAAGCAAAGCGAGAATTGTAAATAAGAGATTAAACAATGAAAGAGAGGTGTTGGGTTCTTCTCGGGAAATCTTAGGGGTTTTAAATAGAAATTAAAAAGGATCAATGCAACACAAACAAGACTAGGCCTATTTTCTCTAAAATTGAATCACGAATTCATGATTTACCTACTTTCGTAAACTCAATCGTCTATGTTTTAACTACTCTGTAAGTATGCTTTCGTATCTTACAACGCAATCAAACACGCAATATATGATCGAGTTCTTTGTAACATTCACGACATTCCGTAAGTATGCTTTCGTATCTTACTGATAGTAGGATTTTTACATGCCAATATATCAATCAACCCCAACTACTCATATCATTGTAGTATTTGGGGATCGAATCCACATGGACTAAAAATTGCAACACTAGAATACAAGACACAAACTAATCTAGAGCAAATTTTTTTATGGGTTTTTGTTTAATCTAGAAATGTAAGAAATGCAAGAAGGAAAATAAATGAAAAACATTAGATCATGGGTTCAACTATCATGAGAACTAGATAACAATCAAACAATGATTTTAAAGATTGAATTAAGCACCATCCTAGAACATGAAATTCATATCTATGACTAATCCATTCTCGTGGTACTAATCACGTCACTAATTATCCAATTAACATCAACTCTCGTTGGTAATCAAAATAATCCATGAGGATTAAGAAACAACTTCAATCCAGTTCATTAAACATCCTAAACATCAACTCTCGTTGGCTAGGATATGCAAAGCTCATAAAAGGTTTGGTTGAGGCATTTCATCGAACATCTTTCGGGCATGAAATTACCTAAGGTCTAAATCACTTTTCTCAAAGCTAATCTAGCATTAAGAGCAACCTAAATGAAGGATCTAACAACATACAACCTAAATCAACATCATCTAACCATCAATTCGTCCTAATCTAGCAATACCCATGATCCAACTAAAATCTATGAACTAAGCATGAAAAAAAGCAAAATAAAAGATATAAACATAAATATAGAAGATAGAGGGTGAAGAATCCTTCACCAGAGTGGCATGATTCATGAAGATCAATCCAAAATATTAAAGAGAGATTTTGGATCTAAACCCACTCTAGAGAGAAGAAAACTTAAGTTTTTGTGTGGCCACAAGTGTGTATTTATAGGGAAGGAGGGCGAACCAGGTCAACCCGGAACAAACCGGGTTTTGACCCAGATGAGCAGTCTTTCGGATATCGCCGTATCTCCCTAACCGCTGCTCGTAATGATATGAAACCACCTCCAAATGAGAGCTGATTCAATTACCTACATATTTCATGAAGAGCTCGGAGGCTGAATTGGAACGGAAAGCCTTCGTCTGGTCCGATCTTTTCCATGCATGGATCTGTATCGAACTAGGTAGCTCGATATGTTGTATCGAGCTTACTAGCTCGATACAAATGCTCGACACACCCTCTTCGGCCTTCCTGTTGGTTTGTATTGAGCTTGGTAGCTCGATACAAATGCTCGATATGCATGCTCCGTCTTCTCAGTTTGACCGTATCGAGCTTAGTAGCTTGATACATCTGCTCGATATGGATTGGAATGGATTAGAATCCATGTAACTTTCTAACCAGGGGTCAGAATGAGTTGATTTCAACGGCATTTGAAATCGCACTGGATCCTATACAATTTTGAAGAAGGCTTTGGAGTCTGAATCTAAGTGCAAGGCCTTCTTCTGGATCCATACATATGGCATGCAAGAAAGCTTGGTTCCTCGATACACAGCTCGATATGCTTCTAAAAGACTTCTGCTTCTCATTTGGCTGCTTCTCTTCTTCCTCTTGATCATACATGAAATTCCATATGGTCCTCCAAGCCTCCAAAACACCTAATATAGACTCCATATGCACAAATATGCAACAATCTAGGCTAAGACTCACTAAACTCTAATATGAATGCAAATGAGAACAAAAGTGACTAAAAAGAATGCTCAAGTGGATGCAAAACTATCTAAAATAAATTGTAAAACATGCTAAATTATGAGTCTATCACTTACGATGCAATCACTCATTTAAACAAGATCTGGTGAATAAATTCAACACATTAACATCTTTAAACAATTCGAATATCAGTTTATAGTTAATGTCGCTAGATCCATGCAATAAGAACAATCTTAGAACAAAAGAAAACCCTAGAATGGGGCTAAGCAATTAATCGGCCACTTGTCTAAAAACTGTTAATGAAATTCCCCATTCGATTGAACCCTTAAGAACCCAACGAAATTAAACTACTCTAACATGATTAAAAGGAGCATAAAAGAAATGGATGAATGCATGCTTAAATAAATCGATGAAAGTAAAGAGGTTTCAAGAGATGAATCTATCTACCTCAAAAAACAAAATCAATAAAAATTTGGTGGCTATCCTATAGAACGAAAATAATGAAAAGCATATCTAATAAAACTCTAAAACATTAGTATTTATAGGTCTTGAAGTCTTCATGGTCGTCCTTAGTTTTAAGTTGAA
Organism: Alliaria petiolata; assembly: GCA_020283515.1. Classification (NCBI taxonomy): domain Eukaryota; kingdom Viridiplantae; phylum Streptophyta; class Magnoliopsida; order Brassicales; family Brassicaceae; genus Alliaria; species Alliaria petiolata. Next base: position 432,386,084 of record JAHZTW010000001.1, read on the forward strand.
GAATACATCAAGTGGGCTTGACGGACTTTGCAAATGGGCTTGGAATTCACGTATGAGGCTGGCAGGTCGAGAGGGTGTGCGGCTACCGACCAGGAGCTGGTTCGCCGGTCCACGTAGCCTAGTGGACAGGCTGAATGGCCTTTAACCGTTCCAGGGAGATGTTACAGACTGGTCAAATGGGACTTTTTGTGCTTAATGTAACTTGAGATCTAACCGCTGGATCATCCTCAAATCACTTCGGCATGAAAGGTAGCAAATCAGCCTATCTTGTCTCCAAAATCAGCTTGATCAAGATATGGAAAAGCTTCCGTTTGATGTTGAACTTGTGTTATCTCGCACATGCTTCGAAAATGCGTGTTTTGCTCCGTTTTTCATCATTTTTCCTAAGTTAACCTGAAAAGAGTCTTGACCATACAAATACTCAAAAACTAATATAAATGCATGAAAAATCGAGTGAAACAGTTATTAAAGTTCTAACTTATGATAGCTAAAATGGGTAAAATATTGATGTTATCAAGAAGCCTTACCATATCTTGATGAAGCTAATTTTTGGAGACCAGATAGGCTGATATACCTCAATTCACGTCGAAGTAATTTGAGAACGATCTAGCCGGCCCACAAGCCGGAGTCATTTGAGAACGATCTAGCCGAAGTGATTTGAGAACGATCTAGCCGAAGTGATTTGAGAACGATCTAGCCGGTCACGCCGAAGTGATTTGAGAACGATCTAGCCGGTCACGCCAAAGCAGCGCAACTCTCTCAACCTGCCAAAGGCCATTTGGCTGGTCCACAAGCCCACATCGACAAATATGTGACTTCAAACGCAAGCCAACCCTAAGTGATGTCTAAGAAAACCTCAAGACCTATAAATACTTTGCTTTTAGGACTTTATTTCGTGTCCCTGCATATACAAGTAGCCACCAAAAGTTTTACATTCTTTAAAGTTTTTGTTCTTTGTTTTTAAGGGAGATTTATCTTCTTGAACCCTCATTCTCTTCATCGATCTATTCAAGCAAGCAATCTTCCATCACTTTTCTGCTTTTTTATTTATGTTAGAGTAGTTTAATTTCATTAGGTTTCTCTAAGAGGATCTATGGGAAATTTTGTTAACTATTTTAGACAATTGACCCATTGATTGCTTAGCTGCATTCTAGGGTTTTCTTTCGTTCTAAGTTTGTTCTTATTGCATGGATATATCGTCATGAACTATAAACTGATCTTAGGATTGTTTATAGCCGCTAGATTAGGTGAACGTGTTGAGATTATTCACCGGATCTAGATTAGGAGAGCGGTCGCGTCGTAAGATACTGATAAGTAGATATTTTCTGCTTTCAATGCTCACTCTACTCGTATCATTGTACTATGTGAGGTATCAATCCAACTTGGAAAGGAAAGGACAAAAGGAATGCAAGAACAATGGTTAATCTAAGTCATATGCAGTTTTTGATGGTTGAAATGGATTTCTAAAAACTACTTGTGCAAGGTGAATAAATTCTAATAGATAACTAAGTTAAAGAACAATGCTAAAGGCAATTTCTAAAATTATAGAGCAACAAAATATCACGACTTAAAGATTTAAAACTAGAAGTGCAAGTATTAAAAGATTTCTAGGAACTTAACAACTAAAGATTGATTCTTGATTTATAAAATATGAAAGAAGGGTTCAAGGCCGATGGTTTTGGATATAGGGAGATTCAAGGTTGGATCTTGGATTTATGCAAAAGTGAATCTACACAAATATTGAGCTAAATCTAGGCCTAAAAAACGATTATAGATGATTCCACGGTTAAGGGTTCCGAACATTCATCAAACCTCTCCCTCCAATCCGATGGTGTTTGGTGGAAAGGATCGGTTGATGAGCAAGAAAGAGCCTTTCTTAACTTGGCCTTACTAAATCCTAATCTCCACCGTCGTGGCTTAAAAGGAGATAATATCTTGGATGGGTTTATGAGATTCCTAAGCCCTCATGAGGTAAGGAAATCTCTATAGGCTCAAAGATCTCCATCGAGACTCTTTGGCATGAATCCCTCCAAACGAAGAAGATTTAAGAGTTATAAACATGCTAAACACTTAGATCCAAACCTTTAAACCTCCCTAAACCCCTCGGTCTCAAACCTTAAGGTTACTACTCGCTAATCATGGCTAAGCATTCCTTAATCATAAGATCCGAAATGCTAAACATGATTAACGTTAAGCAAGAAGAAGATTAAACTTAAAAAGACAAATTCTTGCTTAGAAATTCCAAAAGTGCGTATTACAAAAAGCTTAAAACCTTAACAATGGTGGCAAGAACAAAAGAGGAAGAAGGCAAAAAAGCATAAAAGATAAGATATCCCAAAAATTAAGGGTGTTTGCTATTTATAGTAAAGGGGGATTGGTCCCCTCAGAAAAGGACAAAACACGAGCTGGCNCATTTCAAACTATGCTTCCCCTTATTTTTCACCAAGCCATTATTCATCACCTCTTTCTTTTCAAACTTTTCCAAAACTCATCGAGTAATACCACGGCCAACAACCCCCAAATCCTAAGCCTAAAGCTAGCCCCAAAATGCGAGGCTAGAATCTACATGAAAGCCTAGACTTTTCTTCTCAAACCTAACACTTTATGCTAAGTTCAAACGAAATGAAGGCCTCACAAGTATTCACACAAGAACAATTAGCTTCAAAGGAGGTAAGGTATGGTAGGAGTACTACTTGAGCTAGCAAGAGGGTGACAAAGTGAGTAAGAAAGCTCAAATATTTTCAATCCGCAAATTCACTATCAATACAAAACATGATATTTAAATGTCAAGATTCGGTTTAAGTGAGTAGAGTTGGCTATCAATTTCAAGACCCTATTTCGACCAAAATCTAGTGACAAATGAGGTGCTCCAAGCATGGTTCTTCCTTATTTTCAAATTTAATCACAAGTATTAGAGGACTACTAACTAGGGTATTGAATTGATTACAAGAGTTAACAATCTACAAGGATATGCTCATCATTGCTCCCAATGCATATGAATGCAATCCTAAATGTTAAAAAGTCTAGACTCAATCCTAAAAAATTCTATATGCAAATGCAACTAGATGAATTTTTTTGGATTTTTGAAAACATTTATGATATTTTTTTTTGTATTTTTCTATGTCATATGATGTATGCAGGACTCAAGGATGCTAAAGGTAAAATAAGATTCAAATAAAAATATTTCAAAGCACACATTCTCCCCCAAATTTGAATGACAACGTCGCGTCGTAAGATACTGATAAGTAGATATTTTTCTTCTTTCAATGGTCAGTCTACTCGTATCATTGTAGTATGTGAGGTATCAATCCAACTTGGGAAGGAAAGGACAAAAGGAATGCAAGAACAATGGTTAATCTAAGTCATATGCGGTTTTTGATGGTTGAAATGGATTTCTAAAAACTAATTGTGCAAGGTGAATAAATTCTAAAAGATAACTAAGCTAAAGAACAATGCTAAAGGCAATTTCTAAAATTATAGAGCAACAAAATATCAAGACTTAAAGATTTAAAACTTGAAGTGCAAGTATTAAAAGATTTATAGGAACTTAACAACTAAAGATTGATTCTTGATTTATAAAATATGAAAGAAGGGTTCAAGGCCGATGGTTTTGGATATAGGGAGATTCAAGGTTGGATCTTGGATTTATGCAAAAGTGAATCTACACAAATATTGAGCTAAATCTAGGCCTAAAAAACGATTATAGATGATTCCACGGTTAAGGGTTCCGAACATTCATCAAACCTCTCCCTCCAATCCGATGGTGTTTGGTGGAAAGGATCGGTTGATGAGCAAGAAAGAGCCTTTCTTAACTTGGCCTTACTAAATCCTAATCTCCACCGTCGTGGCTTAAAAGGAGATAATATCTTGGATGGGTTTATGAGATTCCTAAGCCCTCATGAGGTAAGGAAATCTCTATAGGCTCAAAGATCTCCATCGAGACTCTTTGGCATGAATCCCTCCAAACGAAGAAGATTTAAGAGTTATAAACATGCTAAACACTTAGATCCAAACCTTTAAACCTCCCTAAACCCCTCGGTCTCAAACCTTAAGGTTACTACTCGCTAATCATGGCTAAGCATTCCTTAATCATAAGATCCGAAATGCTAAACATGATTAACGTTAAGCAAGAAGAAGATTAAACTTAAAAAGACAAATTCTTGCTTAGAAATTCCAAAAGTGCGTATTACAAAAAGCTTAAAACCTTAACAATGGTGGCAAGAACAAAAGAGGAAGAAGGCAAAAAAGCATAAAAGATAAGATATCCCAAAAATTAAGGGTGTTTGCTATTTATAGTAAAGGGGGATTGGTCCCCTCAGAAAAGGACAAAACATGAGCTGGCGGATAAGGAAGTACGCCTGGAGAGAAGAGATCGACGAGAGAAGAGATCGAGCTGAGTCGATCTCTTACCCGATCTCGAACTGGGAACGGGCTAACTTGCCTGATCGTCAGGTCGTTTCAATATGGCAATCGACCCTCTCGCTCGATCCTTGGGTCGTTCTGCTCAGGATCGATCCTTGGTCTCGATCTTCACTCCGTTCTTCCTGGGTGATGTCTTCGGGTCCGTACAGTTGCACGACCATCTTGGTCGATCTAAGTCCCGTTCTTCTTCCTTGAAACGGTCCGAGTGCCTTGATCTTCTAGTCGATCTCATCTAGAACGACCTGCCTTGCTCGATCTTTGCCTCGATCTCAACGCACGTTTGCTTTTCCGAATTCCTCCAAATGTCCATAAGCTCCTCTTCGAACCTCAGCATGTCCACACAGCCTTCACAGCTCCAAGGTACTCAAAACAACCTAAATATGATGCAAATATGCGAAAAACATGCAAATGCTAGTGCAACATGTCCTAAAACCTAAAATGGGACAAAACTACAATTAGTCTAAGTATGAGTGCAATAGTCCATGAAAATCTATCCTAAATGAATGCTAAAAAGGCGAAATATATGAGTATGTCAGCTCGCCCAAACTTGCCTTTTTGCTTGTCCACAAGCAAACAAAGACAAACCCGAGAGAGAGGTTTAAAAATGGGAGCTCAATATCCAAGATTGCTAACAGTAATAATCAACTCAATATCCTAGTTCTTAATTCTAAGATGCATGTGAATCCATCCTACTCCAAAAGAGTTAGCCATGCCAATTTTAACATTCAAATGCACTAAGATTTCAATCTAGATAAGTCTCCCTATCAAACCAACTCTTTAACATTCATTAAGTTCAAAACCGTGAATCATGACATTACAAAGCAAGTGAATTCATTTGGGTAAAGGACTGGGCTTTGAGATAAAAGTGATCTCAATTCATCCGATTTTCGCTTTTAAATAAGGGTAACACTAAAAAAATATTGAACTATATGCATAATGAGAAAGGTAAAAGTCAAGTGATGCATACAAGAATAGACTTTCATCTACCCAAAATGCTATCAAAGATCCTAAACCCCTCTCATTTAATTTTTTAGCTCACCCAACCCTCTAGATTCTACCCTTTTTCCAAGGCTCTTTGTGCCTTGCTAAACCCGTGAATTTCAAATACACTTCTTCTTTTAAAGCTCTAAGGGGGAACTTCTTCAACCTATTACTCATAGCGAATGGTGTAATCTTTCTTATTGAATTAGCTCTTCCTTTTATCTCTAGGTAGTCTTTCTTTTCCTTGGCCTTTTTGGCTCTTTTGATATATATATATATTTTTATTTTTTAAAGACTACCTAGCACCTTTTCAAACATTGAGCTATTTTTCTTTTAAACACTAGATTCACCATTTCAAACTATGCTTCCCCTTATTTTTCACCAAGCCCTTATTAATCACCTCTTTCTTTTCAAACTTTTCCACAACTCATCGAGTAATACCACGGCCAACAACCCCCAAATCCTAAGCCTAAAGCTAGCCCCAAAATGCGAGGCTAGAATCTACATGAAAGCCTAGACTTTTCTTCTAAAACCTAACACTTTATGCTAAGTTCAATCGAAATAAAGGCCTCACAAGTATTCACACAAGAAAAATTGGCTTCAAAGGAGGTAAGGTATGGTAAGAGTACTACTTGAGCTAGCAAGAGGGTGGCAAAGTTAGTAAGAAAGCTCAAATATTTTCAATCCGCGAATTCACTTTTAATACAAAGCATGATATTTAAATGTCAAGATTTGGTTTAAGTGAGTAGAGTTGGCTATCAATTTCAAGACCCTATTTCGACCAATATCTAATGACAAATGAGGTAATCCAAGCATGGTTCTTCCTTACTTTCAAATTTATTCACAAGTATTAGAGAACTACTAACTAGGGTATTGAATTAATTACAAGAGTTAACAATCTACAAGGATAGGCTCATCATTGCTTCCAATGCATATGAATGCAATCCTAAATGATAAAAAATCAAGACTCAATCCTAAAAAATTCTATATGCAAATGCAACTAGATGAATTTTTTTGGATTTTTGAAAACATTTATGATATTTTATTTTGTATTTTTCTATGCCATATGATGTATGCAAGACTCAAGGATGCTAAAGGTAAAATAAGAATCAAATAAAAATATGTCAAAGCACACATTCTCCCCCAAACTTGAATGACAACGTCGCGTCGTAAGATACTGATAAGTAGATATTTTTCTGCTTTCAATGCTCACTCTACTCGTATCATTGTAGTATGTGAGGTATCAATCCAACTTGGAAAGGAAAGGACAAAAGGAATGCAAGAACAATGGTTAATCTAAGTCATATGCGGTTTTTGATGGTTGAAATGGATTTCTAAAAACTACTTGTGCAAGGTGAATAAATTCTAAAAGATAACTAAGCTAAAGAACAATGCTAAAGGCAATTTCTAAAATTATAGACCAACAAAATATCAAGACTTAAAGATTTGAAAATAGAAGTGCAAGTATTAAAAGATTTCTAGCAACTTAATAACTAAAGATTGATTCTTGATATATAAAATATGAAAGAAGGGTTCAAGGCCGAGGGTTTTGGATATAGGAAGATTCAAGGTTGGATCTTGGATTTATGCAAAAGTGAATCTACACATATATTGTGCTAAATCTAGGCCTAAGAAACGATTATAGATCATTCCACGGTTATGGTTCCGAACCCTCATCAAACCTCTCCCTCCAATCCCATGGTGTTTGGTGGAAAGGATCGGTTGATGAGCAAGAAAGAGCCTTTCTTAACTTGGCCTAACTAAATCTTATTCTCCACCGTCGTGGCTTAAAAGGAGATAATCTCTTGGATGGGTTTATGAGATTACTAAGCCCTCATGAGGTAAGAAAATCTCTATAGGCTCAAAAGATCTCCATGAAGACTCTTAGGCATTAATCCCTCCAAACGAAGAAGATTTAAGAGTTATAAACATGTTAAAACACTTAGATCCAAACCTTTAAACCTCCCTAAGCCCCTCGGCCTCAAACCTTAAGGTTACTACTCGCTAATCAGGGCTAAGAATTCCTTAATCATAAGATCCAAAATGTTAAACATGATTAAAGTTAAGCAAGAAGAAGATTAAACTTAAAAAGACAAATTCTTGCTTAGAAATTCCAAAACTGCGATTACAAAAAGCTTAAAACCTTAACAATGGTGGCAAGAACAAAAGAGGAAGAAGGCAAAAAAGCATAAAAGATAAAATATCCCAAAAATTAAGAGTTTTTGCTATTTATAGTAAAGGAGGATTGGTCCCCTCAGAAAAGGACAAAACAGGAGCTAGCGGATAAGGAAGCGCGCCTGGAGAGAAGAGATCGAGTTTAGTCGACGATCTCTTACCCAATCTCGGACTGAGAACGGGTTAAGTTGCCCGATCGTCGGGTCGTTTCAATGTGGCAATCGACTCTCTCGCTCGATCCTTTGGTCGTTCAGCTCAGGATCGATCCTTGGTCTCGATCTTCACACCATTCTTCCTAGGTGATGTCTTCGGGTCCGTACAATTTCACGACCATCTTGGTAGATCTAAGTCCCGTTCTTCTTCCTTGAAACGGTCTGAGTGCCTCGATCTTCTGGTCGATCTCATCTAGAACGACCTGCCTTGCTCGATCTTTGCCTCGATCTCAACGCACGTTTGCTTGTCCGAATTCCTCCAAGTGTCCATAAGCTCCTCTTCGAACCTCAGCATGTCCACGCAGCCTCCACAGCTCCAAGGTACTCAAAACAACCTAAATATGATGCAAATATGCGAGAAACATGCAAATGCTAGTGCAACATGTCCTAAAACCTAAAATGGGACAAAACTACAATAAGTCTAAGTATGAGTGCAAAAGTGCATGAAAATCTATCCTAAATGAATGCTAAAAAGGCGAAATATATGAGTATGTCAACTCCCCCAAACTTGCCTTTTTGCTTGTCCACAAGCAAACAAAGACAAACCCGAGAGAGAGGTTTAAAAATGGGAGCTCAATATCCAAAATTTCTAACAGTAATAATCAACTCAATATCCTAGTTCTTAATTCTAAGATCCATGTGAATCCATCCTACTCCAAAAGAGTTAGCCATGTCCATTTCAACATTCAAATGCACTAACATTTAAATCTAGATAAGTCTCCCTATCAAACCAACTCTTTAACATTCATTAAGTTCAAAGCCGTGAATCATGACATTACAAAGCAAGTGAATTCATTTGGGTAAAGGACTGGGCTTTGAGATAAAAGTGATCTCAATTCATCCGGTTTTCGCTTTTAAATAAGGGTAACACTAAAAAAAGATTGAACTATATGCATAATGCTAAAGGTAAAAGACAAGTGATGCATACAAAAATAGACTTTCATCTACCCAAAATGCTATCAATGATCCTAAACCCCTCTCATTTAATTTTTTAGCTCACCCAACCCTCTAGAATCTACCCTTTTCCCAAGGCTCTTTGTGCCTTGCTAAACCCGTGAATTTCAAATACACTTCTTCTTTTAAAGCTCTAAGGGGGAACTTCTTCAACCTATTGCTCATAGCGAATGGTGTAATCTTTCTTATTGAATTAGCTCTTCCTTTTATCTCTAGGTAGTCTCTTTCTTCCTTGGCCTTTTTGGCTCTTTTCATATATATATATATTTTTTATTTTCTAAAGACTATCTAGCACCTTTTCAAACCTTGAGCTATTTTTCTCTTAAACACTAGATTCACCATTTCAAACTATGCTTCCGCTTATTTTTCACCAAGCCCTTATTCATCACCTCTTTCTTTTCAAACTTTTCCACAACTCATCGAGTAATACCATGGCCAACAACCCCCAATTCCTAAGCCTAAAGCTAGCCCCAAAATGCGAGGCTAGAATCTACATGAAAGCCAAGACTTTTCGTCTCAAACCTAACACTTTATGCTAAGTTCAATCGAAATAAATGTCTCACAAGTATTCACACAAGAACAATTGGCTTCAAAGGAGGTAAGGTATGGTAGGAGTACTACTTGAGCTAGCAAGAGGGTGGCAAAGTGAGTAAGAAAGCTCAAATATTTTCAATCCGCGAATTCACTTTCAATACAAAGCATGATATTTAAATGTCAAGATTCGGTTTATGTGAGTAGAGTTGGCTATCAATTTCAAGGCCCTATTTCGACCAAAATCTAGTGACAATTGAGGTTCTCCAAGCATGGTTCTTCCTTACTTTCAAATTTATTCACAAGTATCAAAGAACTACTAACTAGGGTATTGAATTGATTACAAGTGTTAACAATCTACAAGGATAGGCTCATCATTGCTCCCAATGCATTTGAATGCAATCCTAAATGATAAAAAATCAAGACTCAATCCTAAAAAATTCTATATGCAAATGCAACTACATGAATTTTTTTGGATTTTTGAAAAAATTTATGATATCCCTCTGGTTGAATGTCTAGCCCGAACGGGCCTACTTGAGGCTGCGTCCTCGTCACTCAAGCTCATCTTAGTGCTACTGTCCTTTTGGAGGTCTTTGACCTTTTTCACAAGCTTCTTGATCATCTTGCCTTGCCACTTGTTCAGTTTTCGTTGGATTTCCACAACCAAGGCGAGGAACTTCTCGGCTTTGGTTCCCGGCTCGTAATCGAGCTTGGGCAGATCAAAGCTCGGTGGCATTTCAGCATCTGAAGGAGGAGAGTAAGAGGGAGATATCGTGTCTAGTGGTGGTGCTACTGGCCCTCCAATTGGTGCATAGCACTCATGATCATTTGGCAAGAACTCAATGTTCCCCATGCAATCCAAGGTAGTCTCCTTAGGGTTCGGAAGAATGCATGTTTTCTTCTCATTCTTCTCGTTCTTGAATAGGTAAGTGTAGTAGCCTGGAGCTGGGGTTGGTTCAAGGGAGCTTGTTGCGGCCATGTAGATCTGATCCATGTAGGCACGTTCGGTGCATGCTTCAAAGTATGCTAAAACCACTCTGAGGCCTAGAAACAAAGGGGGTGAGAAAATCGCCAATGAACACCGATGATGCCTTTGCTCGTAGAGTCCACCCCTTGTACTTCATCAGTGAAGAGGCTAGAATACAGCCATAGTTTACGTTGTCCCCTAGATCATCTTCCATTGCTCCTTCTACGTTTTCTTCCTCATCGCACAAGATCTTCTTGAGCCCTAAGAAGACAAAGCAAAGCTCCTTCTTGGTCACTGTCCCGGTTGTGCTTCTCCCGGAGAAGGTGTTGGCGAGGAGCTTGAGGGTGTAGCGTATCAGTGGACTTCGCACCTTCTTCACCTTAGTCGTGTTGCCCTTGTAGTCCCCATCGCTTATGATGTCCCAAAACGTACTCGCCGATCTGAATGGTGGGAAGTCTACAAGTGTGGCTTCGGGGTAAAGGTTGTATGTGTCACACAACTCGGGAATGCTGAGATGGTAAGCTTGCTTCCTGATCTTGAAGATCAAATGACCCGTTTGTGGAGTTGGGATGCTTGGATCTTCATACCCGAAGGTCAAGGTTGAGAAGAAATTACGGGTTGCCTCGGGGTACGTGGGGTAGTCCATGGTTGCTAAACACACAAGCCCCATATCTTCGATCAGCTTGTCAAATCCATCCAACAGATCATCCTTTTCCAGAAAGTCACGGCTTGCAAACTTCGTGGGCTCGAATTGCAACCTCGAAAGCCTCTTTTTCGCGTTACTTTCCTCCTTGCTCCATCTAACCACTTCTTCCACTGCAGGTTTATCTTCCTCTTGTAACGCCAAAGTTCTGTTTCTCTTCTTTGGGGCCATGTGCCTGAAAAACAAAAGCTCGAAAAGATAATGAGAAGAGAGAGACGGCTTAGGAAAAATTGAAGCAAACAAGAAGATTCAAGCTTATAAACCCTAAACAATGTTCCAAAATTTTAGGGAATATTCTAAAATATCTATCTAAATCTCGGGAAAATCTTTTCCAAATATGGAGAATCTCAGAATTTTCCCCAAAACTTAGACAATTTAAAATTCGAACATATTCTCTAACAAACTTTCTTTTTCACTCCTAAAAGCTAGGAATTGCAATGCAAGAGAATTCAGATTGATATCCCTTTCAAAATCCGTATACAAGGAGTGAAAAAATGAGAGCTTATCTCTCTTGCCAAAACCCAAAACTCACACACTCTCTCTCTTTCTTAGAAAAACAAGTTTTTTTTCAACACAAGTGAAGAGAGAGTGTAGTGGCAATGGTTTATAAAGAATTAAAATTTTGGAATGCATGCAAGTGGTCTTGGAATTTGTGGTCAAAGCTCGTCCACCATGGTCAAAGGTGTCGGCTTTGACCAAAATTCAAATTCAAAATGGGAGGGAGGGAGAAAGAGAGGGAGATTTGAAAACTTACATTGGCATGAGATCGAATCATTTTGGTCGATCTAGACCTCGATCTCATGCATGTTCCGCCTGAAATCGATCATCCAGATCGATCGTTGTCTCGATTTGATTTGAATCGATATAGAGATCGATTTCTCTTCTCGTTTCGTGATCTCGCAAGGCCCAAGCTAAGTTTCCCAAATCGAGCTCCAAGGTCGATCTTGCAACCATTTTAGTAAAGATCAAGTGGAGTGATCGATCCAGACATCGATTTTTCTACCCAGATCGAGTGAACTTGCTCGATCCACACCCCGTTTGAATATTCAATATGAAATCATGGGTGGGTCATCCTCTCGAAATCGATCTGTTCACTCAATCGCCTGGTCGATTTGAATTGAATCGACCAGAATCACTCGATTTAATAGCTCGATCTAGAAAAGACCGAGCTATGTTTGGCCGATCGTATCTCGTGCCCGTTTTCCTCCTTTCAAGGCCCAATGCATTTCCAAGAACGTGCTTTATGATCCTCATTTCCTTTTGCCTATAATCATAAACACAAAAAGCATAAAACTGAACTAGAATATATACAAAGATAGACATGGGATTGCCTCCCAAGTGCGCTTTTGTTTAACGTCGTTTAGCTCGACTTTTCTTACCCCCTTTAGGCTGGAGTCAGGACGGAGGGGGTGGCAGGAGACTTGGTGGAGCTTATCCCTGGTTGGACTTCCACGGTGTGGACTGTTCATCATCTCCATTACCCTATTCTTATATTTTTCTATCAATCACGGTGGAAGTAGAAATCTCGCCTTTGCAAATGGCTTCATATCCTCCTTTCGCTTGACCTTGCACAGTATGGAGCCATCCTTGAGCTCCATTGGATGCAGACTCAGGATGCACTCAGGTTGGGGTTGACCACAGCTAACTGCCTTCTTATCGTTCACCAAGAGAACCTTGTTAGTGTTCTCTTTCTTGTATCTCTCCCTTGGTGCTATTCCCGTGGAACTTTTTTCTTCTTTGTAGCTGAACAGGGCTAGCAAACCCTCTCCATAGGGTTCTTCCTCAGCCTTGATCTCGTCCTCAAAGCGAACTGTTTCCCTTGTTGAAATCGAGAAGCAAGAAGCCATGTGCTTATCCACACGACATTCCCTATCAGCGTGACTCTTTGGTCCACGAAGACATATTTCTCCTTGCATGGGTTCAGCTCACTCGTGATGTCCACTTGAAAGATTTGGCCATTGATCGTTGGCTTCTTCACACCATCATTGATAGTAAACTTGAATTTAGCACCTTTGCCCAAGTGTAGAGAAATTTTCCGTGCTTCACGTCGATGATGGCTCCAGCAGTAGCCAAGAATGGCCTTCCCAACACAAGAGGATTTTTGTCCTCTTCATCCATCTCCAAGACAACAAAGTCGGTTGGAATGATGACGTTGCTGATCTTCAAAGGTAAGTCTTCAAGCACCCCTTTCGGTAGCCGTATGCTCCGATCAGCAAGGACTAGGAGAGACATTGCAATCCTTGAAATCTGTGAGACCTAGCTTCTTTGCAATGGAGTATGGCATAATGTTGATACTTGCCCCCAAGTCACAAAGACTATTCTCAAACCGGAGTTCTCCTATCGCACATGGCAATGTAAACGAACCGGGGTCACCAAGCTTCTTTTGTGTGACCTCTTTTTGAGTGACGAGATTACATTCCTTGCTCACAATCACAATCTTTTGTAGCTCCTTTGCCCTCTTAGCAATCACATCTTTCACGAGTGCTATAGCGTCTAGCAAGGGCATTCTCATCTCAATTTCCTTAATGCTCTTCGGCACGAGTGCTATAGGGTCTAGCAAGGGCATTCTCATCTCAATTTCCTTAGTGCTTTTCTCGAACAAGGCTGTGTGCTTCTCTACCAGCTGCTTCTTGAACCTTGCAGGGAAAGGGAGACTCGGCTTGTAGGGAGGAGGAAAAACTTCTTGTTGCTTTGGTGCATCTCCCACAAACTCTTCCTTAACCGTTTCCTTGCTCTTCCTTGGTCGTTCGATGTACACATCAAGGAAGATTATTCCATGGTCCTGTGAAAGGTTATCCTCCCCCTCTTGAACCACAATGTCCTCACTGTCCTTTTGTGGTGACCGCGACGGTATCACTCTTCCACTTCGGAGAGATATCATGTGAGCGTACTCCTTTGGATTCGCCTCACACTTGCCAGGTAGGGAGCTTTGGGTGGAAGTGCTGGCTTTGCCTTTCTAAAGCTGTGTAATCTTGTTGTTGAGGTCGTTGAGCTGAGCAGCTATTTCGCCATTGGAGTTATCTTGCCTAGTCTTTATCTCGGCAAGTTTCTTTTGCAAAGTTAACTTGACATTCGCTTGGCTTTGAAGAAGTTTCTTGATAAGTGCTTGAATTGGATCATTACTAGCAGCTGGAGCTTGTGGAGGCTGAACGAATCCAGGGGGATACCCTTTGGTGCCTTGTTGTTGTGAACCTTGAAAGTTGCCTTGCCTAGGTCCTTGATATGTGTTCTTGTTCACATATCCTCCTTGATTCCCAAACTGCTCTTTAGGAGGGTAGACTTGATCATTTGGGTTCTCCACGTTGTTGCTTCGGTAGGAGAGATTGTTGTTCTGATACTTGTTGAAGTAGCCTTGTGGTCTAGGCTAATCTTGGCCTCCTACCAAATTTGCTTCGTCATGGCTTTGTTCTAGCTCCTCTAGAACATTCGTAGCCTCTCCCACAAAATGTACATGCTTTTGATTAGCAAGCACAAGCTTATCAATCTTCTCATGGAGCAATTTCAACTCCCTCTTGTGTGACTCTAGGTCAGATCCTCTAGGTGCTCGGTCGTAGTCCTCACTGTAGTTCCCATCACTCAAGGCAAGGTTCTTGATTAGCTCCATACCCGCGATTACATCTTGGCCGAGAAAGTTGCCCTTACTCGCCGTGTCCAATAGCATCCGAACTTTAGGCAATGCTCCTCGGTAGATTGTGCTGAGTAGAGACTCTTCACTGAAGCCGTAGTGAGGACATTAGATTGTGTAATCCTTGAAACATTCCATGGCCTCACTAAACGTCTCATTGCTCCTTTGTGTAAAGCCGCTAATCTCGCTTCTCAACCGGCCAGTTCGTGTACTTGAGAAGAACTTTGAGATGAATGCCTTCTTGCAATCAGCCCATGAGGTTATGGTTCCTTGGGGCAGGGTCTTCTCCCAATGCCGAGCCTTATCACATAGTGAAAACGGGAACAACCGCAACATGAAACCGTCCTCCGAGATCCCGTTGATCTTAATCATACCACACACTTGCTCAAAGTTATCCAAGTGTTCCAAAGGATCCTCCATGGAAAGACCATGGAACTTGTTTTTTGCACCATTGACAGAAAGCCCGGCTTAATTTCGAAATTGTTGTTTTGCACCGGAGGAGGTGTAATGCCAAACCGATTGGTGTGGGTGTTTGGTGCACCACCCGCACCAATGATCCGTGGAGCTCTTGGGACATGGTTGGGGTTTCCATTATCCCTACCAGCAGGAACATGAGGTGGTGGTATCTCGTCTTGATCAGCCATACCGTGTTCAACAATCTGTTCTTGAACCGGTTGCTCTCTTTCCCTTCTCAAGTGTGCGCTTCCAAGAAGATGAATGTTGTCTAGAGGTGTGAGCAGATTGTTGTCTCCTCTAGACCTCAAACTCATGTACCTGAAAACGAAGACAAGGAAGTAGAAAGATTAGTAACAAAATTTAAAAGAAAAAGTTAGTCTTTACCAAGTTCCAAATCCTAATGCTTTCCTAATCCAATTTCGCAACGGCGCCAATTGATAAGTAGATATTTTTCTGCTTTCAATTCTCACTCTACTCGTATCATTGTAGTATGTGAGGTATCAATCCAACTTGGAAAGGGAAGGACAAAAGGAATGCAAGAACAATGGTTAATCTAAGTCCTATGCGGTTTTTGATGGTTGAAATGGATTTCTAAAAACTACTTGTGCAAGGTGAATAAATTCTAAAAGATAACTAAGCTAAAGAACAATGCTAAAGGCAATTTCTAAAATTATAGACCAACAAAATATCAAGACTTAAAGATTTGAAAATAGAAGTGCAAGTATTAAAAGATTTCTAGCAACTTAATAACTAAAGATTGATTCTTGATATATAAAATATGAAAGAAGGGTTCAAGGCCGAGGGTTTTGGATATAGGAAGATTCAAGGTTGGATCTTGGATTTATGCAAAAGTGAATCTACACATATATTGTGCTAAATCTAGGCCTAAGAAACGATTATAGATCATTCCACGGTTATGGTTCCGAACCCTCATCAAACCTCTCCCTCCAATCCCATGGTGTTTGGTGGAAAGGATCGGTTGATGAGCAAGAAAGAGCCTTTCTTAACTTGGCCTAACTAAATCTTATTCTCCACCGTCGTGGCTTAAAAGGAGATAATCTCTTGGATGGGTTTATGAGATTACTAAGCCCTCATGAGGTAAGAAAATCTCTATAGGCTCAAAAGATCTCCATGAAGACTCTTAGGCATTAATCCCTCCAAACGAAGAAGATTTAAGAGTTATAAACATGTTAAAACACTTAGATCCAAACCTTTAAACCTCCCTAAGCCCCTCGGCCTCAAACCTTAAGGTTACTACTCGCTAATCAGGGCTAAGAATTCCTTAATCATAAGATCCAAAATGTTAAACATGATTAAAGTTAAGCAAGAAGAAGATTAAACTTAAAAAGACAAATTCTTGCTTAGAAATTCCAAAACTGCGATTACAAAAAGCTTAAAACCTTAACAATGGTGGCAAGAACAAAAGAGGAAGAAGGCAAAAAAGCATAAAAGATAAAATATCCCAAAAATTAAGAGTTTTTGCTATTTATAGTAAAGGAGGATTGGTCCCCTCAGAAAAGGACAAAACAGGAGCTAGCGGATAAGGAAGCGCGCCTGGAGAGAAGAGATCGAGTTTAGTCGACGATCTCTTACCCAATCTCGGACTGAGAACGGGTTAAGTTGCCCGATCGTCGGGTCGTTTCAATGTGGCAATCGACTCTCTCGCTCGATCCTTTGGTCGTTCAGCTCAGGATCGATCCTTGGTCTCGATCTTCACACCATTCTTCCTAGGTGATGTCTTCGGGTCCGTACAATTTCACGACCATCTTGGTAGATCTAAGTCCCGTTCTTCTTCCTTGAAACGGTCTGAGTGCCTCGATCTTCTGGTCGATCTCATCTAGAACGACCTGCCTTGCTCGATCTTTGCCTCGATCTCAACGCACGTTTGCTTGTCCGAATTCTTCCAAGTGTCCATAAGATCCTCTTCGAACCTCAGCATGTCCACGCAGCCTCCACAGCTCCAAGGTACTCAAAACAACCTGAATATGATGCAAATATGCGAGAAACATGCAAATGCTAGTGCAACATGTCCTAAAACCTAAAATAGGACAAAAACTACAATAACTCTAAGTATGAGTGCAAAAGTGCATGAAAATCTATCCTAAATGAATTCTAAAAGGCGAAATGTATGAGTATATCAGATACGAAAGCATACTTACAAAATGTCGTGAGCGTTATAAAGAACTCGTCTAAATATCCCGTGTTTGATTGCATCGTAAGATACGAAAATCTACTTATACGGAGTAGTTATAACATAGACGATTTAGTTTAATGCTTAAAGACCTTGATGAAGGCTTTATAATCTTAGGGATTTCCTTCTCATAAAAAGATTTAGTGAAATCCCTTAAGCTCAAACCAAGGTATTTGTATACCTTTCACATGAAAGTGGATGCAAAGGGTGCTTATCAAGCTCTTATTAGGATCTTTAACTAATGTTCATCGATCATCCTTTCACTAACGATGGTTATCTTTGAATTGATGGTTAATGAAAGGCTTTCTTTCACGAAAGTGGATTAATCTAGTCTTGATTCCTAGATTTAAGAATAGCTCATTTAGATTTGTGGAAGATAAGTATTTTTGTTCACCAAGATCAAATCTTAACCCCAAAACCATGAACCTCAACCTTGGACTCGTTTTTACCCTCTTATAAATAATAAAAGTTCATCATAATCATATTAACTTGCTGTTTTAAAAGTCTTAGATCATCTAGTTAAGTTCTAAAAATGTTTAGATATCACTTAGTAGTTTTAAAACATGAAATTTGTGTATGATCATTCAAACCGAATTTGGCTTAGCTTTGGAAATTTTTTGTATTCATGGTGTCTTTAAAACCTGAGTTGGATTGGTAACCTTAAGTACTACATCCATAGTAATACTTTTGGTATTGCAAAGCACAAAAATATCTTGCTTCAAAGTGCAAATCTGGTTTTTCACTCTAGAATTTAACATATTGTGCTTTATTATCACTATATCAGAGGACATATTCAAGCTGGCTCAATTCGTGTCTCTCACGTCTCCGCCAAAGATCAAATACTTAACAAAGCCTCTAAAACGAGCAAGCTTCCTATCAGCTAGTTCCAAGATAGGAGTCAGTCAAGTGCCTTCATCTTGAGGGGAGTGTAAATGATGTGTAAATATCTCTTAAGGGTCTTTTATGTCATTAGCTAATCCCTAACATACTACTTGTATTCGTATATATACTTGTACATGTGTTATCAATAATAATCATTAAGCATTTAAACCTATATGCACTAGTTGCTGCAACAAGTTCGGGCAAGAGAGCACTGAGTGTGTTCTTTGTTTCCCATGACCTCATCTCAGTTTGTGGCTCTAATGATGTTTTCATTGTTATTTGCTTCAGTGTTATGTATGTGTCTATCTGTTGTTTTCATGTTTTTTTAGCCTTTTCGGCACTGTTGCATTTCTTGTTGAACAATTTCCCCATAGATGGATAGTAACCTTTATTTATAAAGTCTAGTTTGCCCAAAAAAAAATATAAGTTGATTTTCAACCCACGAGAGTGGAATTATCGAATGTTTTGATTTCTAGGATAAAAATACATTTTGTTTGCCTTAAGTTGCGATATCTGAATAATCTAAACCATGACTCTAAAGATTCTCTTATGTCCCAACGTTTAAATTTATAAGTTTACTTATTGCTTTCGTTATAGCTTTGGTTTACTTTCATTTGCATCAAAACCACCAAAACCATATTTTTGACTTACTTTTCGTTTCAATTTGAGAATCATTATACACTCGAATCGCATTGTAGAGTTGATACCTAATGTACTGCAATTGATCGTTGTGCACCTGTAGCCATTATTTGTCTCTTATTTTAGAAAATTTGTATTCACTCCATCAGTGGGCTAGTGGTTTCCACTTTAATATGAGTTATCATGTTGATATAGAGCAGGGATCGATTCTCTTTAAGCATGAAATTATCGAACCACTCTCACTTGACAAGTAAAAATGGTACAATGCTTTAAGTACATTAGAAAATCCGGTGAGTGTCTTACTCAACGGCTACACATTAGTCGGGTGTTAAAAGATTGGATTACTTTTAGTATTAAAAAAAAATATTTGTATGCCTGAAAAGGGAAATATTGAAAAGTAGTTTCTGGCCCATTGAAAAACATAGATTCCTGGTTTTGTAAAGCTTGGTAACAAACTATTTTCATCGAATATCACGAAGGGAATTATTGGTGAGACAGATAAGATGGGTCGAGAATGACTACGCCATTTTCTTTATTGTACCTCCAAATAAATATTTTTCAATAAAGTTTTTACGAATATTAACCAAATCCAACCACCATTAATAATCTCCAGCTGTTACCACTTTTTGACAACAGCTTAAAGACAAAAAAGGACCGTCCATATCTTTACTAGAAAGTTTGAAAAGTGCAGTGGACAGAAGCATCTATAGATGTTACAAAATATTAAAAATAGTTTGACACACAAAGCCTATAGTTTCAATTATATAATCTCGTATCAAAAGATCCCAAACCGGCTAGTATAGATTCTGCAAATCGATCTACTTTAGGGTTACTGTTGAACATCATGATGAATCTTGAGCATTTCATACACTGCGGTAGCAATATCAGCGACGGAGGTAAGCTTACAACAATCTTCCATCTGCATTGTTATTATAAACAATATCAGAAAAGTTAGATTACATTTTTTGAAATTTTCTACTTACCAGTTTTGTGTTTATTTTCTAAAATGACCACACAATAATTAAAATTCAAAAGACATCGCAAACCTTTCGTTTAGCAAAAGTTTTAAAACTTTAAGTATTTTTGGGTTTACTTTAAATTAACGAAACAAATAATGTGAAATGCACTGATGTGAAATGCAGTAAGCCTAAATAAGTTTGGCTACGTGTGTTTGTATACATTAATGATTTCGTCAAAAGTGTAACCACATGCATAATACATTTGAATCATCTTTTTTTTTTGTATAGGTCTTATTCCCATGATAAATAAAATGCAATGTGTAATAACTGATGAAAACATAATAGTAGACAACTATTTTGCAAATTAATGGTTTAAGTAAAAAGATATATAAAAAACTCAAATTTAATTCCATAATGTATGATAGAAATTCCATCATAGAATGGTGTGACAAACGTTTAAGCTAAATACTATTTTAACAAAAAAAACAAATCGTAGAACACTTCAGAACTATGTTTAAGTAGATGAGTGAGATGTTGGTTTAACTAGATATATGTTTGACGTGTGGATAATAAATACTATAATTATTTTAAAGAAACGTCTAAACATGAAAATATATTAGATAATTAAAATAGTTAAAAATGATAGAATAACATTTGATAAATGTATATAAAAAAGTTTGCTATATCATTGTTGGTAAAACAAGAAAGTAATTATCATTTTTATATATATAGATTAAATAACCAAATTTATATTGACTATCAGAATTGCATGTGAATGGTATATCTAAGTGACTAGGTCTATCTCTTCCTGCCAGACGGGTCTAGAATTCACAGCTTAAGTAGCCTCATAATCAAACAAACCTATATTTAGAACCGATTATTATTATAATGATCTATTAGTGATCATCATATTTTACAACTAATAAGACGATAGGCGACAAGATAATAACAATTAGGTTAAGGCTAAGCCTAGCATTTGATTTATAATGAATTCACACAGAGATCAATTATTTTTTTATAAATCTAGTTTTTGGATACAGCTAATTTTAGAACGTTTCTTGACTGTAACCTTATCAAATTAGAGGTAAATAGTGATTTACATACCTTAGTGGAGAAACAGTAGAGGCTAAAGTCAGAAACAGTGGAGACATTAAGGTGAAGAATGATAAACCCTAAGCTCTGTAAACCAGAGACAATGTTGAGAAGACGTTTTGGTCTCCTTCTTGTTCTGATCTTGAGACTTGCGTGGCTCTCGACGAGGCTTACTTCGATATCAGCCAATGAGTTAACCTCGAGAGCCACATTCTCGCCCGCAGAAGAAGAACCCATTGAGAACTGGGGAAGCTTGAAGGTGTCGGAGAAAGGTATACCAGATGAGATACCTCTTCCTGAAAAAGAGTTTTCGTTTGGCTCGCTATTGAAGTTTTGCAGACGGTGTTCAAGTTCTCTGATGAAGTTTATTGCACCTCCTACTATTGATGCTTGGTCACACTGAAATCATGAAAATAAGAAACATTACACTCATAATTACGAGAGAACTATGCATGTAAGGTTTTACGATTAAGGTTAATTCACTACAACTACTTTATCCCTAAGAAAGAAAAAAAATTCACTACAACTACTTTATCCCTAAGAAAGAAACGAAATTCACTACAACTTATGTAACGCATATACTAATTAGTAGTTATGATACGGGACCATGTTGGGATATGAAGAAAAGAACATAATGTGTTAATGTAACTTTTAATATTCATTAAGGAAATAGTATTAAAATAAACCCAAGGGGGTGTTTCATTATTTTACTAGAATCTACATATTTCCTAAATTTTTAATTTTTTTTTAAAGATGAAAATTTTGTTGTATTCTAAAAGATGATTTTGAAAAGGGGGTCATAATTAGCAAAACATACATATTTTGATAATCAAGTAGTGTGTTTAACCGTGCGTGATTGTTTGAAATAGGGTATTTTCAGATAAAATACATGATAGTTTTTTTTTTTAATCATATGCGAAACGCACACTGTTTTAAAAGATTAGTCGCGATAAAGGAACCTATTTATGGAAAGAGGTTCGTTGAACATGACACCCTTAAATTTTCAAATAGTTCATATAATTATTACATAGATAAATTTTTGCACCCAATAAATTTAATTTATTGACCCAAAGATCCAACCCATTTTCTCATGCGACCCGCTAATAATAATACAAAGATTTTAGAAATAAAATCTATCTCAATAGTTAATTAGTCCTAATTTAGCCTTACTTGTATAACTAGATTACTTAGACTACTAACATTTTGATCAATTATTAGCTTTTACTCCATTATTTTTTATTCGGTGAAAATCAAAATTCAGTCATGTTTTATATTTAGTTGTCCTAATACTATTTAAAAACTATATTTGTGTTTTCTTCAATTAAAAATATATATGGTAGTTTCCACTCAGGGACGTCTCAAACTATATGTAGACCATGTTCAAAATATTTATGGAAAGTATATTAATATGGTAAATAAGTTTTTAGAAAAAATTTGGGCCTTGATTTATAAAAATTTTTAAGGAAAATTTCTTCAAAATGTTTATGAAAAGTCTATTAATATAGCAAATAAGTTTTTAGAAAAATTTGGGGCCCTGGTTTATAAAATCTCTTAAGAAAAATTTATTCTTAAAATTGGGACCCTGTTCAACCGCTCCATTTGCACATGCTAAAAGACGGCCCTGTTCCACTATTGTGTATGTTCGTCATATGTTTTATATACAGAAAAGAATGACTTACATCTCTTCATTGTTTTTTTTCTAATTTTAGTGTCTAACGTTTTCTTCGTATGTAATTCACACACGTACATTTCTGAATGTTTAAGGCTATATTATAGCAAAATATTTATAAATATAAATGGTGCATTCTTGTAATATAATAGTACTTATATTTGACAAGTTAAAAACAATGATCATTTAGTGGTATTACTCTACTTAGGTCCGCCACTGCGCCTATTCTGCAAATAAAGAAACTAAACCATGATCATTTGGTGGTATTATACTCTATTTTAAACGATTTATGAATTTTTTTTTTTTAAATGAACGTGGAAAAATATGGTTTTTCTGTTAGTCTGTGTAAGAAAATGCATAGATGCACTATAGAGTTGTGAATTATGATTATAGATATAGAAGTTAACAAGAATACCCTTTGAACATATGATTCAGGCATGAGAGAGCGGAGAACAGAGAGGTACTCATTCATCTGTTTTCTCCGGTTACGCTCGACTGCAATGTGATTCATACGTTGATTAATGATTTCTTCTTTGTTTTTCTTCGCCCTTGTTCTGCGTCCTGGTACCTGATTCTTCCCCACATCTTGGTGGTAACTCATATCGCAGCTCGGGGTAGTTTTCTCTTCATTAATAACAATTTCATGAGGTTGTTGTTGAAGGACTGTAGTAGTATTCCCATAGTAGTCTTCTTGGACTTGGAGTAAAGTAGAGTCGTAGTTTTCGGTTTGGTTGTCGAGAAAACTAAGAGAGGCTTGGAGATCATAGAAAGGTTGTTCATCTTCAATGTAAATGTTGGAGTAGGCTTCTTTCGCGTTATAGTTGTAGATGTGGTCGTGTTGGAAGATCACCCCCTCGAGAGCCATATTAGCCTTGTTAGTATTAAGAGTGGAGCTTTGCAAATAATAAAAAACTATTATAAGAATACATAAACAAGGAAAATGTTAAAAGTTTGGTAATGACATGGAGAATTTTAGAAAGAAAGAGAAGGAAATAATAAGTGTGAAAATAGGTTATACTCGACAAGGCCTTTATAAAGGAGGCGTTGATGGGAATGAGATCTACAGGTTGTTGCACGTGAAAAGCATAGTTTGGGAGTTTGCTCCAAGGGAGATGTATTCTCTTTTCAGGTTGTTGGAATAATAAAAGAGTAAACAGCTAATAATGGGCGACAGATGGGGAACTTCGTGAACCAAATACCAATAATCTTATGTGGTAACCTATATATTTTTTTTTTTCCTTCTGAAAATATATCAGAGTGAAATGGGGAAGAAAACCGTACAAATGTGTTACAGAGGAAACATTAGACCCACAGGGTGATCAGAAACAGATACATACACCCAACTTTCCAGCTAATACCGAACAGAGGAGATGATGACTTTCTCAATGCTGTAGAGATCGGACAGCCAAAGGAGTTCACCTGCTGCGACATACAATTGGGATAACTTCAACTTTCATGACTTGAAACTCCTTAACAAAAAATTCAGATGAGATATTATAAGAAAATGGTCTTTTTCCACATGAACTAACCATGCGGTGCTTTTTACTACGTAAACACCTTAAAAATTCAAACATCCAAGACTCCGACTTTTATGCGTAAAACATTGTTGTCCATAACAGAGTTAAGTCAATCGTTAAATCTGGTAAGTTAGCTTACACATGTATCCTGAAATGAAACGAGATGGCACTGTTTGAGAGAAAAACGACGTCGTTTCCTCAATTTGAGACAAAAATGCCGTCGTTTCCTCAATTTGAGACTAAATCCCTAAAATTCTTCTCCTTCTTACAGTGTCTTCTTCGTCGGTGTTCTTTTTTGTCGGTCGTTTTCACCTGCGATATCTGGTTTGGGGCTCATCGCTAGTTATTCCGTGGAAAACCAAACATAATTCTACAGATTGGATATGAAGTGAACGTTTCAATGGTCAATAAGCTTTTGTTGTTCTTATTGTTCTGATTTTCATACTTTTATGTTTTACTTTCATACTAAAACATAAACATAAAACAAATCATTCATTGCATAATTTTATACACATAAAGAATCACTTATTTCATAATTTTACAAACACATAGAACTGAAACATTATTACTCTAATAATTAGACAATCTCATACTCAAAATAAAACTATGACCAAAGCAACGACCACAATGTTCTTAATGCTAAGAAGCTGCATCCTCAACTCCTGGACCTCTTTCTCAACGACAGCCTCATACACACATGTCTCCATTGTTAGAGTATCAATCTCTTATTCGAAAGAATTGAAACCCTTTTGCATTGTCATGAAGCTCGTTCTAAGTATTCCACTTTCTCTATCAAATCCTCAATCTCTTGAACCATACATATATCTGTCCATTTGAACACATGATACCAATTATCCTGTCCGAAATTTGCAGATACTTAAGCTCAACTGTTGAAAAATGAAAATAAAAAGAGATGGGGCGAGATTTAGTGAAGGAAATAGGTGTCAATAAGATTTAGGGTTCGCAGATCCCCTTCTAAAGGAAGAAGACGAGGACATTTTCGTCATTTAGACTTCGTTAAAAGAAAAAATGGAAAATAATCTTATAATTGAAGCTAACATATCTCGAACACACTACTTGAGTATTAACAAAAGGACACTTACCACTAGACAAAGCGTCAGTTTTAAAACTTTAGCAACATAAATAATATATATAGAGATGTATATCTAAATCTTTTGAAAAACTAATCTTCGATTAATCCCCGATATATCTCCGATTTTTGTGTTAATCGCTAGGCCAAACGCGAACGCGCGATTAGCGCCTAGCGAAATTTTAAACATGGGTCTGGCTCAATGTTGTAAAGTGAATCCGAAGGAAAATATTTCAGGAGAATACAAAAATAAAGAACCTACAGTTTTGCAACAAGAAAACGACGATGATGTACTTTTGACTACAATGGACAATATTGAAGTCGAAAATTTGGTACCAGGAGTATACCCAATAGATCTCGATTACGATGTTGGAGATGCAGAAGATGAAGATGAATTTCAATGTAGTGAATCATCTTCTGATGATGATGATAGCGAAGAATAAATTTACTAATTTTGCATAAAAAAATATTTTAACTTTGTGTAATAAAAATTTTAGAATTTTGTGTAATAAATATTTTAACTTTGTGTAATAAAAATTTTAGCACTTTATGTAATAAATATTTTAACTTTGTGTAATTAAAATTTAGCACTTTGTGTAATATATATTTTAACTTTGTGTAATAAATTGTTTAGCACTTTGTGTAAACAATAATTTTACTTTTTAAAATATGAAAATCTAATATTTTCTTCTAAACAAAATCAAAACCCAAAATTTGATCAAAATTTGGTTTCACACTAAACCCACAATTTAATCAAAATTTGGTTTCCTCCT
This sequence comes from Alliaria petiolata, assembly GCA_020283515.1. Classification (NCBI taxonomy): domain Eukaryota; kingdom Viridiplantae; phylum Streptophyta; class Magnoliopsida; order Brassicales; family Brassicaceae; genus Alliaria; species Alliaria petiolata. The sequence goes on from JAHZTW010000001.1 coordinate 432,411,922, forward strand.
AAAACCAAAATCAAAATCCAAAATTTGTGGCTAAACCAAAATTAATAAAACCAAATCCCTAAAACCAAAACAAAATTTGTGGTTAAACCAAAGCAAACCAAAGTCACAAAACCCACGTATAAGAACTAAAAATCCCCAAAATTCTCTTCTCCCTCACCTTGGCCGATTAAGAACCCTAATTTGGGATTTCTCTTTCTCTCTTATTCTCCCCAAAACTCTAATTTCAGAATTCTCTTCTCCCTAACCTTGGCTAGTCTCGAATCTCTCTTTCTCTTTAATTCTCCCCAAAAATCTCTTCTCCCTAACCTTCACTGATTAAGAACCCTAACCCTCCACTCCCAATTCGATTTCACCAATGGCGATCCGAGGACGAGGCAAGTCTGGACGAGGCGGTGCTCCGAGACTTGCCGCTCCCAACATATCTCAGAGACCAGGAGAATCTACGCCGTCGAGAACTCCCACCCCTCTACCAAGCCAATATAACTTCACGCCATCGTCCCAACCTTCGGTAACCGAGATGCCCCAACCTCATTTCCGAAACTTTCCTCCGCACGTGCAGCTTTTCCACGATTCTCCATCACAACAGCGAGAAATCGGGAACTCGTCCTTAGCGCTTGAAAATCAGAACTCTCCTTCGCCTCCACTTCAGCTCTCTCCATCGTCTACACATCATCACTCTCAAGCTCCGAGTAATCAATCTTCGGCAGCTCACAACTTCCATGGTGAAGACGACGATGGAGTACCTCCACGTGAGCCGGTTCTCTAGGAAGACCTACAACGCCTTTTGAATTCTATCCTTCTGGTGCCAGGCCGTGAAAAATTTACCACCGTGCTATCTCCCGAACCGAAGTCTAAGTTTTATTGCAATTGAGTCTGAGTATTAGTTTCTTAATCAGCGGTTTATGCTTGTGTCTGAGTTTTATTGCTTCTGTAAATGATCAAATGTACGCTGCCTATGTTTTGTGGTCTTAAGAGTTAAAACTATTTGATTTGTTTTGTAGTCTAAGCATCGTTGTGTAGCTTTTAGGAAGAGATAAAACGATTGAAATTGCAATTCATGCCATATGCTTTTGTTCTTCTCTTCTCTGCGTATATTCTGTAGTCTAAACATCGTTGATTTGTTTCTCAGTTTACTGCTGTAAGACAATCTGAAACTTTTCATGTATCATTTTATTGCTTCTCTAAATTAGTGTTTCTTTGCGTCTAAGTATATGGTCTCATTACTTGATTTCTTTTATTCACTTATTTGCTTACTATTTACATATTGTTTCTTTGTTTGAAGGTTTGGTCGTGACAAAGGGTCCTTGGTCCGAGAGATTACTAAGGTCTTTACTAACAAATTTGATGGTTCCTATTATAGCTGGACAGTTATGCCTCGAGACAGACAAGAACGATACTTCGTTGAGTTCGCGGTAAAGGTTTATCTCCTCTAAATTTCCTATATATGTGTTTCCTTCTATTGTTTTCACTAATCAATCTCATGTCTTGAAAATGTAGAAAACACACATGTGGGATCCCTTAATCTCAGGGACAGTTCAAATGCATTTTGAGAAAATATGCAAACGCCGGATGAAGGGCATGGTTAGCACTGCGCGCACAACCCGAAAACAACCAAATTGGATTGACCCCACACTCTGGACAGTGATTACCACCGAGTGGGACACAGACTTAGCAAAAAAAAGGAGCAAAACCTTTCTACTGCTCGTAAGTCTGACCGTAAAGGTCTTGGTGTTCACATACAATTATCTGGCCAGAAGTCGTATCTACAAGTCCAACAGGAAATGGTAAGTTACATTTACATATCTTACACTTTCTATATCTTTAACCTCTGCAAATTTAAAGTCTTTTCATTATGTAACATTTTAGGAAGAGGAGTTAGGAAGACCAGTGACTATTGGTGAGGTTTTTATCAAGACGGAACATTTGTCGATGCAAAGGCCAAGAACATCGCTGAAACTTATGACAACAACATCAAAACTAGGATGTCCGAGCTGAAGGAAAATAATTCAGAAACTTTGAATGGTGATCCTCAGCCTCATGATCTCTCCATAGATGAGTACAACGAGTTATTTCTGCTGGTAAATATACATTCTTCACTAACCTGTTTAATTTTTAAGTCTTTTATTATAACTTGTTTTCTTTTGCCAGTCCACTTTCAAGGATGAAAGAGGACGTCCTTATGGCTTTGGAAGCCTCAGTAATTCTCATGTTAACGACAAGCGTAAGGACGCAAGAAGCTCTTCATGCTTTGCGACACTCGAACAACAACTAGAAGAAGCTAAACGTAAGATAGAAGAGCAAGCAGCTTATAATACGCAGCGTGATGCCGAGACTGCTGCCCGTGAAGCAGAGAGTTCCCGACAATTGGCTGAGCAAAAAATATGAGATCAAGCGCTTGTCATTGGTGGAGAAGTTGCTCCGTGAAACCAATCCAGAGTTTGTAGACTACATGGCTTCTCAACCATCTCCATAAAGTGCAGGTTCGACCCCAACAACAACTCCCTCTCTACTTCTTAAGGCTTATTGTTTTTATGTTTTTTTATCTCCACGGATGGTCTTTTGATTTGTAGAGAAACAAATTATGTAGACTTAAAAGTTTTTATATTTTGGTAACTCTATTGTTGGAGTTTTGATTGTATAAAATGGTTTGTTGGTCACTCCAAGTGTAATTTGCATTTTGTAAATAAGTAATTTTAACAATATATCAAATGCATAGATTTGAGTACCAAAACAAATAAACAAAACAATTACAAAATACAAATTTTAATAAACAAATAAGTCACTACTTAGTCATATATTAGTCCCAAAATAGTCGCAAACTGTCTACCATTTTACACGTCAATATTAAGATTAGTCGCTAAATAGTCATAATATTCGTCACTATATATAATCGCATATTTGTCATTCTTTCTTGCGACTAATATACGACTAATAAGTGACAACATTCTGAATTCGATTCGTAGTCGCATAGTAGTCGTAAAAGTGCGACTAATATGCGACTGTTGGATTTTGCGACGAAAGATGGGTGACTCTTATCTTCAGTCGCTAAATAGTTGTAAATAACATATATTCGACTATAAAGTGACTACTTATGCAGTCATTAGGTAGTTGTTTTCTTGTAATGAGGGATATATAGCAAAGGTGGTTTGTTTTGAATTATTTTGTTGAAAAGTTCAAGTTAAAAAGAAAAGATGATAACTCTCTTAGAAAAATAAAAAATAAAAATAAAAGAGTCAAGAGGCCAATGCATAAAAGAAAATATATATATATAAGAGCTATCCAAAGAAAAGAGTGAAGAAGGTTCCCTAGGATAAATTTGTTGAAGTTCTTGTGGGTTTGTACATGGCGTGTTGCTTTGCTTGATTTTGGGTATCTCCAGAGGGTGAGTGAGTTAATAATAAAAATGAATGAGAGGAGAATTAGGTTCATTGATAGCATAAATGGTAGATGAGAGTCTAGTCATGTATGCATCAATTGCCTTTTACCTTTAGCATTATGCATGAGTTCAATCCTTCTTGAGAGAAACCATTGCTTGGAGTACACACTTGAATGAGATCATCTTTATCTCTTAGCCTTGACCCTTAGCCAAATGTATTCGGTTTTGAAAGCATAAGTGTGATTCACGGTTTGAGCATAAATGAATGTTAAAGGTTAGAATTCTTGGATTGCTTTGAATAGACAAGTCTTGATTTGAAATTCAAGATGTGATGAATATGGCTAAGTTCTTTTGAGTAAAAGTTTGTGTGTTGCATCTTAGGGTTGAGAACAAGGACCATTGAATTGATTCATTTGAAAAAATACTTTTGGATATGAGCCCCCACTTTCAAACTACTTCTCCTAGCTTGTCTTTCATTTGCTTGAGGGCAAGCAAAAGGCAAGTTTGGGGGAGTTGATGTACTTAGATATTTCATGCATTTAACATGCATTTAGATCATATTTGCATTCATATTTCATTCATATTTAGATTATTTGTAGCTTTTGTCCCATTTTAGATTTTTAGACATAATGCATTAGCATTTGCATGTTTCTTGCATATATGCATCATTTTCAGGTTATATGGTGTGCATGGAGTTAGCTTGGATGTTAGCATGAGCAAGAAGGGCTTAGGAATCGCTTGGAATCAAGAACTGACTCGGACAAAATAAGTAAGCCTTGAATCGAGCAAGAAGATCGAGCCGCTAGATCGATTCACACGGGATCGACATGAAGATCGAGCAGTGTGATCGTTTCAACTTGGATCGATGCTTAGATCGACGGCCATGATCGATTCAAAGACTCACGGTCAGCCTTAGATCGACCAACGGACCAGATCGATCGAGAGACCAACGGACTAGATCGATCCTCTTCCAATTTTTTCCCCTTCCCTCTCCTTTGGTTTTTAAACTTTTGCCAACTTGTTCTTTTTGGCTTCTAGTGAGGGGACCATTTGTTGGTGGTCCTAGATAAGACACTTTGACCTACATTTTTGGGGATCCACAATTTGTTATGCTCATTGTCTCCTTCATCTTCTAGGTTTAGCCACCACACTCTCCATAGTTGTACTTTTACCCTTTTCTTAGTTTGTAACTTGGATCTTGGATTTTTATTGGAAGTATTTCGTTTTTCTTTGCTAAAATCCCTCTTCTCTATCTTAAACCTAACATGTTAAGCTTCTCTAAACTAATGTTTTAGAGGGGTTCGAATATGGTTAGTGAGTAAATCACCAAGGTTTAAGGTTGGAGTGATTAGGGAGGTTCTTAGGGTTTAAGGCTGGGTTTTTCTTGTTCTTCATCTAAATCTCTTCTTGGATTTGGGGGTTTTAAAGCCTAGAGATTCTCAAAGGATATCTCTTTGATCTTAAGGATTTCCTTCTCCTAACAAGACTTAGGAGATCCCTTAAACCCAAATTCAAGAGACTAGCTCATCCTTTCCCAAACGCCATGGATGCTTAGGGAGCTAGTTAGGCCATTTTAAAGATATTTGCTTCATGTTCTTCAGCCTATCTTTCCACCACACAACATGAGTTAGGATGAAAGGTTGAAGAAAGGATTTATACCACACACCATGGATAAATCTAGATCTAGCTTCTTAAGGTCTAGAGATAGCACTAAAATGTGTAGATCTATGTTTTTAAAACCTCAAGTTCTAATCTTGAACCTCTATAAGCATGACCCTCAACCTTGAATCTACTTTTTAGTATTTGAATATCTAAAGTCACCTTTTAGCTTTAAAGTTTAAATCTTTTCTCTTAGCTTGTTAAAATCACGTAGTTTGCTTAATAGTTGCTTTAAAGTGTCTAAATTCGAAAAGTTGTGTTCTTGAATGTTTTATAGTTTTTGAAATAGCTTAGAGTATCACTCATTAGCTTGGTAGTCATTTAGAAGTCGTTAGAGTTTTATAAATAGTTTTTAAAATTCATCCTAGGTTGCTAGAAATTGCCCTTTTGCTCTGTTTTTAGCATTTGGATTATTAAAACTAGTAGCGCGGTCATTAAAATTCTTAGCAGTAGTTTAACCCATCAGTAGAATTGTTAAAATTGTTTTCATAGCTGTTTTATAGCGGCAAGTAGTTTTTACAATTTGTTTCCCTCATTTATAACCGAAATATCGCTTAGATTTACATAGCTCTTGTATTCTTAGTAGCTTTTAACACCCAATTTGGTTTGACACCTGAAGTATTACCTAGCTCTAGGATTGATAAACACCTAAAAAAGTCTAGTTATCACCTAGCTCATTACATCAACTCTTATTCACTTCGTTTGCTGCTGGCCACAGTATACGAACATCTACATCCCAAACGGGATCCCAACCTTCACACTTAACAAGGTTATCTTCATCCTTCACTGATTTAAGCGCGCTATATACCTCGGTCCAATATCTCTTAGGTATATCCCGAGAAATATTCTAAAGGCTGTTCTTAAAACTGGCACACAAGTTCCAATCTAGAAGAACACCTAAACCCCAACTCTTACGTAACGTTGGTCCTCGACATCTCGGGAACATTGTAATGCTCGAGCGCTTAAACGCCTAGGTACGAGATAACTAAACATGTTAGACTAAAACCCGATAAATCGCTCGCCCCTGAGCAACATCGGTCTATATCAGGGCCTAGATGAATACCGATTCGCTTCGGTCTAAGAAATCATTCATCTCTAACGAATACGCCCAAACCACCAACTCTCCCGTAACGTTGAACTGCAACATCTCACGAACATTGTACTGCACGAGCGATTATTTCCAAAGTACGAGATAAACAAATATGTTCAGGCAGCGGGCAACACGCGGCTCACACCTAAGCAACGACAACCAAAGTCTTAAACATGTCGCTTTAAAAGCAGCATTGATCTAAGTCGGATCGCGGATAAACTAGACGAATCTTTAATCACTTCGACAGAGAAGTCATTCGTTACCTAAAACGACTCGCTACTTAACGATACTAGCAATTTTGGCAAACCATGATCGCTTCAGTCTCTAACTCATTCACTTATCGTAATCTCCAAATCCTACGCCAATAAACGGCTCGCCCCCTAAGCTCTTCGGAAATTCGAACCGAAAACGCTTCAGCGGCATCCCACAAATCCAAACACAATACTTAAAGTATAATAGCAAAAATAAATCCTGAAACCCAAATCATAAAAGTTTGCATAAATAAAAGCATGGATAAAGCCGTCCAGGCATCTTTGTTCGACGATAAAACAAAAATAAACTAACGATAAAAACCTTTAAAAAATAAGGCATCGGCAATTTTTGGCTCGGCGTCCTCGACGACGGTATCCTTCGGAGGAGATTTCTCATTCCTTCGCTCGGAAAGCATCTCGTTAACAGGCAGAGTGTTGAGATTCGATCCAGAAGGACGATGGATTCCAGCCTTCGATGCCGAAACTTCAAACGTCTCTTCACTCGGAAGACTCGGTACGGAGTCTGACGATATCGGAGAAGGCCTCAAATCATCGCGAAGATCCGTCGCGAGCCGCTCGAATTCCTCAAAGGCTCCTAACAGCTCGGCCTTACATCCTGTTAGCCTCGTCTTCTCATCCTCCAGAGTAGGAGGGTAGGGACCCTAAATGACACCGATGAACTAAAGGTTCCTCTCGGGTTCGGCCAAATCGGCGACCTTATCCCGAGCGCCTCCTTTCAACAAATTGACTTTGGCTTTGGCGTGTGAGACCCTCTCCTGATACTTGCCAGCAAGTTCGCGCTTCGCTTCCTTGCGAGCTCTTTTGAGGTTAGCCTCACACATTTTGCGCTCGTCACAGAAAAGAAGCAAAATTAGCTTACTTGTCGCTCGAGGTTAGCCTACTTGTCGCTGAAATGAAGCAAAATTAGCCTCCAACTGAATCTTCTGGCTCAAAATGCTCACCGCTAGCATTTCCGACTCGTCACACTTGCGCTTGAGATCGTCCCTTTCAGCCTCCATATCTCCGTAGCGCTTTGCGAATTCTTCTGCTTTGATTGCTTGACTTGCTTCGGCCTCCTCAAGTCTCGTCTTCAGGGAAGCAGCAGCCTGGTGAGCATTCTCGACCCGCCTCTGGTCATCTCGAGAATCGATCTCATATCTGAGAACGACCTCGTTGGCCGCAGTGACAAACTGCACAAGAAAAAGAACGAAAGATGTTAGTACAAAAAATAAAGCGTTGCAAGGAAAGCAATGAGCGACTAAGTATCTGACAAAGAAAACATTTCACCTTGGTCGCCTTGAGAGCCATATGCGCGTACTTCCTCTGTTTTATGAGGGTGTCCGGAGGAGGGAAGAGGTTGCCCGGGACGAGGATTTTGGAGAAAAAAGTAGCCGCGGCCTCGTGGTCGTTATACGATGCCTCGGTGATCTTAGGATTGACCTCGGGAATATCCACTGGTTGTACGTTTTCAAACGTCTGCTTCGATTTCTTCGACTCGGGCGCGCCGAACGCATCAACAGCAGGCCTTTTTCCAGACTTCTTATCCTTTTTGGTCGCAACATTGTTACCATCTCGGTCCCGAGAAAGGATCGAACCCCTAGGCCTCATTTAAGACCAACCACTATCTGCTTCGCTGCATCTGGAGTCTTCTGTTTAGGTTCAGGAGGCGTCTTAGAGCTCGGATCTCCTGAAGCTCTCTCCTTGGGCTCAAGGGCTCTTTCGGCCGAAGAAGTTCGGCCTCGAGTATCCAAACCTTTCTTCTTTCCCTCGGCAGCCATATTCGCATTCAACTCTTGCCTTTCGTGGAGGGTTAGCTTTTTAGCCATCTCGATTCTAGAGTCTTCAGATGGACTGGAGAAGTCGGAGTCTTCTGACTGGTAGTCGTTGAGATAGCGAGCTCGTGCACGTTCGACTCGTTGGAACGAAAAGGTTTTCTTCCAACGAACATTCCTTTAGGTAAAAGTCTTATCAACCTCCCAGATATTAGCTGAACACCGCAACAACAACTGAGGAGCTATAATACAAAAACAAAAAATAAGTTAGGAGGCCGAGAGAAAGTCACGACAAAAGAAAAAAGTCCTGAAATTCGCTTCTGTCTTCTACCAAGTTTCCCCCACTCCGTCTTAGTTTTCTCGACCCAATCTTCCGAGACTGAGGCTTCTGTTTTTTGGTTTTTCTATGCCTTAGATGGGACTCAAATATGCATGCTAAAGAAAAATAAGATCACAAAACACAAAGTCAAATACCATACTCCCCCAAACTTAAATTACACAGTCTCTTGTGTAATCCAAGCTTGGAGAAGATTTCAAAATGCAAAAAATAAATAAAAACTAAGTGGTATTTACAATGGTTTTATAGTGGTACCTTGATCAAAAACGCATGGAGGAGGAGGAGTAGGATGGGTTGCTTGATTGAGGGGGTGGGAAATCTCATAGCCCTCCATACTCAACCTAAGACTTTTCAAAACTCAAAGAAACTAGATTATAGAATAAAAACAAGAATATATACAAGGATAACATGGGAATGCCTCCCAAGAGCGCTTGTTTAAAGTCACTGAGCTTGACTTTTCAAACCTTTTACACATTGGGAGGGTCATGGAGTGGATGTGAAGTTCCTCCTCCCTTCTCGATGAACATGATGTTTGCTCCAATGTCTAACACCTTCTTCTTCTTCTTAGACCTCCTTCTTGCCTTCCTTGGTGGCTCAGCTATATGTTCCACCACATTGATTCCATCAAACATAGCAAGAAGACTTACACCATCAAAACTTGACCCATCATACTCATTGTGGTCCGAGGTATCATTATCCTTTAGCATCACACAAGTGAATCCTATCAGCTGCTCCTTTTTATATGGTGGTTTTTCATCAATTTCAGTAGTAGCACATGTGATTGTGCCACAAAAACCCAGGGTAAAAGGCTTCATAGGATAGAAGACCTTATCATTCACACTCTTGAGAATCACCCTCTTGTTTGTGAAATCAATGCTTGCACCAGCAGTATTGAGGAAGGGAGTACCTAGGATAAGAGGTAGCCTTGTTGCTTGAACCATGTCCATGACTATGAAGTCAGTTGGGACTAGACACTCACCAATCTTCAATGGATAATCTTCAACAAGGCATATAGGTTGTCTTGAGGAAGCATCAACAAAGGTAATGGGTGAGGGATACTTCTTTAGGTTTGTAATCCCAAGGCTCTTAGACATTTCAAGGGACATCACATTGACACTTGATCCAGAATCACACAAAGCTTCATCAATCTTTAAATTCCCAAGAGAGCAAGAAATCAAAAATTTTCCGGGATTACCCAGCTTTGGAATAGTCTTAGGCTCATCCCTTGTTGTGCTTGGTGGATTAAGGCTTTCCATCAGCTCTTCTACCTTCTCCCTATTAGCTAGCAAGTCTTTGATGAACCTTATTTGACCCTTGACTTGAGACAAACTCTCCCCCTTTGGCAAGGGTGCTCCAACTTTCTCCATACTTCCTCTATAGCTTGAAAGCACTTTCTTTTGTGCCTTAGTCAAAATCCGCTCAAGATATGGGAGTGGTGGCTTATAGATAAGGAGATCACAAGCTCCTTCTTCACTCTTCTTAGCCACTTCACTTGCCTTTGTAGAAGTCTTGGGTTCATGAAACACTTCTTAACCCATTTCTGTAGCAACAACCATGGAGTCATTTTCAATAACCACCTCCCCATCTTGAACTTCAATGTCCTCATTGAATGTAGATGTATCATAAGGAGCTTCGAATAGTTGCTCAAACTCTAGCACAACTATCTCATACTCATCTTCATCAATAGTGGAGATAGCATTGCAATACTCTTTTGGGTTAGTTTCGGGCTTACCGGGGAAAGTGCCTTGAGAATTGGAGCTAGAAGCCTTGCCCTTGTTATCAAGTTGCTTGAACTTTTGTTGAAGACCTCCTATTTGAGTTGCAAGCTCATTGAGTGAAGAATCCATCCTTGTGTTGATCTCAGCAATCTTCTTTCCCATATTAGCATCATTTTGAGCTTGACCTTGAATTATTTGTTGAAGCATGAGCTGAACATTGTCTTGTGGAGGACCTTGTGAAGGTTGAGGAAAACCAGGTGGAGCATTGTACTTTTGACCATTATAGTTGCCTTGGTTTCCTCCTTGGTAGTTAGACCTTGGTGCATAACCCGTTTGTTGATTGTTGTAAGGCACAAAAGGTTTGTTTTGAGTAGCTTGTGGAGGGTAGACTTGGTCTCCGGGGTTGGCTACATTAGTACTTCTATAAGAGAGGTTGTTATTCCCCTTATAGTTGTTGTTGGAGTAGTTGTTGTAGCCTCCTTGGCCACCCACGAAATTGACCACTTCTTCACACTCTTGAGCCTTAACTTGATCATCACAATCTTCTTGGTACTCACTAACAAAATGTACATGCCTTTGATTGGAAGACATGAGCATGTCCATCTTGTCATGTAGAGACTTCATTTCTTTCTTGTGAGATTCATATTCACCTCCCCTTGGAGCTCTATCATAGTCTTCATTGTAATTACCATCACTCAAGGCAAGATTCTCTACAAGCTCCAAACCATCTTCTACTTCTTTGCCTAAGAAGTTCCCATTACTTGCGGTATCAAGAAGCATTCGAATCTTTGGGAGAACTCCTCTATAGAGAGTGCTTAGTAGAGACTCTTGTGTGAAGCCATGATGAGGGCATTGCATTGTGTAGCCCTTGAACCTATCCCATGCTTCATTAAAAGACTCATTGTTCTTTTGAGTGAAGCTAGAGATCTCATTCCTCAACTTGGCCGTCCTTGAGTTGGAGAAGAACTTAGATAAGAAAGCCTTCTTGCATTCATCCCAAGATGTGATTGTTCCTTGGGGCAAGTTTTTCTCCCATTGCCTTGCTCTATCCCCAAGAGAGAAGGGAAAGAGTCTTAGCTTGAAAGCATCCTCACTCACACCATTCATCTTGAACAACCCACAAACTCTATCAAAGTTATCCAAGTGATCAAGGGGATCCTCCATAGGCAAACCATGGAACTTGTCTTGTTGAACCATGGAGATGAAAGCTGGCTTCACTTCAAAGGTGTTGTTGTGAACCGGTGGAGGTTGAATACCATATCTATTTTGGTGAATATTTGGAGCATCACCAGCCCCTATGGTTCTCCCTTGTCTAGGCGCATGCAAGTTGTTTCCATTGCCCCTTGGAGCTTGCTCATTTCCATTATGAGCTTGGTTGGCATGCGCCATTGGTGGAGGGTGTTGAACTCTTTGTTGTTCTTCCATTCTCAACCTTTCTAACCTTGCAGCCTCCCTTCTTGCAATCTTAGCAACCCTTACCAACTGATCAATCTCTTGAAAGCCTTGGAAGTTGTTGTCTCCTTGTGATCTTAGGTGCATTCAAGGGAAACTGAAATCTAGAAAATGAAATGGTCAATAAACACAAAAGTATTACTTAGTCTCAAACTAAACTCAAATCTTAATGATCAAAGAATCCCAATATGGCAACGGCGCCAAATTGAAACAAGACTTTTTAGTCTTGCTAGCAATTCCTCAATTGCTCATATCATTGCAATATTTGAGGTATCAATCCATCTTGGGAGATGATTCAATAAGAATGCAAAGTTTTGTTTAAGCTAAGCTAAATTAAAAGGTTTAAGGTGATAAGCAACAATTAAAATAAGAAACACAACCTAAGAGAGAGACTACAAGTTCAATAATATGAAACTAAGCCTTAATTACTACTAATCAAGCACTAATGACGCAATTAACTACTAATCAAGATTGACAAAATACTAAAAACGAAACCTAGGGATAGAATCATTGATTTGGGCATCTAAATGGCCAACCTTGCAATCATTTAAGCAACTCAAACAAGCTTTCTCTATGCCTAGAACACTAATTAAGACTAATCCATGATGTGTGGTACTAATCCCTTTCCTAATCACCTTAATGAACTAATGATGTGTTAGCATTAAAATTATTAGCAAGCATTAAACATGAGTCTAAATGGCATGATAAACACCCTAGGCAACTAATGTCTTAGGCTAGGAATGTAAATCTCTTAAAATGTGGTTCAAGCATTTCATCAAACACTTGGTGGGTGTGTGAAATGCCTATGATCCAAAATAGCAAAGATTAGCTATTTGGCATTAGAAACTACTTTATAAGAAGAGAGATGAAAGAATCTATCCTAGATTGCAAGATTGAACCATTAGAAAACCCTAAATCTAACCCATTCCCAAGTTCCTAAAGAACTACTCACTAATCATAGTTAAACCCATCAAATTAAAGATAAGAGAAAGGTTAAACATGATTAGAGAAAAGATTAATAGAAGTTCAAGATAGATATTGCATAAAACTTAAAGATCCAAAGCAAATACAAGGTTTTTCTCTCAAAGAGGAAATAAAAGTTTTGACAAGACAATAGAGAATAAAAGTTAGAATAAAAATTAGGTCTAGAGAGTATTTATAGGAAGGACCCATGAAAATGACAAAAAGAAATCGTTTGGGTTTGGTTCGACGACTTCGTCGATCCATGTCGTCGAACCGAACCCCTGCCGAAATTGTTCGACGTTCTTCATCGAGCCAAGTCATCGAACTGAACCCCTGGTCTCTCGGCTTCTTCTTCGTCGATCCATGTCGTCGGATCGAACTCCTGGAAAGCTGGTTCGACGTCTTCGTCGAACCGTCTCGTCTATCCGTCGTGCTGGAATTCTGGTCCAACGTCTTCGTCGATCCGACTCGTCGAACCAGTACGAGAAATCTTCTCCTTCATCTTCTTGGTGACTCCTCTCTCCTCCTAGTGCCATGCTATCTTTCTCCAACTCCATTCATGCCTCCATATCATCTTTTTCACCTGATCAAGACTCCAAATGCACCGAAACATGCAAAAGAACATGCAAAGAGATCCTAGACTCTAAATGATCGAAATGCAATACAATGATGCTAAATAAGGATCCTAAATGATGACAAACTTACACTAAATGGAGAGAAATATGATGCAAAATATAGACATATCAAGCCAAGAACAAGGCGCAAGTCCGAGCCCAAGACAAGGCACGAGGCCAAGCCTAAGACGGATTGTTGTGCAAGTGGGCCGAGCCCAATTCCACGAGGAAGCCCGAGACAAAGCAAGCTCTAGAACATGAAGCCTCGTGGAAGGGAGCGCCGCCAATGAGATATAGGGAAGAATATACGAGAAGATTCTCCGACATCCAGACCTAGAATCTAACTCGATTTGTATAAATAGGATCCTTAGATCATTAGTTGCGGGATCCGCGTTTTACCTAGCACAAACACTTGTACTCTAAAAGCTCATCGAAGCAGCAATAATAAAATACCATCTTTGGATCTTTGCTTTGGTTTTAACTGAGAATCTTTGCGTCCTCTATTTTGTTTTTCTTAACAGTTAATCTATTGTGTGAAATCCAGCATGCACGTACAATAGAAGAAACAAGCATGCTAAATCGTCCCTATTGAACTGTAAGATCTCCTAGACAGATGGTTCGTCTGAGCCTAGAAAAGATCAAACTCTTGTTTATGGGTTTGGTTAAGCAAGCACGTGGTGTTCATGTCAAGCCATCTATATTCTTAAGACTAGATGATCAAACTAGACTAAGCATTGAGAACAATAAACAAGAAAGAATCAAATTTTATGTTCTAGCTAAGCAAGAAAGAAAAATCCGAGAGTTCCTTGGCTCTTTTACCCCATCAAAATCCTTAAAAAGACTACTCATGCACCATTAGAAAAATCTCAAGATCCATAAGGATAAGAAGGTGACTCATGGCTTGCAAGATAGTCAAAAAAAAAGAAAAGGAAGAAGTTTTAACAAGAAATGCTATGAAACAAGACTTGATAACTTCAAAATAGCATAAAAGATTCAAGCTTTAAAACAAAGCTTCAATGGTGAAAAGAACTAAGAGTTTCGGTTACAAAAGACAGAAAAATAAAAGTGGAACGAGAGAGAGAGAGATAAGCGTCGGAAAACAATCCAAAACATGAAAGTATATGCAAAGAACTAACCTAATGCACCTAGACCTAACATGAGTGAAAATGAAACAAAAACAAAGATAAAAGTGCATGAATGAGATCCTAACTAGTATGAAATGCAAGTGAAATATGTGTAAATTACAGGGATATCATTCATGTTGTTTCTTTTGCTTTGATAAAACGAAAACCTTGAAAAAAAAAGAAGAAGTTAGTTTACTTTGCGTGCTTAAGTGTTTGTCTAGTGCAGTTCTTTGATTTCCTTGAATTGTTTAGACTAAACGAGCTGATCTATTTCTGTGTGAGCTGTTCTTGTTGGTTTTGAATTCATCTATTGTTGTGCTTTGATTAGTTTGTTGTTTTTGTTGGAATACATGAACTTACAAGCAATCCAGAGATAACATGGGTGAAGAAGTTCCTCAAGACGCCATGATGCAGATGATGGCCGCTTTTCGGGAAGACCTGCGAGCCATGAGACAAGAGTTTAGTGACCGACTGGTGCGCTTGGAACAGCCACCACCTCCTCCTGCACCAGCTGCCATTCCTACACTGAGGGCTCCAGTGAGAAATTTGGTGGAACCGAAGGAAGATATGCCTGAGCTTCAGGATGACGTTCCCCCTGACCTGTTGCAACAACAACACCAGCGAGCACAAGACCCCCCTGAGGAGACCGCATGTGCGAGAAGAAGAACACCGAGACGGAAACATGGATGCCAAGCTCACTTCTCCAACGTTTGCTGGAAAGTACAACCCTGATGTATACCTGGACTGGGAAGAAGGCTTGAATATATCTTTGAGTGTTACGGTTATGGAGACCGCAAGAGGGTCGCCTTAGCTTCTGCACAGCTCACGGACAACGCCATTGCTTAGTGGGACATAAACGTGGCCGGGAAAAGGAGAAACCGTTTTGCACCAGTCACCATGTTGCATGATATAAAGTTCCTCTTGAGGTTTAGACACGTTCAGAACCACTACTACCGAGACATGCAGAAGCGATTCAGAAAACTTGCTCAAGGAACTAGGACGGTGGAATAGTATTTTGAGGAATTTGAGAAGTTGATGAACCTGTTGGAACTAGAGGAATCAAAAGAAGCTTTGATGGCTCATTTTATCGATGGATTGCAAGAGCGCATTGCTAGGAAGGTCGAGAGAACTCAGTATAATGGTATGCATGAGCTGCTGCATCTTTCAGTACAAGTGGAGCAACAGATCAAGCGCAAGGTCTCTATGGCAAACCGTACCAGAAACCCCCAGTCATGGAACTCAAGCAACTCCAAGCCTTCGGACAAGGGAAAAGCAGTGGAGATTGATTCCTGCTTCAAAGGTAAAGCTCTTGAACCTCCCAAAACCACACGGCCAGAACAAGGTAAGTTCCCTAGTACATCTAGAACTCGTGAGATAATTTGTTTTAAATGTCAAGGAAGAAGCCATATGTCAAGGGAATGCCCCAACCAGAGAACCATGATCTTAACCACAAGTGGAGATTATGAATCTCAAGACGAGGCAGAAGACGAACCTGGTGAGCTAGAAGGCGAGATAGACTATCTTGATAATGGCGAGATGCTTGTCACTAGGCGAATCTTAAGCACCCTAGTTCCACAAGAGGAGAAAGTGCAAACAATGAACATCTTTCATACAAGATGCACCATACGAAAAAGGTATGTAATCTTATAATAGACGGTGGTTCTTGCACTAACTAACGTTGATTCTAAGTACATGGTACAGAAGCTAGGTCTGGAAAAGACTAAGAATCCGAGGCCCTACAAGTTGAGATGGCTGAATGACCAGACCGAGCTACGGATTTCGGAGCAAGTTGTCGTACCATTTAGCATTGGGAAATGCCAGGACGAGGTTATCTGTGATGTGGTCCCAATGCAAGTCGGACACCTCTTACTTGGAAGGCCGTGGCAGTTTGACCGAGCCACAAGTCATAACGGCCGATTGAATTACTACTCCTTCACTTACAAGGACCGTAAGCACAACCAGGCCCTCTTAAGCCCCACTAAAGTACATAAAATGCAAACCCATATGGCTAAGGAGACCTAGGTAAGTCTAACTTGTACATTACAAGTAATGTCGTGTTTAAAACAATGAGTGCCCGTGGCACCGTGCTACTAATGGTTTTCAAAGATTGTCTAAGTACATGATTATGTGATTTACAACTTCCAAGTGAAGTACAAGCTGTACTAGATCGCTTTAATGATGTGTTTATTGAGGAGATACCAGCGGGGCTACCTCCCATTCGTGGAATAGAGCATCAAATTGACTTAGTCCCCGGTTCAGCCCTACCCAACAAAGCTGCGTATAGGATGAATCCGGAGGAGACTAAAGAACTTGAAAAGCAAGTAAAAGACTTGAAGGACAAGGGGTACATCCGAGAAAGTTTTAGTCCGTTTGCAGTTCCCGTATTGCTAATAACTAAGAAAGACGTTACATGGAGGATGTGTGTTGATTGCTGGGCAGTTAACAACATCACCATCAAGTATATGCACCCCATACCGCGCACTGATGACATGTTAGACGAGTTTAGTGGAGCGAATATCTTCTCAAAGGTGGATCTCAAAAGTAGATACCATCAAGTGAGAATGAGAGAAGGCGATGAGTGGAAGACAGCCTTCAAGACTAAGCAAGGACTATACGAGTGGTTAGAAATGCCCTTCGGCCTAACCTATGCCCCTAGCACATTTATGCCACTCATGAACCAGGTTCTATGATCTTTTATAGGTAGATTCGTGGTAGTATACTTCGATGATATACTTGTCTATAACAAATGCTTATCTGATTATTTTACGCACATAGAACTTGTCTTAAAAACGCTTCGGAAGGAAGGCCTATATGCTAACCTCAAGAAGTGCTCATTTTGTACTAACAAGCTTGTTTTCTTAGGCTTTGTAGTAAGTGAACAGGGAATAAGAGTGGATGGAGAGAAGATCAAAGCCATTCAGGAATGGCCCACGCCATCCACCATCGGCCATGTCAGAAGCTTCCACGGTTTAGCTTCTTTCTACCGCCAGTTTGTTAAAGATTTCAGCACTATGGCTGCCCCACTCACGGTTGTTATCAAGAAGAACGTTCCATTCTCATGGGGAAAAGCTCAAGAAGCCGCGTTTAACATACTCAAAGATCGTCTCACGCGAGCACCTGTTTCGGCATTACCGGACTTCGGGTGATGTTTGAAGTAGAGTGTGATGCTTCAGGCTTAGGTATAGGAGCCGTTCTACACCAGAAAGGTCGCCCCATGGCTTACTTTAGTGGTAAGCTGAGTGGAGCCACACTGAATTATCCAACCTACGACAAGGAGCTATACGCTTTAGTGAGGGCATTAGAAACGTGGCAGCACTACTTGCTGTCTAAGGAGTTCGTCATCCACACAGATCACGAGGAGGATCCTGACTTTGGAGAAAGCTACAAGGAGAATGGCAAAGGAGCTTACAGCGCATACTACATCTTTGATGGATTTTTGTTTAGAGACAAGCGGCTGTGCATCACTCAAAATTCCCTCTGAGACTTATTGATCCGAGAAGCTCATGGTGGTTGTTTAATGGGACACTTTGGCATCGCCAAGACCCTAGACGTGCTTACTGATCACTTCTTCTGGCCACACTTGAAAAAGGATGTAGAGAAGTTATGTTCCTGTTGCATCACGTGCTAAAAGGAAAAGTCCACGTCATACCCTCACGACTTATATACTCCTTTACCAATACCTAACGCCCCTTGGATAGACATTTCCATGGACTTTGAATTAGGTTTGCCAAAGATCAGGCACAAGGACTCGATCTTTGTGGTTGTGGATCGATTCTCCAAGATTGCACACTTCATACCATGCTCCAAAGTGAATGATGCAACTCAAACCGCAGACTTGTTCTTCAAGGAAGTGGTGTGTTTACATGGAGTGTCGAGGTCAATTGTATCGAATCGTGACACTAAATTCCTTAGTCACTTCTCGAAAACACTATGGAGAAAATGGGTACTAAGCTGCTATTCTCTACCACATGCCACCCTCAAAAGGATGGCCAAACTGAATCGGTAAACCGTACTCTTTCAGCTTTACTTAAAGCAACGCTTAGTTAAAACATGAAAACATGGTTAGAATGCATTCCATTTATCGAGTTTGCTTATAACCGTGTTACTCACTCTGTTTCTAAGTTTTCCCCTTTAGAAGTTGTATATGGTCTTAACCCCCTGGCGCCAATAGACCTCACACCAATACCGATAGCTGGACAAATAAACATAACTGAGGCGAATACATTAAGAACCTTCACCTAAAGGCCAAAGAAAACATAGAGAAGAAAACCGAGGAGTACAAAAGGAACAAAGACAAGGGACAGAAAGAGATTGTCCTTGAACCTGGAGAATGGATTTGGTTACATATGAGGCCTGAACGGTTCCCACAGAAGAGAAGCCCATTCAAAGTTTTAGAGAGGATCAACGACAATGCCTACAAGCTGGAACTTCCAGGTGAGTTTAATATCTCACATAGCTTTAATGTTGCTGACTTATCTCTGTTTGATGCAGAAAAAACGGTTTTCAGGGCAAAATCTTCTCAAGAGGGAGGTGATAAGTAGATATTTATCTGGGTTCTACTCTGTCAATGACCCACTACTTATAACCGAATGTAGTATTGCATTCATGAAATTCTTTTACAAGCTAAGAGAGATTAAATGGCTGAAATGGCAAAGATTTATTACTAAGGTTATAACGATAACAGGAAGATAAGTATTGAAACTAGATATTGCTAAGGAATTTGAAGGTAGAGTAGCTAAGGAAATGAATTTGTAAAAGGAAAATAAGAATCGGTTCAAAGGGGCAAGGGATTTGTTTTTGGTCCAATGTGTTAAAGACCTTTCCCTTGATGCTAGATTCACTCCCTATAGGGCTAACCCTTTAGCGCAGAGTTCTGAACTTAGGCAGATCCGCTTTCGCGGTATAAGTCTCTTTACTGCTTCACGACCTAACCTATCACGTAGTGATCCATGAAAGCAGCAAGCTTGAATAAACAACTCCACTAATGCCAAAACGCTCCCTAGGCATCTAATACCTTAGGCTAGGATGAGCGAATCTCTTATGAGATTGGTCCTTGCAAACATTCAAACATGGCGTTTGTTTGAATGAGCTCGTTGGCAAAAATCAAATAGCAAAGATGACTAAGCATTAATAGTATCAAATAAGAAAGGATTAAGTTGGATTAAGCATAGATCCGCATTAAAGATTGGGACTTTAACTCATTTTCCCTATCCTTGCCCCAAAAACCGATATAGACTACTTACTCGCCATTTGAGAAATCTCAAGATCCACAAGGATAGAAAGGTTACTCATTGCTTGCAAGGTAGCCGAAAATAAGAAAAGGAAGAAACTTTATTGAAATCTACTAAGCGATAATACTTAAAAACTTAAAGATTGCATGAAAATCAAAGCCTTGAAATAGCTTGAATGGCGAAATACAAAGATAGTTCTCGGTTTGAAAGAAAAGACAGAAAAGTAAAATAAGCCAAAGCGTGTTCTCAAGGATAAGAGTGGAGAGGGTATTTATACATAAAAGAGGAAAAACCTAAAACGTTGGGACCACTTTCCCGAAATAGTACTATTTTGGCTTTTAGCGTTTCGGGCTTACGTCGTTATGAACAAGCCGAAACGCTAACTCTTCTGATTCTTCGGGCAGGCTCCATATTGGGCAATGGTTTCGGGATCATGTCGTGAAGGTTTGCCTTCCTTGTAACCTGGGTCCGGTGCTTCCCGTTTTCTTGCTCCGATATCCGTCTTCATTCAATCCTCTTGCTGGATCTTCGCTCCGAGGTGGCCCTTTCGGGATCAAGCCGCTGCTACTCGTCGAGGTTCAGCTTGTGCTTGTCCATATCGGCTTCGAGGTCGTGATCCATCCTCGATATTGCTCACTTGTCCTCCATCCGAGACCTCTTTCCTTGGCTTCTTCTTCGGACCATCCTAAGCACCTGACAAAACACTCCAAACATGCAAGACTATGCAAAAACCTAACCTAATGCATCTATTCCTATCATGAGTGAAAACGTGATGAAAACTAATACTAAAGTGCAAGAATGAAGTCCTAACTAACNACAAGCCGAAACGCTAACTCTTCTGATTCTTCGGGCAGGCTCCATATTGGGCAATGGTTTCGGGATCATGTCGTGAAGGTTTGCCTTCCTTGTAACCTGGGTCCGGTGCTTCCCGTTTTCTTGCTCCGATATCCGTCTTCATTCAATCCTCTTGCTGGATCTTCGCTCCGAGGTGGCCCTTTCGGGATCAAGCCGCTGCTACTCGTCGAGGTTCAGCTTGTGCTTGTCCATATCGGCTTCGAGGTCGTGATCCATCCTCGATATTGCTCACTTGTCCTCCATCCGAGACCTCTTTCCTTGGCTTCTTCTTCGGACCATCCTAAGCACCTGACAAAACACTCCAAACATGCAAGACTATGCAAAAACCTAACCTAATGCATCTATTCCTATCATGAGTGAAAACGTGATGAAAACTAATACTAAAGTGCAAGAATGAAGTCCTAACTAACATGAAACATGTACTAAAATCATGCAAATTATAGAGATATCAACACCCCCAAACTTTCCTTTTTGCTTGTCCTCAAGCTAAAGCCAACCGGAGGGGTGAGGTTTTAAAATAAAAGGTGTAAGTTTGAATTCAAAACACCATTTAAAGGAAATCAACTCAATGTCTAAGTTCAGGTTTCTAGGATGCAAGTCGAATTCTACCTATTCAGAAAGCCTTAGATGCACATTTATCACAATAATCAAGCAAAATCAATCCCAACTTAGATGCACATTCAAATTCTCAATTCCCTTCCACATTCATTATGAAATTTAAAACGTGAATCTCATTCATGCCTGTAAACTAACTCATTTGGCTCAGGGTAAGGTTACGAGCTAAGTATGAGCTCGTAGTGCGAACGGGTTAAGTGTTTAGTGGGATCACTCTTGAAAGGAACCTTCTTAATGCAAAATGCTAAGGGTAAAAACCATTGGATGCTTACAAGGCTAGACTACCATCTACCCAGAACATCTATTTCGTTTCCTACCCTAGTCTAAATTGCTCCCTCCTAAGCTACCCTTTCTCTCGGCATTTCGCTGTAATCCCGTTATTGCTCCTCGATTTTACCTTTCCTGGTCATTTCCGGGGACTTCTTCTTTGTTGGAGATCGGTTTCGGCTTTTTGGCTTCTTTGTTGCGTTCCTTGCGTTTCACACTTGGTGTTGCTGGCCGGATTTATACTTTGTTGATTGGCCTTCTTTTGCTTTCTTTTGGAATCGCCTTTTTCTTCTTTGTTTTCAAGCCTTTTTGTTGCCGCCATCTCCTTAATACGTGTCCTCGTCTGACTCTTGGTATCTTTCCTTTTCCTTCTGTCAAGATGTGATCAATCGAAATACACCCCCCTTTTTCCTAGTCTACCAAGTAATATCGGCTTCGTATTTCAGTATGTTGCCGATTTCCGTTTCTACCCCACCTAACCTAGTGTTGAACCGAGATGTGAGCCAACGTCTACATGGAAATCCAACCTTGTCGGTCTAAACCCAACACTTTTTGCCTAAGAAGATTCGAAATTGGTGCAAAGGCCTCACATGCTCTCACAAAAAGTGTTTATTGGTTTAAAAACAATGGTTTTGGTTTAGGGTGTGGTCTGGTACTTGGACTAGCAAGAGGGTGGTAAAAAGGGAAAGAAAGTCCAAGTGAAATCCATGAGCTATTCGACACACATAAACGAGATAATTAAATTTTCAAATTAATGGTTCGAGTTCATTAGGGAAATGGTTCAAGTCGCAATGCATCAAGTCAAAACCGAATTTCACAGGACAAATTCCAAATGTGGTGATGCCTTAAGCTCAGTCTAATTCAAAATGCATCAGACAAACGAGAACTAAGGCATTGAATTCATGACTTAAAAATGGCTATTTACAAGGATCCACTATACTTAACACCTTATGCAAATGCTTATGAATCCTAAATGAATGCATCTAGACTCGATCCTAAAATGGAGATGCAACTATATGAATCTTTTTCAAATTTTTTTTTTTTTACTGCAGGTTTTACCAATGCAATGGTTAATCTAAGTGATGCATGACTATGTACTCCCCCAAACTTAAATCACACAGTCTCTGTGTGATAGAAGAGAAGAAGAATACGATCCTAAGATGATACAAAACGTTTAAACAAAAAGTGACAAAAATGAAAGAGAAGAGTGCTTTCGTAGAGTAGTTATAGAGTGATACCTCTGGTTATATCGCGTGACTCTTAACGGCGTGAATCCGTTTGTACTATCCAGATCGTATTTCCATATCGGCTTTGGACCGTGACTTCATCCCGATATCTGAGGTTTCGTCACCCGCATTAGCCGGTACACGGATTTCATGCTCGTAATGACCAGTTCTCCCAATCTTCTTCCCGTTATGGTTCTCCGATATCTCATGTCCTGATATCTAAATCACCGATTCTACTAGTAATTAATTTCGAGAATTGCAAAGTAAAGAGAAAAACAGTAAAACTAAGTAAAAGGATAGACTTGGGGTGCCTCCCAAGAGCGCTTGTTTAAAGTCTCATAGCTTGACTTTCTCAAGTCGTTTTAGGCTTTGTTGGGGTCTTCGAGACGGACCACGGTTGCTTCTAAAACTTGGTTATCTTCATTCCCCAAATATGGCTTCAGTCTATGCCTGTTTACTGTGTGATCTGCTCCATCCTTTCCTACCAGCGTCACAGCTCCATACGGCAATACTTCCTTGATCGTGTATGGTCCGGACCATCGCGACTTCAACTTCCCAGGAAACAATCTTAGCCTTGAGTTATACAGCAGCACTTGATTTCCTGGTGCGAACTCTTTCGGTCTGATTTTCTTGTCATGGAGGACTTTTGTTTTCTCCTTGTAGATCCGCGAGCTTTCGAATGCCTCCAAACGGATTTCTTCTAGCTCATGTAGGTTTACTAGCCTTTTCTCTTGAGCTGTCTTGATGTCATAATTCAAAAGTTTGATGGCCCATAGAGCCTTGTATTCGAGTTCCACGGGCAAGTGACATGCCTTGCCATATAGGAGTGCGTATGGAGATCTTCCTATTGGCGTTTTGAAGGCAGTTCGGTATGCCCACAGAGCGTCATCCAATTTCGCTGACCAATCTTTTCTCGTTGCTCCAACCGTTTTTTCCAATATCGCCTTGATCTCGCGATTGGATACCTCGACTTGCCCGTTTGTTTGCTGATGATATGGGGTAGCTACCTTATGCTTTACCCCGTGCTTCTTCAGGAGGTTTTCGAACAGCTTGTTGATAAAATGACTACCACCGTCACTTATCACTACTCTTGGAATCCCGTATCTTGGGAAGATGGTTGACTTGAATAGCTTTAGTACCACCTTTGCATCATTGGTAGGGCTGGCAACGGCTTCCACCCATTTTGAGACGTAATCAACTGCGACCAGTATATACTTATTTCCGTAGAGGACGGAAATGGTCCCATGAAGTCTATCCCCCAAACGTCAAAGATATCGACTTCGAATATCGGGTTCTACGGCATTTCGTCTCGCTTGCTGATGTTCTCCTTTCTTTGGCACGCTTCGCAAGAGGAGACATATTCGTAAGTGTCTCTGAATAAACTTGGCCACCAGAATCCTGCGTGTAAGATCTTTGTTGCGGTCTTGAACGTGGCAAAGTGTCCACCATAAGCTGAACCGTGGCAATGGAACATAATTCCTTTCGCTTCCTCCTTTGATACACATCTTCTGTAGACCCCATCTATCCCTCTTTTGAAAAGATACGGTTCGTCATAGAAGAAGTAGTTAATTTCCTTAAAAAACTTCTTTCTCCGGTAGGCATCAAGGTCGTTTGGCACATCTCCGCTTACCAAGTAGTTGATGTAATCTGCGTACCAAGGAATGGTGTTCTCTTCCATGCTGGCTACCGTTTCTAGACTTTGGTCCACTCGGTACATCCCTCCAAGGACGTCCACGATCATGAGTTGTTCCTCCGGTAAGGCATCGTTGATAGGAACCAAATCATCTATCTTCATCCGGGACAGGTGATCGGCTACACCATTCTCTACTCCCTTTTTGTCTAGGATCTCCATATCGAATTCTTGCAGCAAAAGGATCCATCTTAACAGCCTTGGCTTGGTATCCTTTTTCGCATAGATGTACCGTAAAGCAGCATGATCCGTGTAGACAATCACCTTTGATCCCACCAAGTAGCTTCTGAATTTCTCAAAGGCAAACACAACTGCTAATAGCTCTTTCTCGGTCGTGGCATACTTCATTTGGGTATCATCTAGCGTTCGGCTCGCATAGTATATCACGTGTAACTTTTTGTCTTTCCTTTGCCCGAGAACAGCTCTGACGGCAAAATCGCTCGCGTCGCACATAATCTCGAATGGAAGGTCCCAATCAGGAGCTTGGACTATGGGAGCACTCACAAGTGCGTCCTTGATAGTGTTGAACGCTTGGAGGCAATCTTCATCGAAGGTAAACTCGGCTTCTTTGCATAAGAGCCTGGTGAGTGGCCTAGCAATTTTGGAAAATTCACGGATGAATCTCCTATAGAAGCCTGCATGCCCAAGAAAGCTACAGATTTCTTTCACTGTGGTGGGTGGCTTCAAATGCACCATGACCTCTATTTTCGCCTTATTGAAACAAGACTTTTTAGTCTTGCGAGCAATTCCTCAATTGCTCATATCATTACAATATTTGAGGTATCAATCCATTTTGGGAGATGATTCAATAAGAATGCAAAGTTTGGTTTAAGCTAAGCTAAATTAAAAGGTTTAATGTGACAAGCAACAATTAAAAACAAAACACAACCTAAGAGACACACTACAAGTTCAATTATATGAAACTGAGCCTTAATTACTACTAATCAAGTACTAATGACGCAATTAACTACTTAATCAAGATTGACAAAATACTAAAAACGAAACCTAGGGATGGAATCATTGATTTGGGAAACTAAATGGACAATCTTGAAATCATTTAAGCAACTAATCAAGCCATCTCTATGCCTAGAACACAAATTAAATACTAATCCATGATGTGTGGCAATAATCCCTTTACTAATCACCCTAATGAACTAATAATGTTTAGGCATTAGAATGATTAGTAAGCATTAATCACAAGTCTAAATAGCATGACAAACACCCTAGACAACTAATGATGTTTTAGGCTAGGTATGTAAATCTCTTATAAATATGGTTCAAGCATTTCATCGAACACTTGGTGGGTGTATGAAATGCCAATGATCCAAAAAAGTAAAGATTAGCTATTTGGCATTAGAAACTACTTTATAAGAAGAGAGATGAAAGAATCTATCCTAGATTGCAAGATTGAACCATAAGAAATCCCTAAATCTAACCCATCCCCAAGTTCCTAAAGAACTACTCACTAATCATAGTTAAACCCATCAAATCAAAGATAAGAGAAAGGTTAAACATGATTAGAGAAAAGATTAATAGAAGTTCAAGATAGATATTGCATAAAACTTAAAAATCCAAAGCAAATACAAGGTTTTCTTTCAAAGAGGCTAAACGTTTATGACAAGACAAGAGAGAATAAAAGTTGAGATAAAAATTCGGTCTAAAGAGTATTTATAGGAGGGACCCATAAAAGTGACAAGGAGGATTCGTCTGTGTTCGGATCGACCATCCAACTGGTCGATCCGAACATCTGGATGTTTGGTTCGACGTGTGTTGGTCGAATCATGTCGTCGATCCGAGCTCGTGTCGTCCGGCTTCTTCTTGACGTCTTGGTTAGGTCCGACGTAGCTCGTCGATCGGTGTCGTCGATCCGAACCCCTGGATATGTGGTTCGACGAGCTCATCAATCCGTTTCGTCGGATCGAACTCCTGGAAATCTTGTTCGACGTCTTCGTCGAACCGTCTCGTCGATCCGTCATCCTGGAATTCTGGTCCGACGTCTTCGTCGATCCGACTCGTCGAACCAGTACGAGAAATCTTCTCCTTCATCTTCTTGGTGACTCCTTTCTCCTCCAAGTTCTATGTAATCGTTCTCCAGCTCCATCCACGCCTCCATATGGTCCTTTTCACCTGATCAAGACTCCAAATGCACCAAAACATGCAAAAGAACATGCAAAGAGATCTTAGACTCTAAATGATCGAAATGCAATACAATGATGCTAAATAAGGATCCTAAATGATGACAAACTTACACTAAATGGAGAGAAATATGATGCAAAATATAGACATATCAACTCCCCCAAACTTGCCTTTTGCTTGTCCACAAGCAAATGAAACACAAGCTAAGGAGAGAGGTTTGAAAGTGGGAGCTCAATATCCAAGATAGTTAACAATAATAATCAACTCAATATCCTAGTTCTTAATTCTAGAATGCATGTGAATACTTCCTACTCCAAAAGAGTTAGCCATGCCCATCTCAACATTCAAGTGTACTAAGAATTTAATCAAAACAAGTCTCCCTATCAAACCAACTCTTTAACATTCATTAAGATCAAAACCATGAATCATGACATTGCAAGGCTAGTGAATTCATTTGGTTTAAGGACTGGGTTTTGAGATAAAAATGATCCCAATTCATCCGGTTTTGCATTTAAGTAAGGGTAAAACTCAAAAGGATTGAACCATATGCATAATGCTAAAGGTAAGAAACAAGTGATGCATACAAGGATAGACTATCATCTACCCGAAATACTATCAATGATCCTACACCCCTCTCATTCATTTTTTAGTTCACTCAACCCTCTAGAATCTACCCTTTCATCAAGGCTTTTGTGCCTTGCTAAACCCTTTGAATTTCGAACATTTTCCTCTTTTTAAAGCCTTAAGGGGGAACTTCTTCAACTTAGCAATTTCGGTGAATGGAGTAGTCTACACTTATTAACGTAGCTCTTCTCTTGATTCCTAGGTGGCTTTGCATATAATTTTTTTTTTTACTTGGCCTTTTGGCTCTTTTGATTTCTTAAGACCACCTAGCATTTTTTTATTTACTTAGAGCTATTCCTTTTTAAAACCCAAGACTCTCCATTTCAAACCATTCTTCCCCTTATTTTCCACCAACCCTTTTATCCATCATCTCTTTCTTCCCAACTTTTCCACAACTCATCAAGTATTATCACAACCAATTAAACCCCCAAATCCTAAGCCTAAAGCTAACCTCAAAATGCAAGGTTAGAATCTACATGAAAGTCTATACTTGTCGTTTCAAACCTAACACTTTATGCTAAGTTCAATCGAAATAAAGGCCTCACAAGTAGTCACACAAAAACAATTGGCTTCAAAGGAGGTAAGGTTTGGTAGGAGTTCTACTTGAGCTAGCAAGAGGGTGGCAAAGTGAGTAAGAAAGCTCAAGTATTTTCAATCCATGAATTCACTTTCAATGCAAGCATGATAATTAAATGTCCAAATTCGGTTTAAGTAAGTAGAGTTGGCTTTCAAATTCAAGACCATATTTTAACCAAAAACTAGTGACAAATGAGGTGGTCCAAGCATGGTTCTTCCTTACTTTCAAATTCATTCACAAGCATTAAAGAACTACTAACTAGGGTATTGAATTGATTACAAGAGTTAAAAATCTACAAGGATAGGCTCATCATTGCTCCCAATGCATATGCAAACAACCTAAATGAGAAAAATTCTAGACTCAATCCTAAAATGTTAACAAGTGCAAATGCAAACTAAATGATTTTTTTTTTTGAAATTTTCGAAATTTTTTCATTTTTTTGGTTTTTCTATGCCTTAGATGAGACTCAAATATGCATGCTAAAGAAAAATAAGATCACAAAACACAAAGTCAAATACCATACTCCCCCAAACTTAAATTACACAGTCTCTTGTGTAATCCAAGCTTGGAGAAGATTTCAAAAAACAAAAATAAAAATAAAAACTAAGTGGTATTTACAATGGTTTTAGAGTGGTACCTTGATCAAAAACGCATGGAGGAGGAGGAGTATGAATCCATGGAGTATGATGGATTGCTTGATTGAGGAGTGGGGGATCGCATGACTCTCTTCCCACGCCTCCTTGTCTCATAGGAGGAGGGGCGTGGCTCATCTTCATGGCTTTGTGCACTTGGGGTTCCTTGAAAAGAGTGGTGTCTCTCCATCATATGGCTGTCCCCTTCTTGATCCTCATGCTGCTCTTTTTGATGTATTGAGGAGGGAGCCTTTTCACCCTTGGTCGTGAGGTCCTTGATTTGCCTCTTCATCTCCTTGACAGTCTTCACAAGCTTCCTAATGGTCTTATCTTGCCATCTGTTCCATCTTTGGAGAAGCTTGATGTGTTGGTGAGCTTGTCTAGAAGGCTCACCTTGGTTAGCTCCTTCATAAGGCTCAAAGTTGTACCTATCACTACCATAGACAGGAGGAGCTTGATAAGGCTCATGATCAGTGTCCAATGGAGCAATCGGGAAGGTCTCTATGTCGCCCAGATGCTCGTCGGATGGAGTGAAGGAAGCATTTGATTTTTCTCTAAGGCTTGTGAGGTGAATGAAAGGAAGTCGGATTGTAGCCTCCATGAGCCTTTCCACATTGAATTTGTACCTGTAGCCATTTCCTGCCTTCACCAAGAACTGACCCTTAAGGAGGTAGGAGGAGTCTATGTACTGCTTTTCGGCAGAGGGATGTCCTAAGTTGATGCAAACTTCCTCAAGAATAGGAGTGATCATGCCTCCAATGGCTAGTTGGTGTGAGCGATCCTTCTTCTTGGTTGTAGCTCTACCATAGTAACTTGCCGCATGAGCCACCCAAATCTGCACCATACCATTTCCCGTAGCATCACCTCGCATTTCGTAGTTATCGAGGTAACGGATGATGCTCTTGAGCCCAACATCTAGCATCTCCCACTCTTCAGCAGTTATAATCACGCTCTCCTTCTTAGCAAAGAAAGTGTGAGCTAGCACCTTTTGAGCATAGCGAATCGCGGGGTGACGGATCATCTTACTCCTGACTCTCCCGGTTTTGTAACTCCCATTGCCAAGCATCTGCCAAAGCTTTTCCACCTCTGCCTTTCTATCATCCAAACGCGAACCAGCACCTTTCCCCTCATCAAATCCAAGCACCTCACTAAGCTTTTTGAAGCCCATCTTGTAAGATTTGTTGCGAACCCGGAATTGGATGAATTCAAAGCCATCTTTTTCTGTATCAACACCCCCTGAACTCGAAGTTGTCACCTTCAAAGAAAAGAGGAATTGGCAAGTTTCCTCTTGATAGCTTGGATATGATTGGTTGAACCATCTCTCACACCCCAAATTCCGGAAAATTGCAGTTACTTAGTTCATCTTCCAAGAGACCCAACTCATCAAGCAACTCATGATCCGGGTACTTAGTTTCCTTGAAAGGCATCTCCATAAGGGACTTGTACATTGCTGAGGGTGTTGGAGTTGTGGCCGCAGCTCTCTCGGCTCTCCTCTCCTTGGCTTTCTCTCTACTAATGTCTCTCTTTTGAGACAACTTCCTTATAACCGGGGGACTCTCCTCAGGATCTTCTTCTTCCACCTCCACAGGCCTCTTGCCTTGTCTCTTGCTAGTCTCACTCCTTGATCTCCCCATATCACCTATAAATTCAAAAATCTTGGAAAAGAATGAGTAAATTGTGAATTAAAATTCTTGAGAGCAACAAGTATGTAATCATAAAGCTCTATGGGGGTTCCAAGAATCAAAATTCCATGACAATGAATTGCTAGCAAGAATTAATTTCTTTTATCATCTCTTTTATCAATCAAAGAAATCAGTAAGGAATTTCTCAAATTAAGCATCCTCTAAGTGTTAACAAATTAAAAATTCATGAGGATTCTAGCCTAATTACTTATTCAACATGGGAAACCAATTTTGAAAATTTGAACATCAATTAGGCATAAACATGAATTTTCGCAACCCTTGAAAATCCTATAGAAAAAGTGTCCAAAAATCAAAATTTTCCCATGTATTTCCTTGGAAATCTTCAACAATCATCACCCATAACAATATTCAGCTATACCCAACTCAATCAATCCATTCAAAGTCTACTTATCAATCTTAATCTATGATTCATTCTCAAGGAGAAGTCAAAGATTAAAAGAGAGGATGAGAAGACAAACCTTGGTTCCACGCAAGTGCAAGGCCGAAATCAAATAGGGAATCAAGATTAGCACAGAATTTCGAAATTATAGCACTTGAAATCAAAGGATTTGATGAAAAATTGAGAGAGAAAAGTGAAAAACAAGTTCTTGTTCTTTGTAAGGGGTGAATTTCGTGGGTGAGAATGATTTTTGGGGAAGAAGAAGTCTTTTAATCCCCTAAAATCGGTTTAATCTAAGTGAGAGAGTCAACATTAAACCGGTCAAAGGAAGGAGGAAAAGTCAAGCAAACCTGTTTTTAGGAGTGGATCGACGTGTTCTTCGAACCGAACCCCTGTCAAAATGGTTTGCCGTGTTCATCGATCCGTTTCGTCGAACTCAACTCCTGGAAACGTGGTCCGACGACATCATCGGACCAACTCGTCGAATCAACACCCTGGAAATTTGGTTCGACGACTTACATTGATCCATCCTTAAAACTTTCTTCCTTACTCTTTTCTCCAAGCCAAAGTCATCCATACTCAACCTAAAACTTTCAAAAACTCAAAGAAACATAATCATAGAACTAAATGAAAATATATACATGGATAACCATGGGAATGCTTTCCAAGAGCGCTTGTTTAACGTCATTAGCTCGACTTTTCAAACCTTTTTAGGCAAGAGTAGGATCTTGTAGAAGACATGAGCTTGCCTCTTCCTTAGATTCATTCACCAAGTATGGCTTCACCCTATGGCCATTTACTGTGAAACTCTCCCCATTCTTCCCCATCAAAGTGATAGCTCCATAAGGCAAGACTTCTTGAATCTCAAAAGGGCCTCCCCACCTTGACTTGAGCTTACCCGGGAAAAACTACAATCTTGAATTGTAGAGAAGGACTTTGTCACCAACACTCAGCTCTTTCTTCACAATCCTCTTGTCATGGAAAGCCTTGGTTCTCTCCTTGTAGATCCTTGAGCTTTCATAAGACTCAAACCTAATCTCCTCAAGCTCTTGGAGTTGAATCAATCTCTTCTCTTGGGTTGTCTTTATATTGTAGTTGAGAAGCTTCACAGCCCACAAAGCCATGTGTTCAATCTCCACTTGTAAATGACAAGCTTTCCCATACACAAGGTTGAAAGGAGACCTTCCAATTGGTGTCTTGAATGCTGTTCTATAAGCCCACAAAGCATCATCAAGCTTGATTGCCCAATCCTTTCTTGTTATACCCACAGTTTTCTCTAGAATAGCCTTGATCTCACGGTTTGAGACTTCCACTTGACCACTAGTTTGAGGGTGGTAAGGAGTGGCTACCTTATGCTTGACACCATGCTTGCTCAATAACCCTTCAAAGACCTTGTTGATGAAATGGCTTCCCCCATCACTAATCACAACTCTTGGAACACCAAACGTTGGGAAGATTATACTCTTGAACATCTTCACCACAACCTTGGAGTCATTGGTAGGACTTGCAATGGTTTCTACCCACTTGGAGACATAATCAACTGCTACCAAGATATACTTGTTTCCATAAGAAGATGGGAAAGGTCCCATGAAGTCTATGCCCCATACATCAAACAACTCCACTTCTATGATAGGGTTTTGGGGCATCTCATCCCTCTTGCTTATGTTTCGCTTCTTTTGGCAAGGTTCACACGTTTTGATGAACTCATGAGTATCTTTGAACAATGTAGGCCACCAAAATCCGCTTTGAAGAACCTTTGTAGCTGTCTTGAAAGTGGCAAAATGACCCCCATACTTGGACCCATGGCAATGAAAAATCACACTCTCAACCTCTTCTTGTGCCACACATCTTCTATAGATCCCATCAGCACACCTTTTGTAGAGATAAGGCTCATCCCAATAGAAGTGTGATACATCCCTCATAAACTTTTTCTTATGATAGGTGTTGAGATGTGTTGGTTCCTCATTGCACACCAAGTAGTTAACAAAATCAGCATACCAAGGCTCACCCTTGACCTCTATACCTTGAATCTCTTCAAGCTTCCTTCCAACTCCATGTGCACTAGCAATGCTTTTGATCATCATAATTTGCTCCTCCGGTAGGGAATCATTGATTGGCAAAGCATCTTCAATCCTCATCCTTGACAAATTATCAGCTACACCGTTCTCCACACCCTTCTTGTCAACTATCTCCATGTCAAACTCTTGAAGAAGTAAGATCCATCTAAGGAGCCTTGGCTTAGTCTCCTTTTTAGCATAGATGTGGCGTAATGCAGCATGATCGGTGTAGACTATCACCTTTGAACCCACCAAATAGGATCTGAATTTCTCAAAAGCAAACACCACAGCCAAGAGTTCTTTTTCTGTTGTTGCATACTTGGTTTGAGCATCATCAAGTGTCCTACTAGCATAGTAGATCACATGTAGCTTCTTCTCTTTCCTTTGTCCAAGAACAGCCCCAACCGCATAATCACTAGCATCTGCCATGATCTCAAATGGTAGACTCCAATCCGGTGCTTGCACAATAGGAGCACTCACAAGGGCTTTCTTGATTGTCTCAAAGGCTTGCAAGCATTCCTCATCAAACTGAAATTCCACCTCCTTACAAAGGAGCCTTGTCATAGGCCTAGCAATCTTGGAGAAATCCTTGATGAATCTCCTATAGAACCCCGCATGCCCAAGGAAACTCCTTATGCCTTTCACATTGGTTGGTGGCGCCATCTTGACCATAACATCTATCTTGGCTTTGTCCACTTCTATACCATCTTCAGAAATCTTATGACCCAACACAATCCCTTGGTTGACCATGAAGTGGCACTTCTCCCAATTAAGAACCAAGTGAGACTCTTCACATCTTTGTAGAACCCTGCAAAGATTAGAAAGACATGCAGAAAAAGAGGCACCATACACAGAAAAGTCATCCATAAAAACTTCTACCATTTCCTCAATAAGATCGGAGAAGATACTCATCATGCACCTTTGAAAGGTAGCTGGAGCATTACATAACCCAAATGGCATCCTTCGATATGCAAAGGTACCATAAGGGCATGTGAAAGTGGTCTTCTCTTGATCATTAGGATGAATGGGTATTTGAAAGAACCCACTATATCCATCAAGGAAACAATAGAAAGGATGGTTAGCCAATCTCTCAAGCATTTGGTCAATAAAAGGAAGGGGAAAATGATCTTTTCTAGTAGAAGCATTAAGTTTTCGGTAATCAATGCACATTCTATGGCCGGTGATGGTTCTAGTTGGTATCAATTCATCCTTTTCATTCTTAATCACAGTGATTCCACCCTTCTTAGGGACAACATGCACCGGGGAAACCCAAGTGCTGTCACTAATAGGATAGATCACATTAGCTTCTAGAAGTTTCAAGATTTCCTTTTTCACTACTTCCTTAAGGTTTGGGTTTAATCTTCTTTGGTGTTCAATTGAGGAAGCATTTTCATTTTCAAGGTGAATCCTATGAGTACAAAGTATAGGAGATATGCCCTTGATATCACTCAAAGAGTAACCAATAGCTCTCCTATACTTTCTCAACTCATTAAGGAGAGAGTTGAGCTCATCATCACTCAAGTTTTCATTTACAATGATGGGATAAGAAGAGTTAGGGCCTAGGAAAGCATACCTTAATCCAATGGGGAGTGGTTTGAGCTCCACTTTTGGAGCTTTGAGTTCACTCCAATCCTCATCAAGGTCTTTAGCCAATTCGCCATCCTCAAGCGCCTCTAGCCTTTCCTCTTGTCCTTGACTTGAAGCCTCAACCCTCATGGATCCCTTGTCTTGGTTACCTTCTTCTTTACCCTCACATGAAGCTACCAATCTTGTAAAGCTTTCCTCCCCATCTAGTGCCTTGCGTGCATCAAGCATTTGCATGTATGCTAGTGTTTCCTCATGCAAATACCCATTCTCTCCATGTGGTTTGGTGAGAGCTACACTAAGATGGTCTTCTTGAGCTATTTCCTCTAGTAACTCATCGGCCAACTCATCCATAGTCTCAATGTAGAATGCTTGACCATCAATGGTTGGCTTCCTCAAGGTCTCCTTTATGTCAAACTTCAACTCAACCCCTTTTCCAAGATGCAAACTAATCTTCCCATGCTTCACATCAATGATAGCACCAGCTGTAGCTAGGAAAGGTCTTCCCAAAATCAAAGGATCCTTTGGCTCCTCATCCATCTTAAGCACCATGAAATCCGTGGGAATGATGAAGTTGCTAACCTTGAGAGGCAAATCCTCAAGAACTCCAATAGGCATCCTCACACTCCTATCCGCAAGTATTAGAGAGATTCCACACTCCTTGTACTTGGTGAACCCAAGCTTCTTAGCTATTGAATAGGGCATGAGGTTGATGCTAGCTCCAAGATCACACAAGCAATTTTCAAACCCAAGAGGACCTAGGGCGCATGGTATAGTGAAAGAACCGGGGTCTCCAGGCTTCTTTGGTATCACATTGCTTTGAATAATTGCACTACACTCTTGAGAAAGCATCATAACTCCTTGGATATTCCTGGCTCTTTGTGCCACGGTTTCCTTCAAGAACTTAGTATATTGTGGAATCATCATAAAAGCATCCAACAAAGGCATCTTGAGCTCAATGTCTTTGATTTGCTTATCAAACATAGCCTTGTATTTCTCCACCAATTGTTTCTTAAACCTCCCGGGGAAGGGAAGCTTAGGTTTGTAAGGTGGAGGAACAAAGGTGGACTCCTTTTGTTGCACATCTTCATTTGGCTTCTCCTTTACCACTTCCTTGCTTCTCTTTGCAATATACACATCATCAAAAGTTATAGCATCTTGAGCCTTTTCAAAGCTATCCTCCCCATCTTGAATTTCAATGCCCTCATTGATCAAAGGACTTGTCCGTGGGGGCAACTCCTTTCCAGTTCTCAAAGTAATAACATTGATGTATTCCTTGGGGTTTGCCTCACACTTTCCCGGTAGAGTGCCTTGAGAGTTTGAGCTAGAAGCCTTGCCTTTCTCAAGTTGCTTGAACTTTTGTTGAAGACCTCCTATTTGAGTAGCAAGTTCATTAAGTGAAGAATCCATCCTTGTGTTAATTTCAGCAATCTTCTTTCCCATGTTAGCATCACTATTGGCTTGACCTTGAAGTATTTGTTGAAGCATAAGCTGAACATTTTCTTGTGGAGGACCTTGTGAAGGTTGATTAAAACCCGGTGGAGCATTGACTTGGTTATACTTTTGCCCACCAAAGTTGCCTTGGTTTCCTCTTTGGTAGTTGGACCATGGTGCATAACCCTTTTGTTGATTGTTGTAAGGCACAAAAGGTTTGTTTTTTGAGTAGCTTTTGGAGGATAGACTTGATCTCCGGGGTTGGCTACATTAGTACTTCTATAAGAGAGGTTGTTATTCCCCTTATAGTTGTTGTTTGAGTAGTTGTTGTAGCCCCCTTGGCCACCCACGAAATTTACCACCTCTTGACCCTCTTGATACTCAACTTGATCCTCACAATCCTCTTGGTTCTCTTTAACAAAATGTACATGCCTTTGATTTGAAGACATAAGCTTGTCCATCTTGTCATGTAGAGATTTCATCTCTTTCTTTGTAGACTCATACTCACTTCCCAAGACTCCAAATGCACCAAAACATGCAAAAGAACATGCAAAGAGATCTTAGACTCTAAATGATCGAAATGCAATACAATGATGCTAAATAAGGATCCTAAATGATGACAAACTTACACTAAATGGAGAGAAATATGATGCAAAATATAGACATATCACTTATCAACCACGATATCTCTCCCCGATATTCTGTGACCAAGCACTATCCCTTCTCTGACCA
The DNA here is from genome assembly GCA_020283515.1 of Alliaria petiolata. Taxonomy (NCBI): domain Eukaryota; kingdom Viridiplantae; phylum Streptophyta; class Magnoliopsida; order Brassicales; family Brassicaceae; genus Alliaria; species Alliaria petiolata. Next base: position 432,448,020 of record JAHZTW010000001.1, read on the forward strand.
TGAAATGGCACTTCTCCCAATTCAATACCAAGTTTGTCTCTTCACATCGCTTAAGGACCCTGCACATATTCAACAAACAGACAGCAAAAGAGCAACCATACACAGAGAAATCGTCCATAAACACTTCTACCATTTCCTCTATAAGGTCAGAGAAAATAGACATCATACATCTTTGAAAAGTAGCTGGTGCATTACAAAACCCAAATGGCATCCTTCGAAATACAAAAGTACCATAAGGGCATGTGAATGTGGTTTACTCTTGGTCGTTTGGGTGAATCGGTATCTGGAAGAAGCCGCTATAGACATCCAGAAAACAGTAGTATGGATGGTTAGCTAGCCATTCCAGCATTTAGTCAATAAAAAGGAGGGGGAAATGGTCTTTTCTGGTGGCTGAATTAAGTTTTCTATAATCAATGCACATCCTATGACCGGTTATGGTCCTAGTAGGGATCAATTCCTCTTTTTCATTTTTACGACAGTGACGTCCCCTTTTTTAGGTACCACATGAACATGATATACCCAAGTACTATCACTGATGGGGTATATCACACCATCTTCTAAAAGTTTTAAAATTTCTTTCTTAACCACTTCCTTTAAATTTGGGTTTAAATGCCTTTGGTGTTCAATAGAGGAAGTGTTTTCATCTACTAAGTGAATCCTGTGAGTGTAAAGCGTAGGAGAGAGACCCTTGATGTCACTTAGTGAGTACCCGAGAGCTCTCCTATACTTTCTCAACTCCTTTAGGAGTGAATTTAACTCATCATCACTTAGATCTTCATTAACAATAACTGGATATGTGGAGTTTAGTCCCAAGAAAGCGTACCTTAGCCCATCCGGTAGTGGTTTGAGCTCAATTTTCGGAGCGTCAAGTTCGCTCCAATCTCCGCGTATGCTTTTATCGGCTGACTTCGTTGGGCTTATATCGGCTTGACCTCGATATGCCCCTTCTTTTGTTTTCCAGGCGATTTTGTGTCTTCCATTCTCCAGGTCCTCTGGATATCCATCATCTTCAATGCCCTTCTTTGCATCCAGATGCATAACATAGACCTCGCTCTCCTGTTCCATATGCCCTTGCTGCTTCTTCTCTTTTGTCAAAGCGACTAGCAACGGGTCCTTCAAAGAAAGTTTTTCAAAAAGTTCATCGTTCAGCTTATCCATTGCATCCACCCAGAATATTTTCCCTCCTATAGTAGGTTTCTTCATCACTTCTTTTATGTCGAACTTGAGGATGATATCCTTTCCAAGATTTAGTTTAATCTTGCCTTTCTTTACATCAATCACTGCCCCTGCCGTGGCTAGAAAAGGTCTCCCAAGAATAAGAGGATCTCGTGGTTCTTCGTCCATTTCGAGCACCACAAAATTGGTTGGCACCTCGATATCACCAATCCCGATGGGAACGTCTTCGAGTAGTCCCTTGGACAACCTTACAGATCAGTCTGCCAATATCAGAGATATCCTGCTTGGCTTGTATGATGTGAAACCCAGACGTTTAGCTATCGACAGTGGCATGAGGCTCACACTCGGCCCTAGATCGCAAAGGCAATTGTTGAATGTGAGTGGACCAATTGAACATAGGAGAGTGAAGCTTCCCGGATCGTCTAGCTTGTTCGGCACTACCTTCTTCTGGATAATGGCGCTACACTCTTCTGTCATTACCATCATGCCTTGGAGTTCTTTCGTTCTTGCTAAGATTGTATCTTTTATGAATTTTTGATACGGTGGTACCAATGCCAAAGCATCCATGAGCGGCATGGTGAGTTCCACTTTCTTCAGATGTTCTGCAAACTGGGCTCTGTATTTCTCGAGGAGTTCTTTCTTGAATCTTCCTGGAAACGGGTAAGGAGGTTTGTATGTGGGAGGAATAAACCGTGGTTCCTTGGGTTTCTCAAATCGGGCTGTGTGTGCCGGATTAACCCCGATATTTTGTTCCCTGAGTTTGGTGAAGAGCTGATCTTCAACACTTTCTTGGACTTCTTCTACCTCGTTGTTAACTTCCGGTTTTTCAAAGCTATCCCCCCCCCCACTAGGTCATCAGTGTCCTCGCTGATTTTCTTAGGTTTATCCTTTGGAGCTAGGATCTTTTCACTTCGTAGAGTGATGGCGTTGACGCAGGCTGGTTGTGGAGCGGTTTCATAGTGCATTGGTTGTTGTATTAACCGGATATGTTCTTCCTGCCTGTCTAACCGTGAATTGATTGATTTGATATCCTGGTTGCTATTGCAGTGACTCTGAACCAGCTGCATTAGGAGGTTCTTGATGTCAGAGTCTTGTGCTTGCTGTGGGTAGAACCCATAATGTTCATAAGGTGGCGGTTGGTATGGAGCTTGATATTGTTGGTGTTGAGGGTAATATTGGGAAGTAGTGAAAGCCTGCTGTGTACACTCATTGGCATTGTACTGAGTAGCTAGCTGAGGTTGTGTAGTTGTAGTTGTTGTGTCGCAGTACTGTTTGTGGTCGTTTGTAATAGATGCTTCCCCATATCGGCCACTATCCGTCGAGACTATCCCGATACTCCCTACTTTAGCATCTTGAGTGTGTTGTCCCTTTAGTAAGACATTCAGACGGGCTTGTAGTTGCATGACCTCATTTTCCCTCTGGTTATTCAGCTCAGTTGTAACATTGTCAATGTCATCCTCGTAGTTACTGTCGCTTGTTGCCATATTCTAGACAAGATTCATTCCATCATCCACGTCTTGGCCGAGGAAGATGCCATTGCTTGCAGTATCCTGCTGATCTTTATATTTCTTCGACACACCTCTATAGAGGATATTGAGTAGTGAGGAGCTTGAGTAACCATGATGGGGACATTTTAGTGTGTACCCTTTTAGACGTTCCCAAGCTTCACTGAATCGCTCATCTTCTGCTTGGGTGAACGTGGAGATATCCAATCTTAAATTCGCTGTTCTTGAAGGCGAAAAGAATTTATTAAGGAAAGCTAGTTTGCATTCATCCCACATTGTTATAGATCCCGGTTTGAGAATATTTTCCCATTGGTGAGCTCTCCCTCCCAGGGAAAATGGGAAAAGGCATAGCTTGAATCCATCTTCCGAAATTCCTTCTTGTTTTGTCAAAGAACAGATCTTTTCAAAGTCATCGAGGTGATCCAGGGGGTCTTCCACGGCTTCACCCTGATATTTGTTGTTCCTGACCATGGCAAGCATACTGCTCTTTATCTCGTATCCAGCATCACTTGAGGGTGGAGTGATACCGATTCATGTTCTGTAGTTGGTGGGGGAGTCACATTCGCCGATGAGACGTTGGTGTCGCGGTATATCGGCTTGTTCCCGTTGTGCGTCATTCATTCCTTCTTGGGGATGGTGTATGTCATCCATCCGAACGTGTTGTAATAGGTACCTGCGAAAAAGTCTCAAGGAACATAGTTAGAGTCGAAAAAGAAAGTAAAGTCTTAGTCTTGCTAAGAATCGGAAATGCAATAATCAAATTATTCCCAAATCGGCAACGGCGCCATTTGATAAGTAGATATTTATCTGGGTTCTACTCTGTCATTGACCCACTACTTATAACCGAATGTAGTATAGGTTATGGGTCTTATCAATCCGATGGGAGAATTCAATGTATTGCATTCATGAAATTCTTTTACAAGCTAAGAGAGATTAAATGGCTGAAATGGCGAGGATTTATTACTAAGGTTATAACGATAACAAGAAGATAAGTATTGAAACTAGATATTGCTAAGGAATTTGAAGGTAGAGTAGCTAAGGAAATGAATTTGTAAAAGGAAAATAAGAATCGGTTCAAAGGGGCAAGGGATTTGTTTTTGGTCCAATGTGTTAAAGACCTTTCCCTTGATGCTAGATTCACTCCCTATAGGGCTAAACCTTTAGCGCAGAGTTCTGAACTTAGGCAGATCCGCTTTCGCAGTATAAGTCTCTTTACTGCTTCACGACCTAACCTATCACGTAGTGATCCATGAAAGCAGCAAGCTTGAATAAACAACTCCACTAATGCCAAAACGCTCCCTAGGCATCTAATACCTTAGGCTAGGATGAGCGAATCTCTTATGAGATTGGTCCTTGCAAACATTCAAACATGGCGTTTGTTTGAATGAGCTCGTTGGCAAAAATCAAATAGCGAAGATGACTAAGCATTAATAGTATCAAATAAGAAAGGATTAAGTTGGATTAAGCATAGATCCGCATTAAAGATTGGGACTTTAACTCATTTTCCCTATCCTTGCCCCAAAAACCGATATAGACTACTCACTCGCCATTTGAGAAACCTCAAGATCCATAAGGATAGAAAGGTTACTCATGGCTTGCAAGATAGCCGAAAATAAGAAAAGGAAGAAACTTTATTAAAATCTACCAAGCAATAAAACTTAAAGACTTAAAGATTGCATAAAAATCAAAGCTTTGAAATAGCTTCAATGGCGAAAATACAAAGCTTGTTCTCGGTTTGAAAGAGAAGACAGAAAAGTAATATAAGCATAAGCGTCTCCTAAATGATAAGAGTGGAGAGGGTATTTATACATAAAAGAGGAAAAACCTAAAACGTTGGGACCACTTTCCCGAAATGGTACTATTTTGGCTTTTAGCGTTTCGGGCTTACGTCGTTATGGACAAGCCGAAACGCTAACTCTTCTGATTCTTCGGGCATGCTCCATATCGGGCAATGGTTTCGGGATCATGTCGTGAAGGCTTGCCTTCCTTGTAACCTGGGTCGGGTGCTTCCCGTTTTCTTGCTCCGATATCCGTCTTCATTCAATCCTCTTGCTGGATCTTCGCTCCGAGATGGCTCTTTCGGGATCAAGCCGCTGCTACTCGTCGAGGTTCAGCTTGTGCTTGTCCGTATCGGCTTCGAGGTCGTGATCCATCCTCGATATTGCTCACTTGTCCTCCATCCGAGACCTCTTTCCTTGGCTTCTTCTTCGGACCATCCTAAGCACCTGAGAAAACACTCCAAACATGCAAGACTATGCAAAAACCTAACCTAATGCATCTAATCCTATCATGAGTGAAAACGTGATGAAAACTAATACTAAAGTGCAAGAATGAAGTCCTAACTAACATGAAACATGTACTAAAATCATGCAAATTATAGAGATATCAGGAGGGAATGGTGGAACAACCGAACCTGACCAGGACGTTCCCACGGTCATAGAGGGCAGGATGACTCGATCCAAGACTAAATCCCTACGTCATAAGTTCAACCTAGCTGTGGAGAGGATCATGAGCACGTTTTAACCGGAGGCCATAGACCCACTTCAGTCAACCGCACTTGAAAGCTCCAATGAACCCGAGAAGGAGCAAGGGGTGAAGTTACCCCAGCAATACATCGTACAAGCATCATATCAGCTTGACCAAGGTATGTCACTTTTATTAACTGATCCTATGAGTAAATACAACAAGAAGCATAAGGAGACCATCGCCGAGCCTCAAGATGTCGCGATCATAAGTCTAGATGCCGAGATGGATCATTTGGCGCTTCCGAAAGAGTTTGAAGACGACGAGGAGCGTTCCAGGGTGGACTTCAACAGCACGACAGATTGTCAAAGCAATGGGGAATACCATCAAAGCCACGCCAGAACAAGTCAAGGACCCTCTACACCGATACCGGCCATTTCAACGCGAGAATCAGGTATTTTGAATTTCAATTATGTATGCAGGTACAAGTACGATTTCATCCGACCTTGGTTAGCTTCGGCACGTTTTAATTAGTTGTTGTTTAAGTTATTTTCCTTTTTTATGTTTTGAGAACTTTAGTGTTTTTCTTTATCGTTTTGTTTAGGCTTCAAGTGTTAGTTTACTTTTTCGTTTATTTTGCCTTAATGGCTTAGACCTTAGAAGCTCATGCCGCCGAGCTATTTATAAAGCTCCTTTTTGGCTTTGTAGCCCACACAACTTTTTACCCTAATCAATAAAATCGGCAGTTTTCTTTCAAGCGCCGCTGGCTAAAGAAACCCCTTTACTCGTTTCGGTGGTGTGTAGATTCACGCAAGACATGACTGTTCGCTGTATCAGAGACTTGTTCATACTCTCTGTGGTACCATCGATCCATAAACCAATCCAACATGAGAAAATCTTTAGACCAGCATGTTCGATTCCATCTCGTGAATTTCACTCCATCCGTGGTTCACTTCAATTGGTAGGTTACAACAGGCTGGTTTGAATCTCTCGATAGATCAGATTATATCACCTGAGAGTGGAACCAAAGGTTTGTATCCTCTCTTATCTTTTCAATGGTTTCAAGCGGGGAAAAATTGTTGCCCTCAAATATCAGATTGTTCTTGTTTTCCCAGAGGCACCAGAGCACCCATGGGAAGTATCTTCTTACTTCAAGAGGAACTCTAATATTTTTTTCCATCAACATATGATAGTGTATATTCACAAAAAAATGATCCGGTGTGAAAACCATCTTGAGGGATAGGTAAATCAGATAACGCCCATACTTGGCGAGCGATGGGACAAATGAAAAGGACATAATTCGATGATTTTCCTTCTTCACCACAAGCTTGACATCGCTGATCCACCCTTTATGCCTCTGTTGGCTATATTCTTTACAACCGAGATTGTTTCACTTATCACCTGCCAAACAAAAGTTCTGATTTTAGGAGTTGTGATGAGATGCCATGGTTTCTTCTTAAGGTTGTTCAAAGAGGGTCATACCACAACCTCTGTGGCAGATTCACTATTGCTTAAAGTTGACGCTAACTAGTAGGCTAACTAAACCAAAAAAACTACCACATATGTCGAATTACTAAATCCATAAATACGCATGATTTGTAGCAGGCTTCTCCGAAAGAATCAGCTGGATATCCTTTTGGAAAAACAATTCTTCAAGCTTCTCTAGCTTTCACTTTTTGGTTCAAAACTAATAAGATCAGTTACCATCAAATTCAAGTTGATGATGGGGTTTTTGAACCAAGGAGCTTTGCTACCATTGTCTTCCAACCAAGGGTCAATCCAAATTCTCATAGATTTCCCATCACCAATTTTCTTATAAAAGCCCTTGCTCAGTAGCTCTCGGCCAAACATGATGATACGCCATGCGTATTATGGTCGAACTCATAAGAACGAGTTCAAAAAGTCTCCATCCTCGGAATATGGACTCTTCATTACTCGAGAGAAGAGACATAGAGGATCTTAGAGCACTCACCACGCCTATTTAGCCAGAAGAGCTTTGTTGAATTGCTCGATTTCTTTACACCCGAGGCTATCAAAGTGTTTCAGAAGACAAAGTTTTTCCCAACATAGCCAGTGGATCTTCCTCTTAAGATCAACAAAGTTCCACCTGAAGGCTTAAAATAGGGCATAGCATAGACCAGCATGGCAAAGGGCAATAGCTTTAATGAGGACTTATTTTCCACCTTGGGAAAAGCTTCTAGCCTGAGATTCGAGATTTAAGCCATCTTTAATGAAACTGAGAAGCTCAACTTTAAACCCGCTAAAGCATTCAGGCAGGCCAAGGTAAGAACTTGCCCCTCCTTCACTGAAGATACCGAAAACATCTTGGATTATCTTCTTCTCATCATCTTCCACCTTCGATCCAAAAGTTATTAATGATTTATCAAGATTGATGACTTGACCTGTGGCATCACCATACGCTTTTAAGATCTATTTGAGCTCCTTACTCAGTTCCATGTCCGTCTTGCAAAGAAACTGACTGTTGTCTCCGAAGAGAAGGTGATGGACCGTCATACCCGAATCAGAGAAGCTAATTCCTTCGAGCCGACCTTCACGCTCAGCTTTGCATAAGAGATGAGTAAGACCTTCGGTGCATAGGACAAACAATGCAGGGGACTTAGGGTCACCCTGTCTCAGCCCTGGTTCATGAGAAATCATACCATGAGGTTGGTCATTGATCAAGGCTTCATAAGTTATTGTAGTAACACAAAACATTGCCCATTTAATCAATTTCTGATCAAATCCAAGAGCCCGAAGCAACCTTTTAAGATATGACCACTTGGCCTTAGACATGTCCGACTTGAAGACCATGAACTCAAATGATATCCTTTGGTGAGTTCTGAGACCATGAACTAACTCGTGGGCGGTGAAGATATTGTGTGCTATCAACCATTCTGAAACAAAATCTGATTGTTTAGGAGAGACAATCTCAGCAAGGAAGGATTGGAGACATTGCACCAGGATGTTAGAAATGATCTTATAAAAAAATGAACAGAGGTTGATCGCCCTTAAGTAACTCATTTTCTCGGAATTTGGTACTTTTGGGATTAGGCAATACAATGTATAGTTCCATTCGACTGGGAATGATCTTTTGTCAAAGAACTCCTTGATCTTCATAGTTACATGATTCCTAATGATACCCCAATATTTTTGGAAGAAGAAGCCTGTCATACCATCAGCCCCTGGAGCACTAGAAGATTTGATGGAAAAGACAGCCTGGTGGATCTCTTTAGAGGAAACATCACCAGTAAGAATCTCATTCATCCTCAGGTTCACTCTAGCTCAAACCCGTCAAACAGGCTGGCAAAACTCTTAGAAGACTAGGATTTGAAGAGAGAGTTAAACTAAGTTGTAGAAATCTCCCCTTTTGAAGCTTCAGCTCGGTGAGGGTTCTCTTTGATATCCAGGAGTTCGTCTAAGCCCTTTCTGCATCGGCTCATTTTGACAGAGGTGTGGTATGATTTAGTGTTCTTGTCCCCCTCTTTTAGCCACTTCTCTCTACTTCTCAGATTCTAGAAATATTCTTTCTTCCGTAGGCTTCAATGAGGTTCCTCATTTGGAGCTACTTGGAGGTGGATAATTTTCTCTCGGGAATTCAAATTGGGCTCTCTTTTGCATTTGCTCAGTTCTTTTCGACAATTTCTGACCCGACGGATACCACCAAGATGGGGTCTATTCCAAGACCTAATCAGAGCTTCTTTAACCAAAGGTTTATTAAACAGCCACTTGTAGAATTTGAGATTACCTTTCTAGGCTTCCTGGGAGACAATAAGGTGAACCAGGGCAGGCCAGTGATCAAATCCTCTTTTGTCAAGGAATGTTTGATTCTATGCAAGAAAACTTTGAAACCAGGCGTTATTCATGATGCACCGGGACGACAATTGGGTGCCGTCTCCCGTACCGGTAACGTCTCGGGGACGGGAACTTGTCGGAGACGCCGTTGAAACGTCCCGGGAACGTCTCTAAGAAGACTGAGACGGTATCAAAGTATGGGGACGGTTTAGTTGAAAACCGGGAACGTTTCGGGTACAAATCAGAATCAAAACCAATATCCCCATATAATTATGCACATTAACTTATTTAGAAATAGAAAACTAAAAAGAATAAAAAGGAAAATTGTGTTTATATTAGGGTTTTTAATGATTTTAGTGTTGGCTTTTGTACGTCTTCTTAGAAACAATTTTTTTTTCTAAGCCCTCCTCTCACGTCTTCTTCACCTTGCGATCAATTGAGCAAGGTAATTACTTCTTGAATCTCCTCTTCAGTTTAGAACTATGACTTCTCAAGAGCAAGGTGATAATGTTGGTAGTTCCTTAAATCAAACTCAAAGTGAAGAACCTCCACTATGGAGTTATGTGAAAAAACTAGAGAAGCTAGGTAAAACAGGAGGAACTTGGAAATTCGAGTGCAATATTTGTAAGGAAACTCGACAAGGCTCGTATTCCAGAGTTAGAGCACATCTGCTTGGAATAAAAAATAGTGGTGTTGTTATTTGTAAGAAAGCAACAAGAACTGAAAAGCTGGAGATGAAAAGGTTGGAAGATGATTATGAGAAGATGAAATCTGAATCTGGTCGTAGGGAGGTTCCTTTGCCTTGTCAAACAGAGCCTGCCTCAAAGAAAAGAAGGTCTATCGACTCACCTATCATTGCATCATTTGGTGTTCAAGCCAGGGAACAGTTGGATCAAGAAATTGCTAGAATGTTTTATACTGGAGGCTTGCCATTCAATCTTTCAAGAAATCCACATTATTATAGGTCTTATCAGTTTGCTGCTGCCCAAAAAATTGATGGTTATGTACCTCCTGGTTATAATAAGCTCAGAACAACCTTATTGCAGAAAGAAAAAGATCATGTCGAGAAGTTGTTAGTGCCACTGAAACTGACATGGAAAGAAAGAGGGGTGTCGATTGTGAGTGATGGTTGGAGTGATCCTACAAGAAAGCCTCTGATTAATTTCATAGCTACTACTGAAAAATACCCCTTTGTTTCTGAAGGCTGTGAATTGTTTCGGGGAAGTGAAAGATAAAAACTTCATCGCTGATTTGATGAAAGAAGTCATCCATGAAGTGGGTCATCAAAACGTTGTTCAAGTAATCACCGATAATGCAGCAAATTGTAAGGCAGCGGGAGAGATTATTGAGGGTCTATTTCCCCACATCTATTGGAGACCATGTGTTGTTCATACCCTTAACTTGGCTTTGAAGAACATTTGTGCAGCAAAGAATACTAATGGGAATCAAGAAACATATGAGGAGTGTAATTGGATAATTGATGTTCATGGGGATGCACTCGCAATTAAACACTTCATCATGAACCACAACATGAGGCTGGCTATTTTTACTAAATTCTCTACTCTTAAATTGCTTTCGGTTGCTGATACTCGTTTTGCCTCCATCATTGTAATGCTTAAGAGATTGAAGCTTATAAGAAGAGGTCTTCAAGCAATGGTTATAAGTGAAGAGTGGTCTACCTATAGAGAGGATGACATTGGCAAAGCAAGCTTTGTTAAAGAGAAGATTGTGAATGATGATTGGTGGGGAAAGGTGTCTTATATTATTGATTTCACTACACCGATATATGATATGATTAGATTTTGTGACACCGATAAGCCATGCTTACACTTGGTATACGAGATGTGGGACTCTATGATCGAGAAGGTGAAGGTTGAGATATTCAAGGGAGAAAATCTCCCGATGTCTGGATTTTGTCTATTCTATCAAGTGGTTTATGATATCTTAGTGGCTCGTTGGACGAAGAGTAACACTCCTCTACATTGTCTAGCTCACTCTTTACATCCAAGGTAAATGATTAAAAAATTTATGATTCTTTTTTTTGCTTCCTTGCCACACATATATATAACAGGTTTTGTATGTTGTAGATATTATAGTGATGAATGGTTAAATGAATTCTTCAAGACTTGGTCCCCATAGAGATTCGGAAATCTCACGTGAGAGGAGGAAGTGTTTTAGAAGACTGTTTCCAAGTGATGATGAACATAAGAAAGTTATGGACGAATATTCATTGTTTTCGATGAAGATGGGTCCTTTTGAAGATTTAACATGCATTTCAGTGATGTCTTCTATGGAACCTAAGAGCTGGTGGGCTAATTTTGGTGCCTCAACTCCTATCCTCCAAGGTTTGGCTTTTAAGTTGCTTGGACAACCTACTTCTTCTTCTTGTGATGAGCGTAATTGGAGTACCTACTCATTCATTCATTCACTTAGAAGGAACAAGCTCAATCCAAGTCGTGCTCAAGATTTGGTTTACATCGACAACAACCTCCGTCTTTTATCAAGGAATTCTGATCAATATGAAGCTGAAAAAACCAAAATGTGGGATGTTAGTGGAGATGAATTTGATTTTATGGAAGATGTGGGGTTCTTGTAGTTTGCAAATCTCTCACTAGATGAACCAGATTTTGAAAATCAGTTACTTGTTGAGTAACTTTTTTTTGTGTGCTTTTTATTGTTTTAAAAGATATTTTGGTGTTTTTTGTTTGAAACTTATGTCTGAATTTTTTCTAATTTAATCTATTTATACTATTTTTACATCGTTTACATCGTTTCTAACATACCCCCTGCGGTACCCGTATCCCTACATTTTAACTTCGCGTTTCCGGTACCCGTTCCCGTCCCCGTTCCCGTCCCCGTTTCCTGTTCTCGTACCCGTTTCAGTGCAGTATTCCCGAAGCTTTGATCGAGCTTATATTGAATCCAAAATCGTATCTTTTGCCTCCCCAAGTAAACGGGTTTCCTTTACTTGATAATTCTTTCATTCCACAACTGGAGAGAGCATGTCATTGAAGGCTGAGATGGTGTTATCGCTTCTGTGAAGGTGATAAACAGGATTTTAACCGGTTTGATAATCAAAACCTAAAGGTCTTTTTGCAGTTGTAGTACTTTAGGTGTCAAACCAACCTTGGGGTGAAAGCTACTAAGATTACAAAAGTTATGTGAAGCTAAGCAAAATTCGAGTTAAATGGGTGAAGAATTCTAAATTAATTACTTGCGGTTTGTAAATAGACACGAAAACTATTTTACAATATCTACAGAAGGGTTATATAAGTACTAGATGACTCTAGAATAATAAAACAACAGATCTACTAATTTAATAAAATACAAATCTAAAACCGGATTTATTATACAGATTTGATGGTGAGTAGCAAAATAATAAGAAAAACTATTTCTAAAATTCAAACAATTACCAAATCAACAACAGGTAATAATACAAGACTCTAAGCAATTCCTAAAAATAATAGAATGATAAAAACACAATTTTATAAATTTATAAAACTATATTGCATAATTAAACTATTTAATGGAAATTTAATCAAGATAAACAAACATAAAACTAGAGGAAAATGGTTTTTTGGTTGTAAATTAAAAAACAGATTCTAGGTTGGGAATCATGCTTAGGGAAGTTGAAGATTAGAACTTGGGGTTTAAAAACATAAATTCTTACTCTTTTAGTTATTTCTCTAAACCTTAAGAAACTAAAATAGAATTATCCATGATGTGTGGTATAATTCCTTTCTTCACCCTTTCCTCCTAACCCATGATGTTTGGTGGAAAGAAAAGGTGAAGAACATTAAGAATGGATCTAAAAAAAAATGGTTTAACTAGCTCCCTAAGCATCCATGATGTGTGGGAAAGGATGAGCTAGTCTCTTGGATTTGGTTTTAAGGGATTTTCTATGTCTTGTTAGGATAAGGAAATCCCTAGATTAAAGAGATCTCGTTAGAGAGTCTCTAGACCTTAAAAACCCCAAATCCAAGAAGAGAATTAAAATGAAGTACATGATGAAAACAAACCAAGTTTTTAGTCTCCAACTTCCTTAATCATCCCAACCTTAAATCTTAGGCGGTTTACTCACAAATCATGTTCTTATCTCCTTTAAACTTAAGTTTAGAGTTAAGGAACATGACCAATGAGGTTT
>JAHZTW010000001.1:432468607-432542290 GCA_020283515.1 Alliaria petiolata
GATCTGGTGAGTTTGGTCGATCTACCAGTCGATCTACACTGGATCGGGTGAGTTTGGTCGATCTACCAGTCGATCTCTTCTAGATCTGGTGAGTTTGGTCGATCTACCTGTCGATCTCTGCTCCTTCTCTTTTGTCCAAGTTTTCTTTTTGATTCCTGCCAACTCTTATGCTCTTCTTTCATCTTCTTGTTAATGCTCAGCATCCATCACAGCTCCAAGTACTCAAAACAGCCTGAAAAAAGATGCAAATATGCAAGAAACCATGCAAATACTAATGCAAAGTTCTCTAGGACTTAAAATGGTACAAATGATGCAAAATAGTCTATTATGAATGATGTATGCATGAAAAATCTATTCTAAATGCAAGCTAAATATGCGAAATATATGAGTATATCAGAAGGCCTCCTATCTTCTCTCCATTGTAACACATGCCGTTGAAATCACCCAAAATACACCAGATCTCTTTCCTGTTCAGCCCAATCGTAGAGATTTTTTCCCAAACTTGAGCATGCTTCTTTTCTATAGGGTCAACATATATACAGGTCACATAACTACTTCCTTTACCAAACTAAACATAGAGGTCGATTACATACTTCCTAGAGCTACCTTATTATTCTCTTCGGCCTTCTCTAATATTTATTGGGCCTATAGTGGTCTTCGTTCTTCCTTAGAATGTAATATGCGTATACCACACACGCTTAAATTTTACATACATAACATATTTCATTAATTAAATGATTTTATTGACCTCACTTAACTAAAGAAATAAAAACTAAACAAAATATGATACCCTGTTTTTAAAACTCCAATTGTTCATCGACAAGTCGTCATCTCTGAACAAGTTTGGGTCATTCTTCTGGGATCTTTGTGGTGATAATCTTCGACACCAACTTGTTTTTGGAATCGATTTCATCTTCTGTCTGATGTATTCAAGCGATTTCATCTTCTAAATTTTGATTTCAGAGCTTAGAATCGAATTCGGCGATAGAATCGACCTCATCTTCGAACAAACCGATACTCTTCTCCGCCGTAGGTTTTGTTTGTTCATCTAAAAACTTCATCACCACCCAAGCTTTACGAAATTGGTAACCTTCTTCTATAATTCTTCATCATGAGTTTGTTTTTAATCTCTGTTATAATGTGTTGCCTTTTTACCACTTGATCCGATAGAGATTCAAAGTGTTTTAGGTTTGATTGATTAGGATAAATGGTAGATAATTGATCGAGAGTTGATTATGATAAGAGGGATTCATGAGATTGATTGATTTGATCGATGTTATGATGGAGTTTACATTTTATGTGTCCTATGGTGTTAGTAGCTTATCAGGTTGTATCCTCGAACCAAGAGGTTGATTCATTTGTGGGAGGCATCACTGCCAGTGGTAGTTTCAGCAGTGAAATGAAACAATCCCAGTTAAAGACATGCGTCATGTCCTTTGACGAAGAACCCCGTTAGCGATACACTACAATAAGATCAAGAGAAGCAATTGGAGAATCATATAAAGGCTCTGTTTGGGAGGCCAGAGATTGTGATAACGCTACAAACACAATAGATTCGTTAAAGGACGAGCATATAAAGATCAGCTTCAAGGGACTGAAGAGGCTTGTGTTGAAGGTTGTGTGACGTTTGGGTCATTCCTCTTGGATGTGGAGAGATGTAGGTTCAATGTATCATATAATTATTTAGGAAGACCTACCTAAATACTTGAACAAGCTTCTTGAGTCCGCTTGTAACATTTTCTTTTAGTTCTTTCCAATTTTAATTATCATTCCTCTGGTTTAGGTTAACTGAATTTCATACACATGAGTTAGCTCATAAGAATGTGTGTCGTGCTTTTTACTTGGTTTTCTGTAATTTTGCAGCCCATCATTTGACTGGCTTTTTGTTGAAGTTGTTTGTTATGATGCTTGAAGCGCCACTTATAGGCTCATCCATTATAGATTCTTTGAAGAAGAATAATAGCATGGCCGAGGTCTGCTGTGAAAATTGTCCATTTGTTTGGACAAGTTACAAATTCGGTGGTTCCAATGGTGAGGATTGGCTGTGCAAACCAAGGAAAGACTTAGCCAAACTTTTTAAATCTTAGGAATGCCTTCTGAAATTCGTTAAAAATTAAGAAGCTTTGCCAGCAAAAGAAAGAAGCTTTGTTGGTAATGAACCAACCCCTTTGATAAACAAATCTATTTTCTGGCTAACCATAAGTATCCTGTTTAGAGTTGTCTGAGGACAGAAATTCTATGAGAGAAAGTTTATTGATAAAGAAAATATCGAACCACTCTCTATGGAATAATCAGTTTATAATTTTTCATTATTACTCATCATTTCTCTTAATCTATGTTCTGTTATGTGTCATGTCTATAGACAGTACTTTTGCAGCAAGGAAGTGATTGGGTTGCAGCGACAAGATTTTATGTTAGTTTTTCTTCAAAACTGTTATCTTGATTGCACAACAGTTATATTGTCTTCTCCTGTTTTAGGAAAAAATATTGCCAGCTACACGAACAAGATGTCATCACATAGCTACACATGCAAACTAATTTATTGTACGACTAGCTACACGAACTATATGTTTTGCATGACGGCATGATATCATTAGAACTAATTATGTGTTTAACATCATAATCTTTACTTTGCTTGCCGGAACAGTGAAAACGGCGATGGACATGTCAGCTTCCGATTAAAACTCTGATAACTCACTAAAAAAACCCACACCCAATTAAAATTAAAACCAAACGCAGACCCAACCAAAAAAACTTAAGGCATGACCCCTAGACCTATTGCTTCTTCTCCATCATCTTCTCCAAACTTCTTCTTCCCCAAATCCAGAATAGTTTGACCGAAATTGAAGAAAACTTTTGAAATTATTGTCCAAAATCGAGATTGAAGACGGAGTCTTGGTCGAATCTCGTTCTAATGAGGTACTTATTTCGAATTTTGGGATGAATTTTTGGTTTGTGATTACCATGTGATTTTGTTTGATATTCGATTTGGTGGTAAGAGATTATAATGCGATTTGATTTTGGATTTTGTGGGGACTATTATGGGGTGTAAGTCGAGTTATTATTGACTGAAAACAATGTATTCAGTTTTAATTTTTGTCGGATTAATGTTGGGTTTATGTCGGGTTTGATTTGTTTTTTGTTGTTGTTGGTTTTCGTGGTTTTTATCATTGTTTAATGTCAAGTTATTGTGTATTATGTCGTAATTTTGTTCTCATTTGCCTTGTCTCATTTGTTTATTCTATTTGCAGTAACGAGAGAGAGAGCTTGGTCAAACAAAATTGTCATCATTATGTGCTATTTAAAAGGGAAAATGCAGAACTGGAATACGCTAATGGACTGGTTGATTTGGTTGAGGTGGTTGGTGTTTGTATCTTCACAGAGATGGTGTCCAAGTTGTTTGAGAAAAAGTTTGTCATTGGAAAAATGTGGTTTAAGTTACCATATGAAGATGTAGAAGGGAGGAAACCTCTATGGGAAGATGTGGAGCAAAATAAACAGATAATGCAAGCTTCTGGGCATTGGTACAAGGAGCTGGACATTTACATTGAAAAAAAGTTGGGATGTTGAAGAAGAGAGTGAAAAGCCAGCTACTGAAGAAGCCGAAGTTCAGAATAGCAATATGGAAGAAAAAGTGAAATGGCAATGGTGGTAGTGACTGAAAAACCAGGAGGTGATGAAGAGGCTGAAGAAGATGAAAAAGTTGATGAATCGTATGATGGTAATGGTGAAGAGTCAGATGATGAAAGTAAAGGTTCAGAAGCAGGGTTGTCTGGTAGTTCAAAATCTGATGATGATGTTGTTGTTGTTGTTGTTGAAGAGGAACTAGACATCTTTGAGAGTGTGAACTACGATGAACAAATTCCAAATGAAAACGAAGTCTACCCTAAAACCAATGACTCATCTGGTGATGAAAAAGAACAAGCAGAGAGGTTAGTGAAGAAGAATTTACTTGATGGTGTCTTTAGCTTGATACAACTATTTAGTAGTGGGAAGGAGTAAAAGCAAAATGTGATTAGATACATTTTAAAGACTAGGCGTAATGTAATGTTTGATAGATGGGGAAAAACTAAGCTTAGTGCTAAATGGAATGAAAAAGATTGTGCCTGACGGATTTATTGTTCAGTGGAGAATCCAATTGGGAAATTGATGGTTAAAGCGTATGAAGATGAACATCAATGTCATTCGGTTGAAAGGTGTAAGCTTATAAAGAGTCATGTGATAGCTGATCTCTTTGTTAAAGATATTAGGAGAGCTCCGGAAATGAGTGCACCTGAGATCAAAGATGAAATGAAAAAGAGGTATAATCTTATTATTTCACCTCCACGGTCACAAGTTGTAAGAAGAATGGTTTTTGACAAACTGCATGCTGAGACTAATGAGCAATTTGCACGGCTGAAGATTATCAGCATGAAATTAAGAGGTTAGTGAATAACTTCTTAGTTTCAAGAGATATCATATAGAAACTTATGGTCAATGTTTCAATTAGTTTTCACTGGAAGTTTTTTCCAGGAACAACAAAGATACAACAGTGGAGATTATCACTGAAAGACAAGTGGTTGGGTCCGAGACATTCTCTCAAATCTACATTTGGTTTGAAGCGTTGAGGACTCAATGGAAAAAGAACTGTCGACCTGTTATCGGTTTGGATGGTACTTTTTGAAGCATTTTGTGCAAGGAATCATGATTACTGCTCTTGGACGGGATCTCAATAACCGGATATATCCTATAGCTTGGGGTGTTGTTTCGGCTGAGAACAATGACAACTGGGAGTGGTTTATTAGCAAGCTAAAATCGACTTAAATTTGGGTGAAGGTGAGGGGATTACCATCATTTCTGACCAGCAAAGAAGTTCGATTCATGGTGTCTCTACTCAGTTACCAAAGGCAGAACATCGAGCATGCGCTAGACACATCTACGCCAACCTCAAGAAAAATCACAAGTCTGACACATTGAAGCCATTGTTTTAGAGAGTTGCAAGCAGCTACGATCTAACTGATTTCAGGGTCAACTTGGCAACATTCAGAGAGTTTTATCCAAGGGCTTGGGATGATCTTCTTCAGAAAGATCCTCATACATGGTGTAGGGCATACTTTCGGAATGGAAGTTGTTGTGCAGACACACACAACAATCTAACATAGTCTTTTAATAGGACTTTAAAGGCTGCAAGGTAAAAGCCATTTGTTCAGATGTTAGAACTAGTAAAAAGGGATGCAATGCAAAGAATTGCCAATAGATATAAGACTGCTTATAAAAAGGTGGTTGCTAGGCACACAAAGAAAACAAGAAAAGAAATGGAGAAATCTTGTGAAGAGGCGCAACATTGTTATTCTGTTTCGAGAACTGGTGGAAAATATGAGGTTGTTGAGAGTGTTAATGGATATGCAGTGAAGCTGAATAAACGTAGTTGTGTTTGCAGAAAGTGGGATTTGACTGGCATTACTTGTCGCCATGTTGTCTGTGCAATCCAAGAGAATGTGGGTAATGTTGAGGATTACATTTCAGACTACTATATGACAGAAAAATGGAAGGAGACGTACATAAAAGAGATGAAGCTTGTTAATGGACCTAAGTTCTGGATTCATTCTGAAGGAGGACGCCTAAATGCACCACCATATAAACGTCCTCCAGGGAGACTTAAGGGTAAAGCCAGAATCAAAGGTGTTCATGAATCACCATCTAAGAAGAAGGTTGGCCGACAAGGAAGAGAACCATATTGTGTTTATGTGGTGAGAAAGGACACAACTCAAGAAAGTGTCCTCATGAGGTATACGACTTATATCTCTTGTTTGATTTGTTTGCTTTGTAATTATTCTAACTTTTTACTTGTGTATTTGGCAGTCTGAAGTGAACAGAGCAAAGAGAAGGCGACTTGATGAGGAAGCTCGACTTCAAGCTCAAACGGATGCTCAAAATCTAGCTCAACAGAAAGCTCAAGATCAAGCTTAAGAGCAAGCTGAAATGGAAGCTGATTTGTGAGAAAGGACACAACTCAAGGAAGTGTCCTCATGAGGTATACGACTTATATCTCTTGTTTGATTTGTTTGCTTTGTAATTATTCTAACTTTTTACTTATGTATTTGGCAGTCTGAAGTGAACAGAGCAAAGAGAAGGCGGCTTGATGAGGAAGCTCGACTTCAAGCTCAAACGGATGCTCAAAATCCAGCTTAACAGAAAGCTCAAGATCAGGCTTAAGAGCAAGCTGAAATGGAAGCTGATTTCGCAGCTCAAATGGAAGATCAATTTGAAGTCCAAGATATTTCTTCAACTGCACCGCAGGGAAGCCAAGGGGTAAGTGAAGGAGGCAGTCGTGGAGGAAGAGAAGGAGGGCAAGGCAATCGTGGAGGAAGGCAAGGTGGAAGAGCAAGTCGTGGAGGAAGGCAAGGAGGAAGAGGAAGCGAAGGGGGCCTCCGAAGAAGCAACGGATTGGCTCATTTGCTGTTTGGAGAATAATCGTAGCTCCAAGGTAAACATGTGTGATAATTTCTTTTTGGAACACTTGTGTGGTTTTTGGAGTAGGTGGATCTTTTTCGGGTGAGGTAATCATGTTCCTTTTGGATATGTTTTTTGGGAAAGCATGTCATGTTTTTTACATGTATTTGGAAGAAACATTTCTACTCTTTTGGATGGTTAATTTGTGATCGGTTTTGGTGTCTTTTTGATTGACATTAATTGGCTACACATATGTATAAAATTATTTTGGATAAAATTCCATTGTCTTTAGTTTGGTGTTGTCTTTTGATCGTAAAAGAGAGAGAATAATACAGAAGAATAACAATACTTAGATGTCAAAAAGGAAATATTTATTACAACAAGACAACAAAGAGAAGTTCTACTTCACTAAGACAACAAAGAGATCACCAAGACAGAGGTTCTACCTAACCAAGACAACAAGATGTCCACACAAAAGGCCACAAATCAAACAAAAAGGGCCAATATAACATCTGATTATGCATTACTGATACACAACAACTTGAACATCTTTGTTTTCCATCCACACTCAGATCGCGAATCCTCACCATCTAGTGCACATTTTTCCACCTCATGCTTCTCCAATTCCCTACGAAGCTCCAAGATTGTTGTACTTAGTTGATCGATCACATTTTTATTCGTGCGAATTTCATCTTGAGCTTGAATCAATGCCCTTTCACCCCTTCTTCATCAAACCACCTAAAGTATTTGCAGTGGGCTGTCCCACTCTTCTAATGACACACAAATAAGCTTTATTACAAATGAATAAGTTACAAACAATCATTCAATTTTCGACATACCTTATACAATTCACAGCCGAAGAATTGTATAAGGTATATTCAAAGATCTTCTCCTACAGTTACTAGACGAGCTCGAGTTTAAATCATTCTAAAACCAAAATCCGCCTCTGCTACTCATTTCATCAAACAACTTATATGCATATGGATTCCGACTTTCTTATCTATAATCGATTCGATACATGTTTCAATGCCGACCAATGGATTTCGTCTTCCTGTTCTTCGTGACAGGATTTTGTCTTCGGGTAAGAATAAATTTAGGAAAGATGATATGCGAAGAATATGACGAAGAAGAGAGATGGATTTTTATGTTTATACTCGGGTGGGTAAGGTTTTTAGGTTGGGTCTAGGTTTGGTTATAATTTTAATTGGGTCTGGGTTTTTTTAGTGGGTTATCAGAGTTTTAATCGGAAGTTGACGTGTCTGTTGCTATTTTCAGTGTTCCGGCAAGCAAATTAAATATATGATGTTAAACACATAATTATTTCTACTTACAGCATGCCGTCATGCAAAACATATACAGTAGTTCGTGTAGCTAGTCGTATAATAAGTTAGTCTGCATGTGTAGTCATGTGATGGCGTTTTGTTCGTGTAGCTGCCAATCATTTTCCCCCTGTTTTATTCCCAAAAACTGTGGACATAAGCGTTATTAGGAACTTGATAAAGCTAATGTTAAGCATTTCAATGATGCCACAGAAAATAGTTAGTGGGTTGAATTATTTATGTGTATGTATTGCATCTATTAAGTATTACTGATGAAAATTAACAGATAAGAGGGGCTTCCTGAATTTAGAAGGGCTTCCTGAATTTGGGAAATATTTGACTACAAAGCCTTTGCCAGAGAAGAGAAAACAAAACAAGTAAACATATACAAAACAATTAACAGATAAAAGAATCAGAGAGCTACAAAAGAGCCAAAAAATGAAATTCAGATAAACATCAACCATCAATAATGAAGAATTGGCACGAGCTCAAGTGGACTTCCTTGGCGATGATGAAAGCCCCAGCTTCATCCATGTTAATGTCTTCAATGGTCAGTCCATCTGGTAAACTCCAATTGAAGAAGTAAAGAACGTTAAGCAGGCCGAGCTCCACGATGGTTATCCCGGGACAAATCCTAGGGCCTCCACCGAATGGCAACAACTCGAAATGCTGACCTTTGTAGTCAATAGGGTTATAACCAAACCTCTCAAGGATAAGCTTGTTAGGGTTTTTCCAGCAATTGGTATCACGTCATATTGCGTAAGTGTTTATCTCGATCATTGTGTTTTTGGGAATGTTATAGCCTTGAATCTTGACATCAGACATTGTTGATAGTTAGCATATTTACACCATTTTAACATCCATTTAGTGTAGCATTTGCATTGTTTCATGCATATAACTTGTCCATATAGTCTAGTTTGCATCCATTTTAGAGTTAGTAAGTCTTAGCTTTAGGTCTTGCATTTTCTTGCATATCCTTGCATTTGGAGTGTTATTTCAGGTGATTTGGTTCATATGGAAACTTGCTGAAGCTTGGAGGATGATCTAGGACCAAGTAGAGAAGAATAGGAAGCAAGAAGACGTCATCTGGCACAATATCGACTTGATGTACCGAGATGTTGCAGCCGATACAAGTCCATGCCGCCTAAAGTGACTCAAAGATCAGACCATACAAAGACTTTCCATTATCATTCAGTCTCAGAGATCTTCACGAAAGTCATAGAAAATTGATCGTACGGTGGTTGTTTCAAGTCATTATGATCAGTGGTTAAAGAGATACAGCGATTTTAGCAAACCCATATCGGTCTGAAAGTTTTGATCGGTCATTTTAATCGATTGAAAGATCAGCCTCGACGAAGAGTTTCAATTCCAATTTAGCCTCGATGGTCTTCATAAAATTCATAGCAAATTGAGCTAGCTTTCGTTTGGTGGTGGTTTCATGTCATTAGGTGCAGCGGTTCAAGAGATACGACGATTTTAGTAGCAGATCGATCGTTCAAATCAGAACGATCCCATGATGAGTTTTAAACCCGTAAAATGTCAGATCGATCGATTCATATGGGTATCGATCAATCCCTGTTCATAAACCAGCTGGTTCAAGTGCAAAATCAAAGAAAATTCGGTTTAAACCCGGTTTGACCTAATATCTCCACCAAAGAACGAAAATTTGGCCTTTATATCTCTGTTTTTGGCCATTGTTGAGGCCAAGCTTCTTTTACACATTTTCTCTAAGTTCTTTTACATTCATCATCTTTTGTTTTTGCTTAAAAACTCTTTCTCTTTTGGTTTTAAGTGATTTTGTAAGATATTTTGTAAGATATGCAATTTGAAATTTGTCTTTCTTAATCTTTTATCTTCTTCTTCCCTAATCATGTTTACCAACATCTCTTTCATGAGAATTGTTGGTTTAGCTATGAATAGTGAGTAGTCTTTTTTAGAATCTTTGGATGAGGTAGATTAGGGTCATTAGAGAGTTAATCTTTGATGTTTAGAGATTAGAATATTTATATCCTTTCTTATTTAGTGATCTTAATGCTAGATTAGTTTTGAGAAAAGTGATTTAGATCTTAGGGAATTTCTCACCCAAAAGGTGTTTGATAAAATTCTCTAACCAACTAAATCAAGAGATTTGCATTCCTAGCTCATGAGAGTGATTGTCTAGGGTGTTTATTGGTAGATTAGAAATGAGAGTTTGTTCTTGGTTAGATAATTAGCAAAGGGATTAGTGCCATGAGAGTGGATTAGTCTTATTAAAGTTCTAAACCTAAGGATTAGCATTTATGTCATTGTTTGAACATCAAAAGTTAGCTCTATGATCACCCAAAGTCCATAGCCTCATCCCTGGATTCGATTTATGCATTGTTAATATAGTTTAGTGTATTGCTTAGTTTCTTGTCTTGTTTTAGTTGCTTATTTTCAAATGCTTAAGTTGTTACTTACCTTTTGGTTGTACGATTTTATTTCACCTAGGTTGTTAGTTTAAAACCAAGTCTTTTCTATTTGCTTAGCTTAAGGAATTTTGTGCATTCCTAGTGTCTTAGATCTCTAGTTCCCTGTGAATTTAATACCCTAAGTGCTATAATGATATGAGTAGTAGGGATTAATTGAAAGTGGAAAAATTCTGCAATCAATTGTCTCTATTGGGAGCAAGAGAGGACCTGGTGGGTGTAATATAAATGTTTCTTGGACCACAAGTTTCAAGTAGTGAACTTTTTTGAGATCTTGTACTGTGATTTTTTCTCTGTTGTCTCCAAGAGTTACTCGAATCTCTTATTGGAGTTTCTTCATTACTCTCGGATGTCTGGTTAATCATCGTGATCGCTCCAGCGTTCACTCCCGCCAAAAATACATCATGATCATATAACAAACAAATTAATGTTAGTTACAATATTATTTGACTGTCAAATGAATCTGTAAACATAAAACTTGAAGAGATTGTTACACTCACCGTTGACATGACTCCTTTATGATGATCATAAGTGACTTTAAAAGTGCCGACTTCCACTCTAAAAAAAAAAGAGGCTACTTTCACTTCAAAAAAAAGAGCTGACTTCGTTCTGTTTATTGATCATATCCAACATAACACCAATGATGTCTGAATGATCTTCAGATTGTTCAAATGATCATCGATCACATGTTGAAAAAAATTACTAATTCTGGCAAAGGCTTTTGGAAGGGCTTCCTAAACTTAGGAAAGGCTTCCTAACGCATTTAACAATATTTGTTTAAGATAAAAACCAATTTCATTACTGTTTGTTAAAGATAAAATTATATCAACATTAATTAGTGTTTAACCAAAGATATGAGATATGAAAAAAATATAGAACCGGATGGCTAATTTATGAATTTATAAAGACTTTCCAAAGTGAAGTGAGAGGAATGGCTTCCTAAACTTAGGAAAGACTTTCTGAATTTATGAACGACCTTTCTACAAAAACCAATTTATGAAGACCTTTCTAGTACATTTAACAATATTATTCAAACCAATTTATGAAGACCTTTCTAATATATTTAACAATATTATTCAATCTTCCTAAACACGAGAAGGTTTAGTTTTAATTGTTGCTTTAGTTTTATTACAAGTTTACAATTATAGATTGGATGATAATTGGGTGAATCTGGATTCTACCAACAAAAATACACTATTTCAATGATTTCCAAACAAAATAGAAATCTTTCATAAAGTTTTACGAAGGCTTTCCTAAATATGGTTAAAGCTTTTTTTAATACGAATGTAATTGTATGAAACTGATGTTATCAAATGCAAAGACTGTCATTGAGTCGGTTTCAAAGAAAATGAAGTATATAAAATATTAATTAATATGGAATCGTTTCAAAGAGTCGTGCATGTTGAAACAAACAACCATAGGAACAAACCATTAGTTTTATATAACCATGTGTGCTGAACATATCTATTCAGGAATCTACTGGATGTTTCTATCCTAAAAACAAATTCAATATACAATCAAGTGTCTTTAATCTCAATTTAGCACAAAACCCGAAACATTGCCTCGTTACCTTTGCTAATTAACATATTTAAACCTTTACTCATTACTTTAAGATTTTGGAAGACTTTCATAAATTTATAAGAATCCTTCCTAAAAATTCAATAAGGTTTCCTGAATTTTAAAACTGGGGTATCATTTTAGATATCTAAAAAAATTTCATAAAAATTTTAGTACAATCTTTCTAAAAATTTAGAAAAAACTACTTAAATTTGAGTTGTTGTATAAATAGACAAAAAAAAATATTCATTTGTATGAATATATTTTTGGAAAACATACATAAATTTATAAGAATCCTTCCAAAAAATTCAATAAGGTTTCCTGAATTTAAAAATTTGGGTATCATTTTAGATATCTAGAAAACATTTCATACAAATTTTAGTACAATCTTCCTAAAAATTTAGAAAAACTACTTAAATTTGAGTTGTTGTACAAGAAGAAAAAATATATATATTCATTTGTATGTTTTACGAAAGCGTTCTTAAATATATAGAACAACTTTCTAAATTTGAGTTGTTAAATAAATAAACACAAATATTCTCATTACATGTTTTACGATGAATTATTTTACCATAGAAACTTGATTTTTAGTTTTCTCAATGTGTTGACATATGACAAATTTTATGGGTCTGCACTTTGACAGGCCTAGAGTATCCACATCTTCACCAAGTTTCTTTCTTTCCGGTTATGCCTTTGTTGATGCTGTCACAGCTTTTGCAGGAGCCACGTTCCTGTTGGACAGATTTGTTTTTTCAGAAGGCAACCTAGGAAGTGACTTGCGCATTGGTTGCTTCTTGGTCTCAATGGGGTATTCATTTCACGACTAGGTTATCTTTAGGAGCTTTCACATCTACACTCAGTCTACCAAAGCGAGGGGTGGCTTCTTTAGAATCTTCTCCAGAACTAGTCTTTTTTCGCCCGAGTTTCGGAGATTTTGGTCTTGTTATTGGTATCTACATACAAGTATATAGCATTCACATGATAATATGTATCTAAAGAGACGAAAAGAGGAATAATAGAGGAGTAGTTGCAGAGATTTGTTTACCTTCTTTAACACTGTTTTAGGTGCTTGAGGTTCTTGATAGAAGTTAGGCATTGGGGTGGCTTTGACGTTCAGACTCTTCCTTAGCATATTAAGCTATATTTCCTGGGTTTCCTGCAAGCAAACTTTAAGAACTAATATCCGATTTATAGAAGAAAATAGAAGTTTTGTGGGGGAAAGAGTAAGTCTTATTAATATAAGTCGGAGCTCGAGATGATACAGCGGAAGTTAGGTCGTCAGAATAAGAACACCGACCTAATTTGAAGAATAAAGAAATCGAGAGCTAAAGCCGAAAACAGATGCTAAATTTGCCCTAGGTCTCAAGAGTATGAATTGCGGATCCCTCAATGCTCTTCGCACCTCCCTATTTATAATAGGTATATGTCGGTCTACCGAGCTCATTCTTTTTCGGGGAAAAAGAAGGTATCCTTTTTTCTCGCCGACTCCTTATCCATAAAGGAAGATTTATTTTTTCTTCTGAGATCCAACCTTATTGTCGGATATTTCCTTTTTGTGGCGCCGATCTAGTCGGTGGGCGAGGTAGTTGGCCTGCTCTCCTAATTTTAATGGGTCGGCCTCAATTAATGAAGGGCTTTTTAGAGGGATGCGAAACCCATCTCTAACAATTAGCCTCCCCCCCCCCCCGCTCAGTTTGGTTAGTGAGTGGGATTGAGCTCAGGGAACTAAGAAGAAACGTCAGTTCGACATGAATTGAGATCAGCACGCTTTGAAAGTCGTAGAGACCTAAAACGCTCCCTCATCCAGCGTTTTGAATGATTTCCAGATCAGAATTTATTTGTAGGAAAAGTCTCCTAACGATGTTTTCTCGCTATGTATGTGGGTCCCATGCATTTTAGGGTTTCTACGCACGGAAAAACAAACAGTTTCTCAATTAAATTTAATTCGAAAAATATGAACAGCCACCAAGGTAATCATAGCCCTTGTAACCGTTCTCATTTCTGTATAAATAGGGTGAGATCTTTCATTTCTCCACTTCTCTACTTGCGAAAGAAAAACAGGTTTGCTTTCTTTCCTCTCTTAATTTATTTCCTTTCGAATTCTGGTAATCCTCCGTCGTGATTTTTAGGATTTTACGGCGTGATTTTGCCGATTTGCTTTGAGTTTGCCGGTGTGTTCTTCTTGTTCTTCGTGTTCTGAATATGGCTTCGTTAGATCGAGTTAATCAGAAGATAGGTTTGATCCATAAAAATTACAAAGGAAAGGCGCCAGTAGTTTCTTCTTCGAGCTCGGAGAAGGGATCAATCCCAATGGTCGAGAATAGACCTCGATCTGCGAGCACTGTATCATCCGAATTCAATCAAGACTTTGCGGACGAAATGGGAATGTCCCGAGCTAAACTTGGGGTTTTGAACAAAAAAAGATCTTGCAACTCGTTTCGAGCATATTGTATAAAGCGTCCTCTGCTCAACCTATTTTCGTCATCCCTCAGTTGAGAGATGAGTCTGAAGAGATCGGGGGAGATAACGAATTTCGTCCTGAAGATGATATTGACGAAGGGGTAACAGAGACCCAAGTGATAATTGGTCCCGAGCTAATCATCGAGGTTGGTGACGATGACATCCTCGACCATCATACCAAGCCACATCCAAAACCGAGGAGAAGGAAAAAGGGAGAGTGATGAGTGGTATTTAAACTACTTGGTCAATGACCCACCACTTATAACTGTTGCAGTATAGTGTATGTGGTATCAATCCATTGGAGGTTGTTTAATAGCACTTCGATTATATATGGCGTTAAAAGTCAAGCTTGGTATGAAATGTTTGGTTTTTACAACCTAAAACTACTAAAGACTTGGACCTGTGTCACTCAAGACCATGAAAAGATAAACTGTATTCTATTTAAGCACGAAATAACAACTTAAACGATGAAAAAATTAAACTTTAAGGCTAAAAGAAGGATCAAGATGGGTTTTGTGAACTATGGCACTCTCGGATTGTTTAACAAGCAAGGCTTTAGATCACATCAAGACTTTGTCTTGCTGGTGTTTCTTAGGTAAAGGGAACCACAAATCGGTTAGCTCATGGTGTTTGGGTCTACCCTCTTTGAAAATCTATCACCATATACTAGCGCTGGTAAAGCGGTACAATAGAAAATACAAGCAAGAATATTTGTCGCTATTGAACCGTAAAACCCCTTAGACAACTAATGTCTTAGGCTAAGAAGGGATAAGAAGGGTTAAACTCTTGTTCTGGTTCCGGCTAATCTCACACGTGGTGTTCATGAAAGACGCCTATGGACATTGGACTAGGTGATAAATCTAGACTAAGCATGAGTAACGATAAACAAGAAGCAATCAAGATTTGTGTTCTACCTAAGCAAGATATTCTAATCCGAAACCCCTTGGTTCTTTTAACCCATCAAAATCCTAAAAAGGACTACTCACGCGCCATTAGAGAAGCTTCAAAATCCATGGGGATAAGAAGACTACTCATAACTCTAAAGATAGTGTAAAACGAGAAAAGAAAGAAACTTTAACAAGAAATGCTAAAGAACAAGTCTTGATTAGGCTTAAAAGATCATAAAGGTTCCAGCTTTTTAAGAAAGCTTTAGCGGTGAAAAACAGAGAGTTTGCGTTTAAAAATAGAAAGATAAAAATCTAAAGTTGGACGAGAGAGAGATAAGGATGAAGAGACACTTGTAGTTATACATAAAACAGGAAAAATGCTACATGCCGGGACCACTTGCCCGAAATGGGTACGTTCTTGGCATGTAGCATTTCGGTGTGAAGCCATTGGATGAAGCCGTTATGCTGGATATCTTGAACTTCGGGTGGCTTTAATTCTGCTTCTGGTTTCGGGGTCATCTCGTGGTGAAGTCCTTCGCCTGATGCCTCGTGTCGGGATCTTCCCATTTTGCACGTCCGATATATGTCCGAGAGAGCATCTTGCTGGATTTGGCTTCAGGGTGTCAGAAACGAGGTCAAGCCGCTACCATCCATCCAGGTTCCTTCCTTGCACTTGCATGTATGCTTGGAAGGCGTTGACGTTGCCCGATGTAGAGAGGGAAATAGTATATCTCCTCTTCCTTTGATCTTTCTTTGAACTTTCTTCCTTTGTCCAACCTCCATGCACCTCTTGTACCTGAGAAACACTTTAAACACGCAAGAATATGCAAAAACATAACTTAATGCATCCTAGACCTAACACGACTGTAAATGGTACAAAAAAGGTAAACGTGCATGAATGCAATCGTACTTATCATGACATGCCTTGGAAAAAGGTGTAAATTTTAGGGATATCATAGAGCCGAAGCCCGTGAAGGTTGTCCCAGTTCTGGTAATAGATTGGGGGGGGGGGTGTTTCCTACCAAATCAACAAGAAAATCGTTATCCGAGCTGAAGAAATTGTGCAGGATCAGACCCGACGTCGTGTTCATGGTTCCGGGTCCCAGTGAGCGTCCGTGGGACGCTCCTCCAGGATGGTTCTGTGTGTATGAATGTTTATTCACGCATTACAACTTGTGGTTCCCGATTCCTCGTCTTTTGTTAGAATACTGCGATTTGCATAAGATATCGATCTCTCAGCTCGGCCATGCTACGGTTTGCAATATTGTGGGTCTTTTGGTTATGTCCGTCGAGCACGAAATTCCTCTCACATGCCGTATGTTTGAGGAGATAACGATTGTAAAGGCTTATCCTGGTGAGAAGTCGGAAGGGTCCTTCTACTCAAGCATGAGGAAGGAATATAATATCGTGACTGAAGGGTTCACGAGAAAAATTGGAGATAATGAGCATTTGATCGCAGAATTTGGACCAAATGGGTCAAAGAAATGGGTAGAGTTTCAACTTGTTAATATTATTTTGTACTATTTCCATGTCGGCTAATATTTTGTATATGCTTGTGCAGGTCGACTTCCTCCAATCTTCCTTTTTCTCGAAGGATTTAAAGATACCGTGAAAGAATTTTCGAAGATTAGTCGTAAGACATGGCCTCAGATAACTAGTAACAGAGTTGCTTGGGCTTCAAATTCCTTGAAAAGGTCTTTACCCAAGACAAATAAAATGCCACTTGCTCACCGTGAGTTCTTGTATTACACAGAAGACTTGGAGAAGATTTTGGTCGAATCTGGTTCGAAAGAAACGGAGGCGATTCCTGCCCCGACTAAGGACAACGAAACAGGTCGGCATGAACTTAACCAGCAAGGGGAGAGCGCAGACCAAAGATAGTCTGAGGGGGCTAAGAAAAAGTCCTCAAAACGGAAAAGTACAAACGTAGCCGAGCAGGTTACTAAAGGGGGGGACATAAGCGCGGAGCGGGTCAAAGCTGCCATGCGTAAGGCTGCCACGGAGGCAAGGAAGGCCTCTGAGGAGGCGAAGAAGAGGAAAGTGGCTGAGGAGACAGTGGGAAAGCATAAAATCTCCAAAGTTTCGGTGAAGCTGAGCTCCACGAAGAAGAGGTCTTCTGAGACCGATGTGACAGCGGAGGCATCTAATAAATCGCCAAAGAGGCAAAGAACGAATCCTATTCCGAATCCGTTCGTTTTCAGTTTCGACTTCCATGAGAAGGAACCACTTTCCAGTATGGAGGCTTAGATCAAAGCTGATTGCAAGTCCGCCTGTCAACGAGCTTCTTCACTTGACGTCTTTCAACAATGGGCTCCTGACGAAGCTCGGGTAAGATCATTTTTTCCTTATTTAGTTTTTTTGGCGCGTCTTAAATGAATGTGATGCTAACATCTGCGTATGTACAGGCGAAAAGTAGCGCAACCCACGTTCTTAGTCTTTACGATCGCGACCTCAAGAAGACGAAGGAGGATGAAAAGGAAAAAACGGTGATCGAGAAAAAGTGCCACGAGGTTTTTTCTGGATTTCGAGGTCGAGAAAGTAATGTATGCCCGCCAGGAAGCGGAGATATCCAAGCTCCAATCTCAGCTCGAGGCCCTAAAAGCCAAGAATGCTGAACGGCTTTCAGAGGTCGTAAGATCCGCAAAACAGATCAAGTTACTTGAATCCGAGACTGTTCGTCTGAAGAAGTCTCGGGATGAGATGACGTTTTTTGCTCAGAAGCAGGCCGTTGACCATTACGCCGCTTTGACGGATAAAATGAAGAAGAGTCTCAAGCAGAGGGATAAGGTTGAGACTATTTTGGCGTTTCAGCTCATGTGCATGTGGCCTTTTCTACCGCTCAAGTGGTCGAGAAGCTAGGTTATCAACTCCCCAAAGAGGCAATCGATAGGATCGAAGGGGACATCAAAAAGTGGGAGTGAAAGCTAAAGCCATCGATGAGATCTCCTTCGCCAAGAGCGAGCTCGATGCTCCTTCCTTGTCTTTGTTGTTCCCTCAGGATGATCAGTTTGCTCGACCTGCAAAGATTGATGAGTTTGGATTGAACACACGAGTGGTTACTCCAGAGGTTGCTCTTCAGCTTGAACCTTCCAAGCCCCAGGTCGACAGCCTAGCTCAAGATGGAAATGAGATACAGCTCGTGGATCCATTGGCGATCCATCCAGGTGATCAGTCCGAGGAATGTGACTCTGAGAAGGATGCGATTCCTAAGGAGACAATTGGTGAGACCGGGGTTGATGGCAGTGCTACTGGTCAGAATATGGTCCTGGTAAGCAAGAAGTGACAGGGGTTTGTTGTGTGAGATGTAGGATCTTGTCAAGCTCAAGAGCGGATGAAATAGCTCGGTGGACTTGCGAGTCGATGTCGCTGATTTGGTTTTGCATGAGCTCCATCTTTGTGGGCTCGATAATAGTCGGTATAGGGACAAGTGGGCAATTAAATGTGGTCCGGGCATTTGAAGCTGTTGCCTGAGCTCCATCTTTGTTGACCCGGTAGGTAGGCTGTCGGTGTTTCGCTGAAGATATTTATGTGGAGCCTTGATCTAGTGGGAGCATTATGTTGGTGTTGATGTCCCGAAGTGATGGGAGCGTTTTGATGTAGGTTTCCTGAGAGGAGGTTATCGAGCTCGTCAGGGTAAGCGATATGTTTAGCCTGCATCTCGTTGAGTCGCTCCATGACGTCATGTATGAAGTTCGTTGGATTGGCAGGAGGTGGAGGCGGCTGATTTGCGCCCGTTGAGTTTGGTGGAGGGATCTTGATTTTCAATATTCTCGGTGAGTGGATCGGGGGTGTTGTCTTCAGGTGGCGGTGTTCCGACCATCTTCGAGCTTCCTGACTTTTAAAGAATTTGTTCTTTTATTCTCCACAAACGGCGCCAATTGTAAGAACTAATATCCGATCTATAGAAGAGAAAATAATATTTTGGGGGAAAGAGTAAGTCTTATTAATATAAGCTGGAGCTCGAAATGATACAGCGGATGATTTTTAAAAGAGAACATTGAGCATTGAGCATCTATACACTTTCAAAGAAGAAGAGGACATAGAAGACAACCGTGGACTTGGCTTGTACAGTATTTTATTCCTCTTCTTTCGCATGGATCTTTTCCTCAAGCTTTGAATAGACCGCAGATACTTGACAGCAAAAATATTATATTTGTACAAGCTTCCTAAATGCCTCCTAAAAGTATGCAAATTTTATTTCCCACTCTAAGGAATAACCATGAAAGTATGAAAGCTAGTGAATAATTTTGAGAGATTAATTTTATTTTATTTTTAGGAAGATTCTAATCAAATATAGGCTTAAATAATAACATATCGAAGGAAAAAATCCAGATTCAAATTATAAATCAAACGACGAACGGAAACAAATAGAATAGACATGTTAAACTCCAACGAAATCCGACGACGACACGATAGAATAGATCCGTTCAACTCCGACAAAATCCGACGACGGCACGACGATGATAGAGTTGGAATGGAGAACATATAGTCGCAGAAGAGAGATAGACCTTGTCGTTGTCGATTTGTTTTTGGCCGTCGTTGTGGCTAAGAGAGAGTGTGGGCAAATTTTTGATTTTCTCATGTTTTAGGAAAAATCAGCAAAATCGGAAATCAGTAAATCAGAAATGTTAGGTGTGGAAGATTTTCAGCGTCCCTGTCATTTTCGACCCATAAACATAATTTCGTAGTAAATATGAGAATTGCTCTAAAGACATTCTCAATTATTTATTGGTTTCTTTTCATACTTATATTGACTAAATAAAAAAGTAATATTTTTAAATTTATTTCATTTTTAATTTTTATTTATTTTATTTTACTAATATTCTTTTTTCTATGTGTTTAATTCTAATTGTTATAAGTTTCTTAAAAGTGTCAAAATTTTATAGATAAATTTGACACGTGTCGAGGCCATATTAATTACTAATTTAGAAAATTCAAACTTTATATAATAATATATTATATTTCTAATACACACTTAAAATAAATTAATGTTACTATACTACAAAAATGTTATGGAGTTCTAATTTTGTGAAATAAATTCGGATTTTATGATGTTTTAAAATTATATATATATATATATAACTTTTTGGGTGAGAAACTAGTATTTTGTTTAAAACTTTAAAATGATGCAACAAAAGTAAAATACATTAAAAATTACAAAAGTTTTGCCGTAGGCCTCTATAAATCTAGGTACTGCACTAGATTCAAATTAAGCTAAGACCAAATTTCGAGATTTTGTTTCGGTGTGAGGACTATCGACAAAATTCAGGAAGGAAATAAACATAAATCGAAGTAAATACCGAGCTTAAATCAATGAGAGAAAATGTTAGGTATTAGGAGTAATTGCGGCGAATCATGAGTCATATAAATCAGATTTGTATCATGGAATTATTTTAAAAACCGTCTTGAAATCAAAACACAGAGGTATAGTTCACCAACTCTCATGGCGTGTGTTACCTCGGTGTCGTACTCTTTTCTCATTAATTGGGTTCCAAAAGGGAATGTTATTCCTATCCGAGGGCTCCGACAAGGGGATCCCCTCTCCCCGTATTTTGTTCATCTTGTGTACGGAGGTTTTGTAGGGAAGTCTAGGAGAATGTTAGTACCGAAATACGGCTAAGTATAAAAAAGGGGTACAAGAATGGATCCGAGAACTTTCTTATTAGTGGGTAATATCAACGATTACAAAAGGGGGGAACGAGCTCGTCGAATTGATAGTCATTAATGACTTTAGAAAATAGCTCTCTCTCTCGGAAATGACTATCTCTCCAAAATGACTACCTCATAAAAAGACTACCTCACCAAAAAGGACGATCTCTTTAAACCGGTTTCGTGATTATCACAAATTCCGAGAGAAAATCCGTAATCTGTGCGAAATTCAGTCTCCTGTCACATCGAAGATACAATACTATTTATGGTGATTTGAGGCGGTGGCTTCTAGCAGACCTAGCGGGCTTTTTGTCGAATTGGGCCTCCTTTTGGGCCTGGCCGGTGAAACAAGACTTTTTAGTCTTGCTAGCAATTCCTCAATTGCTCATATCATTGCAATATTTGAGGTATCAATCCATTTTGGGAGATGATTCAATAAGAATGCAAAGTTTGGTTTAAGCTAAGCTAAACTAAAAGGTTTAAGGTGACAATCAACAATTAAAAAGCAACCACAACCTAAGAGAGACACCACAAGTTCAATAATACGAAACTAAGCCTTAATTACTACTAATCAAGTACTAATGACGTAATTAACTACTAATCAAGATTGAATACTAAAAACGAAACTTAGGGATGGAATCATTGATTTGGGAAACTAAATGGACAACCTTGCAATCATTTAAGCAACTAATCAAGCCTTTCTATATGCCTGAANCTAGGAGGGAGTGCTTTAGCACTTCTCAAGGTGATGACATTGATAGATTCTTGGGGCACACAAATTGGAGAACTTCCATTGTTCTCCATGTGTTGTATTTTAGAACTCAATATTTCAAACTTATAGTCGAGGTCATTGTAAGAGCAATCCACCTTGTGGCCCATGTCTTCTATCCTCTTGTTCATTTCCTTGGTCCCATTGGTTTGACCTTGAAGGATTTGTTGTAGCATGCTTCTCATGTCTAAATCTTGTGTGGATGAGTTGCTTGCCTTTTCTTTAGTAGCAAAATCCGGTTGAGGACAATGTTGTGGGTTGAAATGTCTTTGATTCCCTTGATAGTAAGGCGTGGGAACAAAGACTTGTTGCCCTCCTTGACCTTTGTATGTGGTGTTCCAATAGTTGTTGTTGAAACGAGGTTGAAAACTTTGTTCTCCTACATAGTTGATCTTTTCTTGTGTTCCCTCATTCATCCCTTGGTGGAACCCAAAATTATCCTCATAGCTACTCACATGATGAACCTTATTTGTAGATGCATGGATTAGCTTATCCATCTTCTCATTGAGAGATCTCGTCTCTCTTTTCCTTTGCTCCTCATTTACAGCACCATCTCTTGAAGAATTATCATAATCTTCACCATAATTTCCATCACTTTGAGCTAAGTTCTCCACGAGCTCTAGACCATCATTAACCTCCTTGCCCAAGAAGTTTCCTTTGCTAACTGTGTCTAGGAGGATCCTATACTTAGGAAGAACACCACGATAGAGGTTGCTAAGGAGAGATTCTTCTGAAAATCCATGGTGTTGACATTGAGTAGTATACCCCTTGAATCTTTCCCAAGCTTCATAAAAACTCTCCTTTGGCTTTTGAGTGAAACTAGAGATCTCATTCCTCAACCTTGTTGTCCTTGTGTTGGAGAAAAACTTGGCCAATAAAGCTTTCTTGCATTGGTCCCAAGAAGTGATTGAACCTTGTGGAAGATTCTTTTCCCAAATGTGTGCTCTATCTCCAAGGGAGAAGGGAAATAATCTCAACTTGAACCCATCTTCAGAGATACCATTGATGTTGGTCAAGCTGCATATCCATTCAAACTCATCCAAATGGTCCAATGGGTCCTCCATATCCAACCCATGAAACTTGTTTTGTTGAACCATTGAAATCAACCCACTTTTGATCTCAAAGCTATTGTTCTCAACTGGAGGAGAAATGATACCTTGGCGAGTAGTATAAGTTCTAGGAGAATCACCAGCCCCAATGTATCTTGGTCGCCTTGGTGGTTTTCCATTACCACCCAAACCTTGTGCATGATCCATACCCAAAACTCGCAAGACAAAGTCTTCTTGGTGTTGGAGCAACTATAGTTGAAGTGTATGTACTAACAGAGAGAAAGAGTATTCCAAGCAAAGTTGATTAGTAATCAAAGAAAAATAAAACTTAGTCTCAAGTAGAATTAAAATCCTAATGCACAAATCAAAACCCAAATGGCAACGGCGCCAAATTGATAAGAGGATTTTCCCTTGTTCTTAAAAAATTACTCAAACCCCACTCATGTCATTGTTGTGTTTGAGGATCAATTCATATGGGTGTGATTGTGACAATAGGAATGCATAAAACTGCTTAATCTAAGCAAGCATAACAGTTTTGGAGTTAATCAAACCAAACCAAAGTAACTAACAACTTAATTAAGCAATCAAATCACTAATCAGGCAAATTAAAGACTAATTAACTACTAAGCAAGATTATCAAATTACTAAAACGAATCCAAGGATGGGGTTATCAATCTAAGGTGTTCCAAAAATCAATCTTTGATGTCAATCAATCACAATATATGCTAATCCCTAAGCTTATAACTCAAAAACAAGACTAATCCACTTCCATGGCACTAATCCCTTCATTAATCATCATAATCAAGAACTAACTCTCATTAGTGAAAATGAAACTAACAAGCATTATGAAACAGTTCTAAAATGCCAATAAACACCCTAGACAATAACTCTCATGAGCTAAAATGTAAATCCCTTGTTTAGTTGGTTGGCGAATTTCAACAAACACCTTGTGGGCGGGAAATTCTCTAAGGCCTAGTTTTACCTTGATCAAGGCTAAACTAGCATTTAGAACA
This sequence comes from Alliaria petiolata, assembly GCA_020283515.1. NCBI lineage: Eukaryota > Viridiplantae > Streptophyta > Magnoliopsida > Brassicales > Brassicaceae > Alliaria > Alliaria petiolata. The sequence continues at coordinate 432,492,190 of JAHZTW010000001.1, forward strand.
CTAAACAAGGAGGGAAATGAAAGAATCAAGATCAATCCATGAAACACCCTTAATCTAAACCATCCCTAGATCCCAAGGAAACTACTCACTAATCATGATTAGACCCTCAAATCCTATGAAATAGATAAAGATAAACATGATTAGAGAAATAGATAAGAAAGATTAAGAAAGGTAAGTACTAAATTGCACAAACTCAAATAAATGTCTTACAAAATCACTTAGAAACAAAAGAGGATGGTTTTCTAAGCAAGAACAAAAGATTAAAAAGATACCTAGGAAAATTTAGGTCATTTGGTATTTATAGTGAACAGTGGACGAACCGGATCACCACGGAACAAACCGGGTATTGACCCGGTTTAAGGCTGTAAATCGGGCAGCGTATCGAGCTTGCTAGGTCGATATGCAGCTCGATACGCTGCTAAAAATCATCTTCAAGCTTCGACTGGGTCTTGTATCGAGCTTGCTAGCTCGATACAAATGCTCGATATGCTCGCTCCAGAACTCCGGGACGGTTTGTATCGACCTTGGTAGGTCGATACAAACGGTCGATATGCTCATCCCTTTGTTCCTGCCAGGCTGTATCGACCTTGGTAGGTCGACGTGAAGGTTGATACGCTCCCAAAAGAACTCTTTTCCTTGTTTGGCCACTCCTCTTCCTCTTCTTCCTCCTCTTTGTCATCCATCACTCCACAAGGTCCTCCAAGCCTCCAAGATACCTAATAAGGACTCAATATGTACAAATATACAACAACCTAAGCTAAAACTCACTAAACACTAACCTGGATGCAAATGGGACTAAAAGTGGCTATATGTATTCAAAATAACATGCAAAGCTATCTAAAATGAATGCTAAAATATGCTAATTTATGAGTATATCACGTTATCATTAGATAAATAAGTAAAAGGTTCCACTTCTTATGATGTGGCAATACTGTGGCTATCCAAAATAATTGATCTAGCATATTTTGCAATATTGCCACAAAAAGTTACGGTTTCCTATCGTGACTACATATTCACATATATTCGTTGTTTGTCAATTATTTTACAGTCTCAGCAATGATGTGTCTAAAACGTGACAATAGCCATGATTTAGCCATGCAAATTGTTTGTTACTAAGTTTCAACGAAAATTTTTGGGCCAAATTGTGGCCACTACATATTCCTAAATAATCCGTGACTATTTTTGACACGAAAATGTCACAAAAGACACATTTTTTTTTGTTTTCGTATTTGTGATTTTTTCGTAACTTTTACGTGGCTACTCTGAAAAAGCCGCGAAATGAGTGTGACACTTTCGTGGCTATAGTCAATTTTTTACAATGTTACATAGTTTAAAACATATACGATTTAGTTTACGAAAGTAGGTAAATCATAAAACCGTGATTCAAGTTTAGAAAAAAATAGGCCTATTCTTGTTTTATTTGCTTTTGATCCTTGTTTGATTTCTAGTTAGAATCCCTTAGATTTCCCGAGAAGAACCCAACGCCTCTCTTTCATCCTTTAATCGCAATTTACTTTATTTGCTTATTTATTGATTTCGATTGCTTACTTTGATTTCCTTTTCGCATCTAGTTTAGCTTTAAGTTGATTTTCCTTTTTTCGTTTAGTTTAGGTTGTATTCGCATACTTAGCTTATTTAATGGCATTACATTTCAATTCTCATCTTTAAATTCTACAACAACCATCACACAAAACCCCCAAAACCCTTTTTGCTTCTTTCGTCGCTCTAACTCTTCTTTTGTTTTTCAGTAATATCATCTCCATGGTAAGACTCCTTAGTACTACAACGCACATATGTGCACTTGCAGACAATTAGGGTTAAAAATTTAAAACTCGAAACTCATCTCTAAACCATGTGCATCAAGTTTTTGGCGCCGTTGCCTCTGGGGATTGGATTCCGTTGCATAAAACAAAAGGTTCGAATCACGACACTTAGACATTTTTTCCCTCTAGCATTTAGAACTCAAGGATCGACCCTTGCATCCCTCCAAACTCTCGCACTCCTCGCAATTCTTGCATCATGCATGAACCGCGCTTCTTTGATCAGAAACCGGCATTGATCACCTACCACCAAGGTCGCTTCATGCCTCCAAAACTTCAAGATGGATTTTCGCTACCTAGGTTCCATGGAAACAAAAGATTTTTTATCTGAAACGCCTCATCCTCCTCACCGTGATCCCCGAATCATGTCTCTTACCTTGCAACAACAAGTGGAGAATCTCACCGAAATGGTGAGCATCATGAGGGACTATGAGTTTAAATCCGAGAGATTCTTGCATACTCGTATGGATGCTATTCAAGCGGAGTTATTCGACAAGTTAGAAGACCTCTCTAACAAAGTTAAAGTGCTGCAGAAGCACACGTTTAGGAGCATCAACAAGCTATCAACAATTTCCGAAGAGTTGGCGTATCCCAAGTGAAATCTATATCAAGATATGAGAAACATATGTGCCTTGAAGGAGAAACTTGAAGAAACCAAAGATAACACCTATGAAGATAAATACAAGATGGAAGGAGAGATTCTACGGCTGGTAGAAGATCAACGTATAGTCAAATCACAAGCGAAAGATACCGGCAAAAACGGTTGAAAACGTTGTCAACACGTTGATATACTCTCATATTTCGCATATTTAGCTTGCATTTATGATAGGTTTTCATCTATAAATCATGCATTGTAGCCTAGTTTGCGGTATTTACAACATTTTAGGTCCTTGAACTCCTTGCATTTGCATTTGCATAGTTCCTTACATATTTGCATTCTTTTCAGGTTGTTTGGTACTTGGAGCTTGGGAATCTATGCTGGAGTTTGAGGAATGTTCGAGAGGATGGCTCAGGATTTCGTGGAAGCACCAAGAAGGACTCGCACAAGAAGAATGGAGCCGAGATCGAGGAGCAGATCGGACCAAAGGACTCGATCTAGACGAGATCGAGTAGACGATCGAGTAGCTGACCAGATCACTCGGGAGATCGAGCAAGAAGATCGACTGAGGCGAAACGTTCGCATGGACGGCAAGGAGATCGAGTAGGGAGATCGACCAAGTTACTCGACCAACTCCAGATCGGCCCAAGAGATCGACTACCGAGCTCGATCTCTGACGCCAGGCGCCGCCTTATCCTCTTGTTTCTTGCTTTATGCTTTTTGCTTTTTGTATTTTTGTGGGGGACCACTTTTGAGGATACAGCTAATCCTTTTGGGATCAAGCAAGGATATTCTCATTGTCATCTTTTCCCCTTTAGGTCTAGCCACCATTTTCTCTCTAGTTTTTCATGTTCTAAGTTTTCTTCTTTTGAAAAACCTTGTACTTCTTGATTTTAATCCAAGTATTTCTAGTTTTTATTGCTTCAATCTTCTTTTCTGCTTAATCCGAACATGTTGAATCCCTCTAAACTTATGTTTGTGGGTGGTTCGACCATGAGGAGTGAGTAATCCTCCTTGGTTTTGCGTTTTGGGGAGATTAAGGGGGTTTAATGGTTTGAGCTTTGGTTTCCTTTAGTTTTTAATCAAAGTCTCTTCTTGGGTTTGGGGGTTTAAGGCTAGAAGATCTTGAGAAAGACTTCTATGATTCCAGGGATTTCTTGTTCCTAGAAAGTTCTAGGGAATCCCTTAAAACCAAGCCCAAGATACTAACTCATCCCTTCCTACACACCATAGATGCGAGGGGGGTTAGTAAGACCACTGTTTGAGATCTAAACATCACGTTTCTGGCCTCTTCTTTCCACCACGATCAATGGGTTAGGAGGAAGGAGTGAGAAAAGGTTTTACACCACAAACCATGGGTAAAACTAGGCTAGTTTCTCAAGGTCTAGAGAAAGCTCATAAGAAATGAGTAGATCTACTTTTATAAAACCCAAAGACTCGAACTTGAACCCCTTTAAACATGATCCCCAAACGCAAATCCTTCCTTAGCCTTTAAAAACACAAAATCAATTTCCTTTAGTTCAAAGTCTTGATCTTTTAGCTTAAAAGTCATTTAGTAGTCTTTTCCTTGAGTAATAGTTTTATAAATTCGTAAAGTAGTGTTCTTGCATCTTCTAGTATTTTAGAAATCCCTAAGTAGTGTATTTCGCATCCTGGTAAAGTTTCAAGGTCATTAGATTTTTATTTCTAGTTTTCAAAAATCCTTTTCCTTAGCTAGATTTTCTCTGTTTTATCGCATCTTAGATCTCGATTTTCTAAAACTAGTAGTTGCTTGTTTAAAGTTCTTAGAAGTCTTTAGATAGCTAGTAGACATCCCTCCTGGGATTTTAAAATAGTTTTCCAAGTATTTTTGTAGTTGCAATCATTTTATTTCGGATTTACCCCCAATTATTCGGATTTCACTTAGATTCACATAAAGCTTGTGTATTCTTAGTATTGTTCAGCCCCAATTTGGATTGACCCTTAAGTATTGCAATGACATGAGCATACTAAAGTTTTTGATCACGGAGAAAACCGGTTATCAAAATGGCGCCGTTGCCGGGTTTTTGAGCTTTTGTATATATTTTTTTTTTTCTGTTTGAATTTTATGTTTTCAAGCTTAGTTATTCAGGTGCAAGGAGGTAGGGTACAAGAATCTCGCCGTGGGGATTTAAAAAGGGCTGAGTAGGGAGAAGCTCAGGCAACAGATCGAGTGATAAATCGACTACCCCCGACTCGATCGCTACAAGATCGAGTCGAAGATCGAGTCAACTAGTCGATTTCGAGAGGATGACACGCCCATGCATTAACACGCATACAAGATCGATGGGCGAATCGACTAGGGCTACTCAATCTTCGGGTTAGCAATAACCGACAGATCGAGCACGTCACTCGATCTTTGCCGAATCGACTACAAGATCGAGAGTATCGCTCGATCTCCGACAAATCGGGCATGAGATCGAGGTCCAGATCGACCATTCTGACTCGATCTCATGCCGAGGTAAATTCAAAATTTCCCCCTTCTTTCTTCTTCCCTCTCATTTTTAAATTTGAAATTTGGTCAAGGCTGGTCCTCTTTGACATGGGGAACTGTGCCTTGACCACAAATTTCAAAATCCACTTGTTGCATGAGTCCAAAAGGTTTTTCCTTATAAAACCTCTCATCCACACTCTCCATTACATACTTGCAACTTCCATTTTTTTTTCGAAAATAGAGAGAGAGAGTGTAGGTTTTGGTTTTTAAGAGACAAGATAACTTATTTTCGTCCCAATTCAAGGTATTTTCGAATTTTTTTTTTGAATTTCAAATTCTATTTTCAAAAATGTCTTCCTTTGAATTGATTTAAGGATATTTGCTAAGAGATTTGGGAATTTTTAGAAATAATTAGACATTAGGAAAATTTCTTTGATTTGATCTTATCTAAGAATCTCCCTTTTCTCAAATTATCTTCATATTAAAAATAATTCAAGAAAATCTAGGGCTTATATTTGAGGAATTTTCTCTTTTGTCTTCTTATACCTCTCCTTTCCAATCGCCGCCTATACTCACTCTCCCTTTTGAGAATCTGAATTTCAGGCGCTATGGCAAACAGAGGAAAGAGAGGAAGAGACTTAGCGACTCTTGAGGAAGCACAACAAGTGGTGGAACCAACAGCCAAGTGGACAAGGGAGGAAAAGAAAACAAGAAAGAGGTTGGAAAGGTTGCGTTTTGAGCCAACCAAGTTTGCAAGCAGAGATCTATTGCAAAGGATGGGTTTGCTAGAAGGATTTGAGGAGTTACTCAAGGACATTGGTCTTGCTTGCTTATCAAGGATGGATTGCCCGGTTTACCCCGAAGCTACACTCCACTTCCTTTCCACCTTGGAATTCGCATACGAGAATCCGGGAGCACCGACCCCATCCGAAGGGCATCTCACTTTCAAAATAAGGAAGCAAGCCTACCACCTATCCATCCCTAAGCTTTGCCAAGCCTACGGTCTCGACGCTGAAGCATCACTTGTGGAGTTCCCGAGCTTCAATTCCGCGAACGCTCTTTGGGATTTGATAAGCGATGGGGACTACAAGTCCAATACGGCGAAGATAGGGAAAGTGCGAAGTCCCTTGCTAAGGTACACCATCAAGCTGCTGGCCAACACCTTCAGTGGAAGAACGACAGCATCCACGGTGACAAGAAACGAGCTGTGTTTCGTTTTCCAAGGCATTAAGAAGATTTTATGCAATGAAGAGGAGAACGAGAATCCAATGAAGGATGAGCTTGGAGACGACGTGAACTACGGATGTATCCTGGCCTCCTCCTTAGTCAGATACAAAGCCTGGGCAGTGCGGTGCAAGGCAAAGACGTCTTTCATCGGGGGCTTTCTCACGCCGCTGTTCATTCAAGCCAGCGTGCCTCTCACGGAATTTCAGCCTTGCCCGGAACGTGCATACATGGACCAAGTCTACTTGGTGAACACTGACTCTCTTGGACCTCCACCAGCTCTAGGCTTCTATTCCTACCTGTTCAAAAATGAAAAGAATGAGAAGAAGGCATGCGTCTTGCCAAATCCGAGAGAAACGCGCCTAAACTGCATCGGCAACATAGAGTTCCTGCCGACCGACGTGGAATGCTATGCACCACTGGCAGGAATAGCAGCTCCACCTCATGTCACCCATTCGTCATCAGAGTCCCCTGCCTCAGAAGACGAAATGCCAACAAGTTACGAGCTCCCCAAACTGGACTATGAGCCACGCACCAAGACAGAAAAGTTCCTTGCCTCGGTTGTTGAGATGCAGCGCAAGGTGAATAAGTGGCAAGGGAAGATGATCAAGAAGCTGGTCCAAAAGATCAAGACCCTACAGAGGGAGAGCTCATCCGAGATGGAGTCGAGTGACGAGGCTGAGAATATAGGCGAGACAATGCCGAGACATTCAACCGGTGGCATAACGATCCGTGAACCCCAAGAAAGTGATCAAGCTAGGCGTCTCTCACTCCAGGCACGTCCAACAGGAAGCAAGGACAAGGGAATGCTTCAAGACACACCAAGAAAGAGCAGGAGGATCGGAGCAACCTCAAGCTCCGGTCATGCCTAGCTCCAAGGTACAAAAACAACAACCCTTGTATATACCACGCATTTTTTTTATTTTCTTTTGCATTGTGTGTTTGCTCTCTCTTAGGCTTGTGTGACACCGAGACGTTGTCATTCAAGTTTGGGGGAGAGTGTTTGTGCTTTGACATGTTTTTATTTGGATCTTATTTTGTGTTTGCATCCTTGAGTCTCATCTAAGTGCATAAAAAAATTTTAAAAAAAAATCAGAAAAATTTCAAAAATTTCAAAAAAAAATTCATGTAGCTTGCATTTACATTTTAGGATTGAGTCTAGAATTTTATCATTTAGGATGTTTGCATATGCATAGGGAGCAATGATGAGCAAAATCCTTGTAGATTGTTAGACTTTTGTAATCAATTCAACACCCTAGTTCTTAATTGTTTGATGCTTGTGAATAGAATTGAAAGTAAGGAAGAACCATGCTTGGACCGCCTCTTTTGTCACTAGTTTTTGGTTGAAATAGGTCTTGAAATTGATAAGCCAACTCTAATCACTTAAACCGAATTTGAATTTTTAATTATCATGCTTGCATTGGAAGTAAATTCATGGATTAAAATACTTGAGCTTTCTTTCTCATTTTGCCACCCTCTTGCTAGCTCAAGTAGAACCCCTACCAAACCTTACCTCCTTTGAAGCCAATTGTTCTTGTGTGATTTCTTGTGAGGCCTTATTTCGATTGAACCTAGCATAAAGTGTTAGGTTTGGGACGACAAGTATAGGTTTTCATGTAGATTCTAGCCTTGCATTTTGAGGCTAGCGTTAGGCTTAGGATTTGGGGGTTTGATTGGCCGAGGTTGTACTTGTTGATTGTGGGAAAGTTTGTAAAGAAAGAGTTGGATGAAGGGTTTGGCAAGAATAAGGGGAAAAGATGGTTTGAAATGGAGAGTCTTGGTTTGTAAAAGAAGAGTAGCTCTAAGAAAATCAGTAAAGAAAAAAAATCGTTGCTAGGTGGTCTTAGGATATCAAAAGAGCCAAAAGGCCAAAGAAAAAAAATAATAATATAAGGCTGCCTAGAGAGAAAAAAAAAGAGAGAGCTAAGTTGTTTTGAAGACTACTCCATTCGCTTAAGTTAAAAAAAAAGTTCCCCTTAGTGCTTTAAAAGAAAGAAATGTTTTTGCAATTCAAAAGGTTTTAGCAAGGCATAAAAAGCCTTGGGGAAAAGGGTAGATTTTAGAGGGTTGAGTGAGCAAAAAGATAAATGAGAGGGGTGTAGGACCATTGATAGCATTTTGGGTAGATGAAAGTCTATGCTTGTATGCATCACTTGTTTCTTACCTTTAGCATTATGCATATGGTTCAATCTTTCTTGAGTGTCACCCTTACTTAAATGCAAAACCGGATGAATTGAGATCATTTTTATCTCAAAACCCAGTCCTTTAGCCAAATGAATTTACTTTCCTTGCAATGTCATGATTCACGGTTTCACACTTAATGAATGTTAAAGAGTTGGCTTGATAGGGAGACTTGTTTAGATTAAATTCTTAGTGCAATTGAGTGTCGAAATGGGCATGGCTAACTCTTTTGGAGTAGAATAGATTCACATGCATCTTAGAATTAGTAACTAGGATGTTGAGTTGATTATTATTGTTTACAATCTTGGATGTTGAGCTCCCACTTTCAAACCTCTCTCCCTTATTAGTCTTTGTTTGCTTGAGGACAAGCAAAAAGGCAAGTTTGGGGGAGTTGATATACTCTCATATTTCGCATATTTAGCTTGCATTTAGGATAGGTTTTCATCTATAAATCCTGCATTGTAGCCTAGTTTGCATCATTTACAACATTTTAGGTCCTAGAACTCCTTGCATTTGCATTTGCATAGTTCCTTGCATATTTGCATTCTTTTCAGGTTGTTTGGTACTTGGAGCTTGGGAATCTATGCTGGAGTTTGAGGAATGTTCGAGAGGATGGCTCAGGAGTTCGTGGAAGCACCAAGAAGGACTCGCACAAGAAGAATGGAGCCGAGATCGAGGAGCAGATCGGACCAAAGGACTCGATCTAGACGAGATCGAGTAGACGATCGAGTAGCTGACCAGATCACTCGGGAGATCGAGCAAGAAGATCGACTGAGGCGAAACGTTCGCATGGACGGCAAGGAGATCGAGTAGGGAGATCGACCAAGTTACTCGACCAACTCCAGATCGACCCAAGAGATCGACTACCGAGCTCGATCTCTGACGCCAGGCGCCGCCTTATCCTCTTGTTTCTTGCTTTATGCTTTTTGCTTTTTGTATTTTTGTGGGGGACCACTTTTGAGGATACAGCTAATCCTTTTGGGATCAAGCAAGGATATTCTCATTGTCATCTTTTCCCCTTTAGGTCTAGCCACCATTTTCTCTCTAGTTTTTCATGTTCTAAGTTTTCTTCTTTTGAAAAACCTTGTACTTCTTGATTTTAATCCAAGTATTTCTAGTTTTTATTGCTTCAATCTTCTTTTCTGCTTAATCCGAACATGTTGAATCCCTCTAAACTTATGTTTGTGGGTGGTTCGACCATGAGGAGTGAGTAATCCTCCTTGGTTTTGCGTTTTGGGGAGATTAAGGGGGTTTAATGGTTTGAGCTTTGGTTTCCTTTAGTTTTTAATCAAAGTCTCTTCTTGGGTTTGGGGGTTTAAGGCTAGAAGATCTTGAGAAAGACTTCTATGATTCCAGGGATTTCTTGTTCCTAGAAAGTTCTAGGGAATCCCTTAAAACCAAGCCCAAGATACTAACTCATCCCTTCCTACACACCATAGATGCGAGGGGGGTTAGTAAGACCACTGTTTGAGATCTAAACATCACGTTTCTGGCCTCTTCTTTCCACCACGATCAATGGGTTAGGAGGAAGGAGTGAGAAAAGGTTTTACACCACAAACCATGGGTAAAACTAGGCTAGTTTCTCAAGGTCTAGAGAAAGCTCATAAGAAATGAGTAGATCTACTTTTATAAAACCCAAAGACTCGAACTTGAACCCCTTTAAACATGATCCCCAAACGCAAATCCTTCCTTAGCCTTTAAAAACACAAAATCAATTTCCTTTAGTTCAAAGTCTTGATCTTTTAGCTTAAAAGTCATTTAGTAGTCTTTTCCTTGAGTAATAGTTTTATAAATTCGTAAAGTAGTGTTCTTGCATCTTCTAGTATTTTAGAAATCCCTAAGTAGTGTATTTCGCATCCTGGTAAAGTTTCAAGGTCATTAGATTTTTATTTCTAGTTTTCAAAAATCCTTTTCCTTAGCTAGATTTTCTCTGTTTTATCGCATCTTAGATCTCGATTTTCTAAAACTAGTAGTTGCTTGTTTAAAGTTCTTAGAAGTCTTTAGATAGCTAGTAGACATCCCTCCTGGGATTTTAAAATAGTTTTCCAAGTATTTTTGTAGTTGCAATCATTTTATTTCGGATTTACCCCCAATTATTCGGATTTCACTTAGATTCACATAAAGCTTGTGTATTCTTAGTATTGTTCAGCCCCAATTTGGATTGACCCTTAAGTATTGCAATGACATGAGCATACTAAAGTTTTTGATCACGGAGAAAACCGGTTATCAAAATGGCGCCGTTGCCGGGTTTTTGAGCTTTTGTATATATTTTTTTTTTTCTGTTTGAATTTTATGTTTTCAAGCTTAGTTATTCAGGTGCAAGGAGGTAGGGTACAAGAATCTCGCCGTGGGGATTTAAAAAGGGCTGAGTAGGGAGAAGCTCAGGCAACAGATCGAGTGATAAATCGACTACCCCCGACTCGATCGCTACAAGATCGAGTCGAAGATCGAGTCAACTAGTCGATTTCGAGAGGATGACACGCCCATGCATTAACACGCATACAAGATCGATGGGCGAATCGACTAGGGCTACTCAATCTTCGGGTTAGCAATAACCGACAGATCGAGCACGTCACTCGATCTTTGCCGAATCGACTACAAGATCGAGAGTATCGCTCGATCTCCGACAAATCGGGCATGAGATCGAGGTCCAGATCGACCATTCTGACTCGATCTCATGCCGAGGTAAATTCAAAATTTCCCCCTTCTTTCTTCTTCCCTCTCATTTTTAAATTTGAAATTTGGTCAAGGCTGGTCCTCTTTGACATGGGGAACTGTGCCTTGACCACAAATTTCAAAATCCACTTGTTGCATGAGTCCAAAAGGTTTTTCCTTATAAAACCTCTCATCCACACTCTCCATTACATACTTGCAACTTCCATTTTTTTTTCGAAAATAGAGAGAGAGAGTGTAGGTTTTGGTTTTTAAGAGACAAGATAACTTATTTTCGTCCCAATTCAAGGTATTTTCGAATTTTTTTTTTGAATTTCAAATTCTATTTTCAAAAATGTCTTCCTTTGAATTGATTTAAGGATATTTGCTAAGAGATTTGGGAATTTTTAGAAATAATTAGACATTAGGAAAATTTCTTTGATTTGATCTTATCTAAGAATCTCCCTTTTCTCAAATTATCTTCATATTAAAAATAATTCAAGAAAATCTAGGGCTTATATTTGAGGAATTTTCTCTTTTGTCTTCTTATACCTCTCCTTTCCAATCGCCGCCTATACTCACTCTCCCTTTTGAGAATCTGAATTTCAGGCGCTATGGCAAACAGAGGAAAGAGAGGAAGAGACTTAGCGACTCTTGAGGAAGCACAACAAGTGGTGGAACCAACAGCCAAGTGGACAAGGGAGGAAAAGAAAACAAGAAAGAGGTTGGAAAGGTTGCGTTTTGAGCCAACCAAGTTTGCAAGCAGAGATCTATTGCAAAGGATGGGTTTGCTAGAAGGATTTGAGGAGTTACTCAAGGACATTGGTCTTGCTTGCTTATCAAGGATGGATTGCCCGGTTTACCCCGAAGCTACACTCCACTTCCTTTCCACCTTGGAATTCGCATACGAGAATCCGGGAGCACCGACCCCATCCGAAGGGCATCTCACTTTCAAAATAAGGAAGCAAGCCTACCACCTATCCATCCCTAAGCTTTGCCAAGCCTACGGTCTCGACGCTGAAGCATCACTTGTGGAGTTCCCGAGCTTCAATTCCGCGAACGCTCTTTGGGATTTGATAAGCGATGGGGACTACAAGTCCAATACGGCGAAGATAGGGAAAGTGCGAAGTCCCTTGCTAAGGTACACCATCAAGCTGCTGGCCAACACCTTCAGTGGAAGAACGACAGCATCCACGGTGACAAGAAACGAGCTGTGTTTCGTTTTCCAAGGCATTAAGAAGATTTTATGCAATGAAGAGGAGAACGAGAATCCAATGAAGGATGAGCTTGGAGACGACGTGAACTACGGATGTATCCTGGCCTCCTCCTTAGTCAGATACAAAGCCTGGGCAGTGCGGTGCAAGGCAAAGACGTCTTTCATCGGGGGCTTTCTCACGCCGCTGTTCATTCAAGCCAGCGTGCCTCTCACGGAATTTCAGCCTTGCCCGGAACGTGCATACATGGACCAAGTCTACTTGGTGAACACTGACTCTCTTGGACCTCCACCAGCTCTAGGCTTCTATTCCTACCTGTTCAAAAATGAAAAGAATGAGAAGAAGGCATGCGTCTTGCCAAATCCGAGAGAAACGCGCCTAAACTGCATCGGCAACATAGAGTTCCTGCCGACCGACGTGGAATGCTATGCACCACTGGCAGGAATAGCAGCTCCACCTCATGTCACCCATTCGTCATCAGAGTCCCCTGCCTCAGAAGACGAAATGCCAACAAGTTACGAGCTCCCCAAACTGGACTATGAGCCACGCACCAAGACAGAAAAGTTCCTTGCCTCGGTTGTTGAGATGCAGCGCAAGGTGAATAAGTGGCAAGGGAAGATGATCAAGAAGCTGGTCCAAAAGATCAAGACCCTACAGAGGGAGAGCTCATCCGAGATGGAGTCGAGTGACGAGGCTGAGAATATAGGCGAGACAATGCCGAGACATTCAACCGGTGGCATAACGATCCGTGAACCCCAAGAAAGTGATCAAGCTAGGCGTCTCTCACTCCAGGCACGTCCAACAGGAAGCAAGGACAAGGGAATGCTTCAAGACACACCAAGAAAGAGCAGGAGGATCGGAGCAACCTCAAGCTCCGGTCATGCCTAGCTCCAAGGTACAAAAACAACAACCCTTGTATATACCACGCATTTTTTTTATTTTCTTTTGCATTGTGTGTTTGCTCTCTCTTAGGCTTGTGTGACACCGAGACGTTGTCATTCAAGTTTGGGGGAGAGTGTTTGTGCTTTGACATGTTTTTATTTGGATCTTATTTTGTGTTTGCATCCTTGAGTCTCATCTAAGTGCATAAAAAAATTTTAAAAAAAAATCAGAAAAATTTCAAAAATTTCAAAAAAAAATTCATGTAGCTTGCATTTACATTTTAGGATTGAGTCTAGAATTTTATCATTTAGGATGTTTGCATATGCATAGGGAGCAATGATGAGCAAAATCCTTGTAGATTGTTAGACTTTTGTAATCAATTCAACACCCTAGTTCTTAATTGTTTGATGCTTGTGAATAGAATTGAAAGTAAGGAAGAACCATGCTTGGACCGCCTCTTTTGTCACTAGTTTTTGGTTGAAATAGGTCTTGAAATTGATAAGCCAACTCTAATCACTTAAACCGAATTTGAATTTTTAATTATCATGCTTGCATTGGAAGTAAATTCATGGATTAAAATACTTGAGCTTTCTTTCTCATTTTGCCACCCTCTTGCTAGCTCAAGTAGAACCCCTACCAAACCTTACCTCCTTTGAAGCCAATTGTTCTTGTGTGATTTCTTGTGAGGCCTTATTTCGATTGAACCTAGCATAAAGTGTTAGGTTTGGGACGACAAGTATAGGTTTTCATGTAGATTCTAGCCTTGCATTTTGAGGCTAGCGTTAGGCTTAGGATTTGGGGGTTTGATTGGCCGAGGTTGTACTTGTTGATTGTGGGAAAGTTTGTAAAGAAAGAGTTGGATGAAGGGTTTGGCAAGAATAAGGGGAAAAGATGGTTTGAAATGGAGAGTCTTGGTTTGTAAAAGAAGAGTAGCTCTAAGAAAATCAGTAAAGAAAAAAAATCGTTGCTAGGTGGTCTTAGGATATCAAAAGAGCCAAAAGGCCAAAGAAAAAAAATAATAATATAAGGCTGCCTAGAGAGAAAAAAAAAGAGAGAGCTAAGTTGTTTTGAAGACTACTCCATTCGCTTAAGTTAAAAAAAAAGTTCCCCTTAGTGCTTTAAAAGAAAGAAATGTTTTTGCAATTCAAAAGGTTTTAGCAAGGCATAAAAAGCCTTGGGGAAAAGGGTAGATTTTAGAGGGTTGAGTGAGCAAAAAGATAAATGAGAGGGGTGTAGGACCATTGATAGCATTTTGGGTAGATGAAAGTCTATGCTTGTATGCATCACTTGTTTCTTACCTTTAGCATTATGCATATGGTTCAATCTTTCTTGAGTGTCACCCTTACTTAAATGCAAAACCGGATGAATTGAGATCATTTTTATCTCAAAACCCAGTCCTTTAGCCAAATGAATTTACTTTCCTTGCAATGTCATGATTCACGGTTTCACACTTAATGAATGTTAAAGAGTTGGCTTGATAGGGAGACTTGTTTAGATTAAATTCTTAGTGCAATTGAGTGTCGAAATGGGCATGGCTAACTCTTTTGGAGTAGAATAGATTCACATGCATCTTAGAATTAGTAACTAGGATGTTGAGTTGATTATTATTGTTTACAATCTTGGATGTTGAGCTCCCACTTTCAAACCTCTCTCCCTTATTAGTCTTTGTTTGCTTGAGGACAAGCAAAAAGGCAAGTTTGGGGGAGTTGATATACTCTCATATTTCGCATATTTAGCTTGCATTTAGGATAGGTTTTCATCTATAAATCCTGCATTGTAGCCTAGTTTGCATCATTTACAACATTTTAGGTCCTAGAACTCCTTGCATTTGCATTTGCATAGTTCCTTGCATATTTGCATTCTTTTCAGGTTGTTTGGTACTTGGAGCTTGGGAATCTATGCTGGAGTTTGAGGAATGTTCGAGAGGATGGCTCAGGAGTTCGTGGAAGCACCAAGAAGGACTCGCACAAGAAGAATGGAGCCGAGATCGAGGAGCAGATCGGACCAAAGGACTCGATCTAGACGAGATCGAGTAGACGATCGAGTAGCTGACCAGATCACTCGGGAGATCGAGCAAGAAGATCGACTGAGGCGAAACGTTCGCATGGACGGCAAGGAGATCGAGTAGGGAGATCGACCAAGTTACTCGACCAACTCCAGATCGACCCAAGAGATCGACTACCGAGCTCGATCTCTGACGCCAGGCGCCGCCTTATCCTCTTGTTTCTTGCTTTATGCTTTTTGCTTTTTGTATTTTTGTGGGGGACCACTTTTGAGGATACAGCTAATCCTTTTGGGATCAAGCAAGGATATTCTCATTGTCATCTTTTCCCCTTTAGGTCTAGCCACCATTTTCTCTCTAGTTTTTCATGTTCTAAGTTTTCTTCTTTTGAAAAACCTTGTACTTCTTGATTTTAATCCAAGTATTTCTAGTTTTTATTGCTTCAATCTTCTTTTCTGCTTAATCCGAACATGTTGAATCCCTCTAAACTTATGTTTGTGGGTGGTTCGACCATGAGGAGTGAGTAATCCTCCTTGGTTTTGCGTTTTGGGGAGATTAAGGGGGTTTAATGGTTTGAGCTTTGGTTTCCTTTAGTTTTTAATCAAAGTCTCTTCTTGGGTTTGGGGGTTTAAGGCTAGAAGATCTTGAGAAAGACTTCTATGATTCCAGGGATTTCTTGTTCCTAGAAAGTTCTAGGGAATCCCTTAAAACCAAGCCCAAGATACTAACTCATCCCTTCCTACACACCATAGATGCGAGGGGGGTTAGTAAGACCACTGTTTGAGATCTAAACATCACGTTTCTGGCCTCTTCTTTCCACCACGATCAATGGGTTAGGAGGAAGGAGTGAGAAAAGGTTTTACACCACAAACCATGGGTAAAACTAGGCTAGTTTCTCAAGGTCTAGAGAAAGCTCATAAGAAATGAGTAGATCTACTTTTATAAAACCCAAAGACTCGAACTTGAACCCCTTTAAACATGATCCCCAAACGCAAATCCTTCCTTAGCCTTTAAAAACACAAAATCAATTTCCTTTAGTTCAAAGTCTTGATCTTTTAGCTTAAAAGTCATTTAGTAGTCTTTTCCTTGAGTAATAGTTTTATAAATTCGTAAAGTAGTGTTCTTGCATCTTCTAGTATTTTAGAAATCCCTAAGTAGTGTATTTCGCATCCTGGTAAAGTTTCAAGGTCATTAGATTTTTATTTCTAGTTTTCAAAAATCCTTTTCCTTAGCTAGATTTTCTCTGTTTTATCGCATCTTAGATCTCGATTTTCTAAAACTAGTAGTTGCTTGTTTAAAGTTCTTAGAAGTCTTTAGATAGCTAGTAGACATCCCTCCTGGGATTTTAAAATAGTTTTCCAAGTATTTTTGTAGTTGCAATCATTTTATTTCGGATTTACCCCCAATTATTCGGATTTCACTTAGATTCACATAAAGCTTGTGTATTCTTAGTATTGTTCAGCCCCAATTTGGATTGACCCTTAAGTATTGCAATGACATGAGCATACTAAAGTTTTTGATCACGGAGAAAACCGGTTATCAAAATGGCGCCGTTGCCGGGTTTTTGAGCTTTTGTATATATTTTTTTTTTTCTGTTTGAATTTTATGTTTTCAAGCTTAGTTATTCAGGTGCAAGGAGGTAGGGTACAAGAATCTCGCCGTGGGGATTTAAAAAGGGCTGAGTAGGGAGAAGCTCAGGCAACAGATCGAGTGATAAATCGACTACCCCCGACTCGATCGCTACAAGATCGAGTCGAAGATCGAGTCAACTAGTCGATTTCGAGAGGATGACACGCCCATGCATTAACACGCATACAAGATCGATGGGCGAATCGACTAGGGCTACTCAATCTTCGGGTTAGCAATAACCGACAGATCGAGCACGTCACTCGATCTTTGCCGAATCGACTACAAGATCGAGAGTATCGCTCGATCTCCGACAAATCGGGCATGAGATCGAGGTCCAGATCGACCATTCTGACTCGATCTCATGCCGAGGTAAATTCAAAATTTCCCCCTTCTTTCTTCTTCCCTCTCATTTTTAAATTTGAAATTTGGTCAAGGCTGGTCCTCTTTGACATGGGGAACTGTGCCTTGACCACAAATTTCAAAATCCACTTGTTGCATGAGTCCAAAAGGTTTTTCCTTATAAAACCTCTCATCCACACTCTCCATTACATACTTGCAACTTCCATTTTTTTTTCGAAAATAGAGAGAGAGAGTGTAGGTTTTGGTTTTTAAGAGACAAGATAACTTATTTTCGTCCCAATTCAAGGTATTTTCGAATTTTTTTTTTGAATTTCAAATTCTATTTTCAAAAATGTCTTCCTTTGAATTGATTTAAGGATATTTGCTAAGAGATTTGGGAATTTTTAGAAATAATTAGACATTAGGAAAATTTCTTTGATTTGATCTTATCTAAGAATCTCCCTTTTCTCAAATTATCTTCATATTAAAAATAATTCAAGAAAATCTAGGGCTTATATTTGAGGAATTTTCTCTTTTGTCTTCTTATACCTCTCCTTTCCAATCGCCGCCTATACTCACTCTCCCTTTTGAGAATCTGAATTTCAGGCGCTATGGCAAACAGAGGAAAGAGAGGAAGAGACTTAGCGACTCTTGAGGAAGCACAACAAGTGGTGGAACCAACAGCCAAGTGGACAAGGGAGGAAAAGAAAACAAGAAAGAGGTTGGAAAGGTTGCGTTTTGAGCCAACCAAGTTTGCAAGCAGAGATCTATTGCAAAGGATGGGTTTGCTAGAAGGATTTGAGGAGTTACTCAAGGACATTGGTCTTGCTTGCTTATCAAGGATGGATTGCCCGGTTTACCCCGAAGCTACACTCCACTTCCTTTCCACCTTGGAATTCGCATACGAGAATCCGGGAGCACCGACCCCATCCGAAGGGCATCTCACTTTCAAAATAAGGAAGCAAGCCTACCACCTATCCATCCCTAAGCTTTGCCAAGCCTACGGTCTCGACGCTGAAGCATCACTTGTGGAGTTCCCGAGCTTCAATTCCGCGAACGCTCTTTGGGATTTGATAAGCGATGGGGACTACAAGTCCAATACGGCGAAGATAGGGAAAGTGCGAAGTCCCTTGCTAAGGTACACCATCAAGCTGCTGGCCAACACCTTCAGTGGAAGAACGACAGCATCCACGGTGACAAGAAACGAGCTGTGTTTCGTTTTCCAAGGCATTAAGAAGATTTTATGCAATGAAGAGGAGAACGAGAATCCAATGAAGGATGAGCTTGGAGACGACGTGAACTACGGATGTATCCTGGCCTCCTCCTTAGTCAGATACAAAGCCTGGGCAGTGCGGTGCAAGGCAAAGACGTCTTTCATCGGGGGCTTTCTCACGCCGCTGTTCATTCAAGCCAGCGTGCCTCTCACGGAATTTCAGCCTTGCCCGGAACGTGCATACATGGACCAAGTCTACTTGGTGAACACTGACTCTCTTGGACCTCCACCAGCTCTAGGCTTCTATTCCTACCTGTTCAAAAATGAAAAGAATGAGAAGAAGGCATGCGTCTTGCCAAATCCGAGAGAAACGCGCCTAAACTGCATCGGCAACATAGAGTTCCTGCCGACCGACGTGGAATGCTATGCACCACTGGCAGGAATAGCAGCTCCACCTCATGTCACCCATTCGTCATCAGAGTCCCCTGCCTCAGAAGACGAAATGCCAACAAGTTACGAGCTCCCCAAACTGGACTATGAGCCACGCACCAAGACAGAAAAGTTCCTTGCCTCGGTTGTTGAGATGCAGCGCAAGGTGAATAAGTGGCAAGGGAAGATGATCAAGAAGCTGGTCCAAAAGATCAAGACCCTACAGAGGGAGAGCTCATCCGAGATGGAGTCGAGTGACGAGGCTGAGAATATAGGCGAGACAATGCCGAGACATTCAACCGGTGGCATAACGATCCGTGAACCCCAAGAAAGTGATCAAGCTAGGCGTCTCTCACTCCAGGCACGTCCAACAGGAAGCAAGGACAAGGGAATGCTTCAAGACACACCAAGAAAGAGCAGGAGGATCGGAGCAACCTCAAGCTCCGGTCATGCCTAGCTCCAAGGTACAAAAACAACAACCCTTGTATATACCACGCATTTTTTTTATTTTCTTTTGCATTGTGTGTTTGCTCTCTCTTAGGCTTGTGTGACACCGAGACGTTGTCATTCAAGTTTGGGGGAGAGTGTTTGTGCTTTGACATGTTTTTATTTGGATCTTATTTTGTGTTTGCATCCTTGAGTCTCATCTAAGTGCATAAAAAAATTTTAAAAAAAAATCAGAAAAATTTCAAAAATTTCAAAAAAAAATTCATGTAGCTTGCATTTACATTTTAGGATTGAGTCTAGAATTTTATCATTTAGGATGTTTGCATATGCATAGGGAGCAATGATGAGCAAAATCCTTGTAGATTGTTAGACTTTTGTAATCAATTCAACACCCTAGTTCTTAATTGTTTGATGCTTGTGAATAGAATTGAAAGTAAGGAAGAACCATGCTTGGACCGCCTCTTTTGTCACTAGTTTTTGGTTGAAATAGGTCTTGAAATTGATAAGCCAACTCTAATCACTTAAACCGAATTTGAATTTTTAATTATCATGCTTGCATTGGAAGTAAATTCATGGATTAAAATACTTGAGCTTTCTTTCTCATTTTGCCACCCTCTTGCTAGCTCAAGTAGAACCCCTACCAAACCTTACCTCCTTTGAAGCCAATTGTTCTTGTGTGATTTCTTGTGAGGCCTTATTTCGATTGAACCTAGCATAAAGTGTTAGGTTTGGGACGACAAGTATAGGTTTTCATGTAGATTCTAGCCTTGCATTTTGAGGCTAGCGTTAGGCTTAGGATTTGGGGGTTTGATTGGCCGAGGTTGTACTTGTTGATTGTGGGAAAGTTTGTAAAGAAAGAGTTGGATGAAGGGTTTGGCAAGAATAAGGGGAAAAGATGGTTTGAAATGGAGAGTCTTGGTTTGTAAAAGAAGAGTAGCTCTAAGAAAATCAGTAAAGAAAAAAAATCGTTGCTAGGTGGTCTTAGGATATCAAAAGAGCCAAAAGGCCAAAGAAAAAAAATAATAATATAAGGCTGCCTAGAGAGAAAAAAAAAGAGAGAGCTAAGTTGTTTTGAAGACTACTCCATTCGCTTAAGTTAAAAAAAAAGTTCCCCTTAGTGCTTTAAAAGAAAGAAATGTTTTTGCAATTCAAAAGGTTTTAGCAAGGCATAAAAAGCCTTGGGGAAAAGGGTAGATTTTAGAGGGTTGAGTGAGCAAAAAGATAAATGAGAGGGGTGTAGGACCATTGATAGCATTTTGGGTAGATGAAAGTCTATGCTTGTATGCATCACTTGTTTCTTACCTTTAGCATTATGCATATGGTTCAATCTTTCTTGAGTGTCACCCTTACTTAAATGCAAAACCGGATGAATTGAGATCATTTTTATCTCAAAACCCAGTCCTTTAGCCAAATGAATTTACTTTCCTTGCAATGTCATGATTCACGGTTTCACACTTAATGAATGTTAAAGAGTTGGCTTGATAGGGAGACTTGTTTAGATTAAATTCTTAGTGCAATTGAGTGTCGAAATGGGCATGGCTAACTCTTTTGGAGTAGAATAGATTCACATGCATCTTAGAATTAGTAACTAGGATGTTGAGTTGATTATTATTGTTTACAATCTTGGATGTTGAGCTCCCACTTTCAAACCTCTCTCCCTTATTAGTCTTTGTTTGCTTGAGGACAAGCAAAAAGGCAAGTTTGGGGGAGTTGATATACTCTCATATTTCGCATATTTAGCTTGCATTTAGGATAGGTTTTCATCTATAAATCCTGCATTGTAGCCTAGTTTGCATCATTTACAACATTTTAGGTCCTAGAACTCCTTGCATTTGCATTTGCATAGTTCCTTGCATATTTGCATTCTTTTCAGGTTGTTTGGTACTTGGAGCTTGGGAATCTATGCTGGAGTTTGAGGAATGTTCGAGAGGATGGCTCAGGAGTTCGTGGAAGCACCAAGAAGGACTCGCACAAGAAGAATGGAGCCGAGATCGAGGAGCAGATCGGACCAAAGGACTCGATCTAGACGAGATCGAGTAGACGATCGAGTAGCTGACCAGATCACTCGGGAGATCGAGCAAGAAGATCGACTGAGGCGAAACGTTCGCATGGACGGCAAGGAGATCGAGTAGGGAGATCGACCAAGTTACTCGACCAACTCCAGATCGACCCAAGAGATCGACTACCGAGCTCGATCTCTGACGCCAGGCGCCGCCTTATCCTCTTGTTTCTTGCTTTATGCTTTTTGCTTTTTGTATTTTTGTGGGGGACCACTTTTGAGGATACAGCTAATCCTTTTGGGATCAAGCAAGGATATTCTCATTGTCATCTTTTCCCCTTTAGGTCTAGCCACCATTTTCTCTCTAGTTTTTCATGTTCTAAGTTTTCTTCTTTTGAAAAACCTTGTACTTCTTGATTTTAATCCAAGTATTTCTAGTTTTTATTGCTTCAATCTTCTTTTCTGCTTAATCCGAACATGTTGAATCCCTCTAAACTTATGTTTGTGGGTGGTTCGACCATGAGGAGTGAGTAATCCTCCTTGGTTTTGCGTTTTGGGGAGATTAAGGGGGTTTAATGGTTTGAGCTTTGGTTTCCTTTAGTTTTTAATCAAAGTCTCTTCTTGGGTTTGGGGGTTTAAGGCTAGAAGATCTTGAGAAAGACTTCTATGATTCCAGGGATTTCTTGTTCCTAGAAAGTTCTAGGGAATCCCTTAAAACCAAGCCCAAGATACTAACTCATCCCTTCCTACACACCATAGATGCGAGGGGGGTTAGTAAGACCACTGTTTGAGATCTAAACATCACGTTTCTGGCCTCTTCTTTCCACCACGATCAATGGGTTAGGAGGAAGGAGTGAGAAAAGGTTTTACACCACAAACCATGGGTAAAACTAGGCTAGTTTCTCAAGGTCTAGAGAAAGCTCATAAGAAATGAGTAGATCTACTTTTATAAAACCCAAAGACTCGAACTTGAACCCCTTTAAACATGATCCCCAAACGCAAATCCTTCCTTAGCCTTTAAAAACACAAAATCAATTTCCTTTAGTTCAAAGTCTTGATCTTTTAGCTTAAAAGTCATTTAGTAGTCTTTTCCTTGAGTAATAGTTTTATAAATTCGTAAAGTAGTGTTCTTGCATCTTCTAGTATTTTAGAAATCCCTAAGTAGTGTATTTCGCATCCTGGTAAAGTTTCAAGGTCATTAGATTTTTATTTCTAGTTTTCAAAAATCCTTTTCCTTAGCTAGATTTTCTCTGTTTTATCGCATCTTAGATCTCGATTTTCTAAAACTAGTAGTTGCTTGTTTAAAGTTCTTAGAAGTCTTTAGATAGCTAGTAGACATCCCTCCTGGGATTTTAAAATAGTTTTCCAAGTATTTTTGTAGTTGCAATCATTTTATTTCGGATTTACCCCCAATTATTCGGATTTCACTTAGATTCACATAAAGCTTGTGTATTCTTAGTATTGTTCAGCCCCAATTTGGATTGACCCTTAAGTATTGCAATGACATGAGCATACTAAAGTTTTTGATCACGGAGAAAACCGGTTATCAAAATGGCGCCGTTGCCGGGTTTTTGAGCTTTTGTATATATTTTTTTTTTTCTGTTTGAATTTTATGTTTTCAAGCTTAGTTATTCAGGTGCAAGGAGGTAGGGTACAAGAATCTCGCCGTGGGGATTTAAAAAGGGCTGAGTAGGGAGAAGCTCAGGCAACAGATCGAGTGATAAATCGACTACCCCCGACTCGATCGCTACAAGATCGAGTCGAAGATCGAGTCAACTAGTCGATTTCGAGAGGATGACACGCCCATGCATTAACACGCATACAAGATCGATGGGCGAATCGACTAGGGCTACTCAATCTTCGGGTTAGCAATAACCGACAGATCGAGCACGTCACTCGATCTTTGCCGAATCGACTACAAGATCGAGAGTATCGCTCGATCTCCGACAAATCGGGCATGAGATCGAGGTCCAGATCGACCATTCTGACTCGATCTCATGCCGAGGTAAATTCAAAATTTCCCCCTTCTTTCTTCTTCCCTCTCATTTTTAAATTTGAAATTTGGTCAAGGCTGGTCCTCTTTGACATGGGGAACTGTGCCTTGACCACAAATTTCAAAATCCACTTGTTGCATGAGTCCAAAAGGTTTTTCCTTATAAAACCTCTCATCCACACTCTCCATTACATACTTGCAACTTCCATTTTTTTTTCGAAAATAGAGAGAGAGAGTGTAGGTTTTGGTTTTTAAGAGACAAGATAACTTATTTTCGTCCCAATTCAAGGTATTTTCGAATTTTTTTTTTGAATTTCAAATTCTATTTTCAAAAATGTCTTCCTTTGAATTGATTTAAGGATATTTGCTAAGAGATTTGGGAATTTTTAGAAATAATTAGACATTAGGAAAATTTCTTTGATTTGATCTTATCTAAGAATCTCCCTTTTCTCAAATTATCTTCATATTAAAAATAATTCAAGAAAATCTAGGGCTTATATTTGAGGAATTTTCTCTTTTGTCTTCTTATACCTCTCCTTTCCAATCGCCGCCTATACTCACTCTCCCTTTTGAGAATCTGAATTTCAGGCGCTATGGCAAACAGAGGAAAGAGAGGAAGAGACTTAGCGACTCTTGAGGAAGCACAACAAGTGGTGGAACCAACAGCCAAGTGGACAAGGGAGGAAAAGAAAACAAGAAAGAGGTTGGAAAGGTTGCGTTTTGAGCCAACCAAGTTTGCAAGCAGAGATCTATTGCAAAGGATGGGTTTGCTAGAAGGATTTGAGGAGTTACTCAAGGACATTGGTCTTGCTTGCTTATCAAGGATGGATTGCCCGGTTTACCCCGAAGCTACACTCCACTTCCTTTCCACCTTGGAATTCGCATACGAGAATCCGGGAGCACCGACCCCATCCGAAGGGCATCTCACTTTCAAAATAAGGAAGCAAGCCTACCACCTATCCATCCCTAAGCTTTGCCAAGCCTACGGTCTCGACGCTGAAGCATCACTTGTGGAGTTCCCGAGCTTCAATTCCGCGAACGCTCTTTGGGATTTGATAAGCGATGGGGACTACAAGTCCAATACGGCGAAGATAGGGAAAGTGCGAAGTCCCTTGCTAAGGTACACCATCAAGCTGCTGGCCAACACCTTCAGTGGAAGAACGACAGCATCCACGGTGACAAGAAACGAGCTGTGTTTCGTTTTCCAAGGCATTAAGAAGATTTTATGCAATGAAGAGGAGAACGAGAATCCAATGAAGGATGAGCTTGGAGACGACGTGAACTACGGATGTATCCTGGCCTCCTCCTTAGTCAGATACAAAGCCTGGGCAGTGCGGTGCAAGGCAAAGACGTCTTTCATCGGGGGCTTTCTCACGCCGCTGTTCATTCAAGCCAGCGTGCCTCTCACGGAATTTCAGCCTTGCCCGGAACGTGCATACATGGACCAAGTCTACTTGGTGAACACTGACTCTCTTGGACCTCCACCAGCTCTAGGCTTCTATTCCTACCTGTTCAAAAATGAAAAGAATGAGAAGAAGGCATGCGTCTTGCCAAATCCGAGAGAAACGCGCCTAAACTGCATCGGCAACATAGAGTTCCTGCCGACCGACGTGGAATGCTATGCACCACTGGCAGGAATAGCAGCTCCACCTCATGTCACCCATTCGTCATCAGAGTCCCCTGCCTCAGAAGACGAAATGCCAACAAGTTACGAGCTCCCCAAACTGGACTATGAGCCACGCACCAAGACAGAAAAGTTCCTTGCCTCGGTTGTTGAGATGCAGCGCAAGGTGAATAAGTGGCAAGGGAAGATGATCAAGAAGCTGGTCCAAAAGATCAAGACCCTACAGAGGGAGAGCTCATCCGAGATGGAGTCGAGTGACGAGGCTGAGAATATAGGCGAGACAATGCCGAGACATTCAACCGGTGGCATAACGATCCGTGAACCCCAAGAAAGTGATCAAGCTAGGCGTCTCTCACTCCAGGCACGTCCAACAGGAAGCAAGGACAAGGGAATGCTTCAAGACACACCAAGAAAGAGCAGGAGGATCGGAGCAACCTCAAGCTCCGGTCATGCCTAGCTCCAAGGTACAAAAACAACAACCCTTGTATATACCACGCATTTTTTTTATTTTCTTTTGCATTGTGTGTTTGCTCTCTCTTAGGCTTGTGTGACACCGAGACGTTGTCATTCAAGTTTGGGGGAGAGTGTTTGTGCTTTGACATGTTTTTATTTGGATCTTATTTTGTGTTTGCATCCTTGAGTCTCATCTAAGTGCATAAAAAAATTTTAAAAAAAAATCAGAAAAATTTCAAAAATTTCAAAAAAAAATTCATGTAGCTTGCATTTACATTTTAGGATTGAGTCTAGAATTTTATCATTTAGGATGTTTGCATATGCATAGGGAGCAATGATGAGCAAAATCCTTGTAGATTGTTAGACTTTTGTAATCAATTCAACACCCTAGTTCTTAATTGTTTGATGCTTGTGAATAGAATTGAAAGTAAGGAAGAACCATGCTTGGACCGCCTCTTTTGTCACTAGTTTTTGGTTGAAATAGGTCTTGAAATTGATAAGCCAACTCTAATCACTTAAACCGAATTTGAATTTTTAATTATCATGCTTGCATTGGAAGTAAATTCATGGATTAAAATACTTGAGCTTTCTTTCTCATTTTGCCACCCTCTTGCTAGCTCAAGTAGAACCCCTACCAAACCTTACCTCCTTTGAAGCCAATTGTTCTTGTGTGATTTCTTGTGAGGCCTTATTTCGATTGAACCTAGCATAAAGTGTTAGGTTTGGGACGACAAGTATAGGTTTTCATGTAGATTCTAGCCTTGCATTTTGAGGCTAGCGTTAGGCTTAGGATTTGGGGGTTTGATTGGCCGAGGTTGTACTTGTTGATTGTGGGAAAGTTTGTAAAGAAAGAGTTGGATGAAGGGTTTGGCAAGAATAAGGGGAAAAGATGGTTTGAAATGGAGAGTCTTGGTTTGTAAAAGAAGAGTAGCTCTAAGAAAATCAGTAAAGAAAAAAAATCGTTGCTAGGTGGTCTTAGGATATCAAAAGAGCCAAAAGGCCAAAGAAAAAAAATAATAATATAAGGCTGCCTAGAGAGAAAAAAAAAGAGAGAGCTAAGTTGTTTTGAAGACTACTCCATTCGCTTAAGTTAAAAAAAAAGTTCCCCTTAGTGCTTTAAAAGAAAGAAATGTTTTTGCAATTCAAAAGGTTTTAGCAAGGCATAAAAAGCCTTGGGGAAAAGGGTAGATTTTAGAGGGTTGAGTGAGCAAAAAGATAAATGAGAGGGGTGTAGGACCATTGATAGCATTTTGGGTAGATGAAAGTCTATGCTTGTATGCATCACTTGTTTCTTACCTTTAGCATTATGCATATGGTTCAATCTTTCTTGAGTGTCACCCTTACTTAAATGCAAAACCGGATGAATTGAGATCATTTTTATCTCAAAACCCAGTCCTTTAGCCAAATGAATTTACTTTCCTTGCAATGTCATGATTCACGGTTTCACACTTAATGAATGTTAAAGAGTTGGCTTGATAGGGAGACTTGTTTAGATTAAATTCTTAGTGCAATTGAGTGTCGAAATGGGCATGGCTAACTCTTTTGGAGTAGAATAGATTCACATGCATCTTAGAATTAGTAACTAGGATGTTGAGTTGATTATTATTGTTTACAATCTTGGATGTTGAGCTCCCACTTTCAAACCTCTCTCCCTTATTAGTCTTTGTTTGCTTGAGGACAAGCAAAAAGGCAAGTTTGGGGGAGTTGATATACTCTCATATTTCGCATATTTAGCTTGCATTTAGGATAGGTTTTCATCTATAAATCCTGCATTGTAGCCTAGTTTGCATCATTTACAACATTTTAGGTCCTAGAACTCCTTGCATTTGCATTTGCATAGTTCCTTGCATATTTGCATTCTTTTCAGGTTGTTTGGTACTTGGAGCTTGGGAATCTATGCTGGAGTTTGAGGAATGTTCGAGAGGATGGCTCAGGAGTTCGTGGAAGCACCAAGAAGGACTCGCACAAGAAGAATGGAGCCGAGATCGAGGAGCAGATCGGACCAAAGGACTCGATCTAGACGAGATCGAGTAGACGATCGAGTAGCTGACCAGATCACTCGGGAGATCGAGCAAGAAGATCGACTGAGGCGAAACGTTCGCATGGACGGCAAGGAGATCGAGTAGGGAGATCGACCAAGTTACTCGACCAACTCCAGATCGACCCAAGAGATCGACTACCGAGCTCGATCTCTGACGCCAGGCGCCGCCTTATCCTCTTGTTTCTTGCTTTATGCTTTTTGCTTTTTGTATTTTTGTGGGGGACCACTTTTGAGGATACAGCTAATCCTTTTGGGATCAAGCAAGGATATTCTCATTGTCATCTTTTCCCCTTTAGGTCTAGCCACCATTTTCTCTCTAGTTTTTCATGTTCTAAGTTTTCTTCTTTTGAAAAACCTTGTACTTCTTGATTTTAATCCAAGTATTTCTAGTTTTTATTGCTTCAATCTTCTTTTCTGCTTAATCCGAACATGTTGAATCCCTCTAAACTTATGTTTGTGGGTGGTTCGACCATGAGGAGTGAGTAATCCTCCTTGGTTTTGCGTTTTGGGGAGATTAAGGGGGTTTAATGGTTTGAGCTTTGGTTTCCTTTAGTTTTTAATCAAAGTCTCTTCTTGGGTTTGGGGGTTTAAGGCTAGAAGATCTTGAGAAAGACTTCTATGATTCCAGGGATTTCTTGTTCCTAGAAAGTTCTAGGGAATCCCTTAAAACCAAGCCCAAGATACTAACTCATCCCTTCCTACACACCATAGATGCGAGGGGGGTTAGTAAGACCACTGTTTGAGATCTAAACATCACGTTTCTGGCCTCTTCTTTCCACCACGATCAATGGGTTAGGAGGAAGGAGTGAGAAAAGGTTTTACACCACAAACCATGGGTAAAACTAGGCTAGTTTCTCAAGGTCTAGAGAAAGCTCATAAGAAATGAGTAGATCTACTTTTATAAAACCCAAAGACTCGAACTTGAACCCCTTTAAACATGATCCCCAAACGCAAATCCTTCCTTAGCCTTTAAAAACACAAAATCAATTTCCTTTAGTTCAAAGTCTTGATCTTTTAGCTTAAAAGTCATTTAGTAGTCTTTTCCTTGAGTAATAGTTTTATAAATTCGTAAAGTAGTGTTCTTGCATCTTCTAGTATTTTAGAAATCCCTAAGTAGTGTATTTCGCATCCTGGTAAAGTTTCAAGGTCATTAGATTTTTATTTCTAGTTTTCAAAAATCCTTTTCCTTAGCTAGATTTTCTCTGTTTTATCGCATCTTAGATCTCGATTTTCTAAAACTAGTAGTTGCTTGTTTAAAGTTCTTAGAAGTCTTTAGATAGCTAGTAGACATCCCTCCTGGGATTTTAAAATAGTTTTCCAAGTATTTTTGTAGTTGCAATCATTTTATTTCGGATTTACCCCCAATTATTCGGATTTCACTTAGATTCACATAAAGCTTGTGTATTCTTAGTATTGTTCAGCCCCAATTTGGATTGACCCTTAAGTATTGCAATGACATGAGCATACTAAAGTTTTTGATCACGGAGAAAACCGGTTATCAAAATGGCGCCGTTGCCGGGTTTTTGAGCTTTTGTATATATTTTTTTTTTTCTGTTTGAATTTTATGTTTTCAAGCTTAGTTATTCAGGTGCAAGGAGGTAGGGTACAAGAATCTCGCCGTGGGGATTTAAAAAGGGCTGAGTAGGGAGAAGCTCAGGCAACAGATCGAGTGATAAATCGACTACCCCCGACTCGATCGCTACAAGATCGAGTCGAAGATCGAGTCAACTAGTCGATTTCGAGAGGATGACACGCCCATGCATTAACACGCATACAAGATCGATGGGCGAATCGACTAGGGCTACTCAATCTTCGGGTTAGCAATAACCGACAGATCGAGCACGTCACTCGATCTTTGCCGAATCGACTACAAGATCGAGAGTATCGCTCGATCTCCGACAAATCGGGCATGAGATCGAGGTCCAGATCGACCATTCTGACTCGATCTCATGCCGAGGTAAATTCAAAATTTCCCCCTTCTTTCTTCTTCCCTCTCATTTTTAAATTTGAAATTTGGTCAAGGCTGGTCCTCTTTGACATGGGGAACTGTGCCTTGACCACAAATTTCAAAATCCACTTGTTGCATGAGTCCAAAAGGTTTTTCCTTATAAAACCTCTCATCCACACTCTCCATTACATACTTGCAACTTCCATTTTTTTTTCGAAAATAGAGAGAGAGAGTGTAGGTTTTGGTTTTTAAGAGACAAGATAACTTATTTTCGTCCCAATTCAAGGTATTTTCGAATTTTTTTTTTGAATTTCAAATTCTATTTTCAAAAATGTCTTCCTTTGAATTGATTTAAGGATATTTGCTAAGAGATTTGGGAATTTTTAGAAATAATTAGACATTAGGAAAATTTCTTTGATTTGATCTTATCTAAGAATCTCCCTTTTCTCAAATTATCTTCATATTAAAAATAA
Organism: Alliaria petiolata; assembly: GCA_020283515.1. NCBI lineage: Eukaryota > Viridiplantae > Streptophyta > Magnoliopsida > Brassicales > Brassicaceae > Alliaria > Alliaria petiolata. Next base: position 432,521,803 of record JAHZTW010000001.1, read on the forward strand.
TTCAAGAAAATCTAGGGCTTATATTTGAGGAATTTTCTCTTTTGTCTTCTTATACCTCTCCTTTCCAATCGCCGCCTATACTCACTCTCCCTTTTGAGAATCTGAATTTCAGGCGCTATGGCAAACAGAGGAAAGAGAGGAAGAGACTTAGCGACTCTTGAGGAAGCACAACAAGTGGTGGAACCAACAGCCAAGTGGACAAGGGAGGAAAAGAAAACAAGAAAGAGGTTGGAAAGGTTGCGTTTTGAGCCAACCAAGTTTGCAAGCAGAGATCTATTGCAAAGGATGGGTTTGCTAGAAGGATTTGAGGAGTTACTCAAGGACATTGGTCTTGCTTGCTTATCAAGGATGGATTGCCCGGTTTACCCCGAAGCTACACTCCACTTCCTTTCCACCTTGGAATTCGCATACGAGAATCCGGGAGCACCGACCCCATCCGAAGGGCATCTCACTTTCAAAATAAGGAAGCAAGCCTACCACCTATCCATCCCTAAGCTTTGCCAAGCCTACGGTCTCGACGCTGAAGCATCACTTGTGGAGTTCCCGAGCTTCAATTCCGCGAACGCTCTTTGGGATTTGATAAGCGATGGGGACTACAAGTCCAATACGGCGAAGATAGGGAAAGTGCGAAGTCCCTTGCTAAGGTACACCATCAAGCTGCTGGCCAACACCTTCAGTGGAAGAACGACAGCATCCACGGTGACAAGAAACGAGCTGTGTTTCGTTTTCCAAGGCATTAAGAAGATTTTATGCAATGAAGAGGAGAACGAGAATCCAATGAAGGATGAGCTTGGAGACGACGTGAACTACGGATGTATCCTGGCCTCCTCCTTAGTCAGATACAAAGCCTGGGCAGTGCGGTGCAAGGCAAAGACGTCTTTCATCGGGGGCTTTCTCACGCCGCTGTTCATTCAAGCCAGCGTGCCTCTCACGGAATTTCAGCCTTGCCCGGAACGTGCATACATGGACCAAGTCTACTTGGTGAACACTGACTCTCTTGGACCTCCACCAGCTCTAGGCTTCTATTCCTACCTGTTCAAAAATGAAAAGAATGAGAAGAAGGCATGCGTCTTGCCAAATCCGAGAGAAACGCGCCTAAACTGCATCGGCAACATAGAGTTCCTGCCGACCGACGTGGAATGCTATGCACCACTGGCAGGAATAGCAGCTCCACCTCATGTCACCCATTCGTCATCAGAGTCCCCTGCCTCAGAAGACGAAATGCCAACAAGTTACGAGCTCCCCAAACTGGACTATGAGCCACGCACCAAGACAGAAAAGTTCCTTGCCTCGGTTGTTGAGATGCAGCGCAAGGTGAATAAGTGGCAAGGGAAGATGATCAAGAAGCTGGTCCAAAAGATCAAGACCCTACAGAGGGAGAGCTCATCCGAGATGGAGTCGAGTGACGAGGCTGAGAATATAGGCGAGACAATGCCGAGACATTCAACCGGTGGCATAACGATCCGTGAACCCCAAGAAAGTGATCAAGCTAGGCGTCTCTCACTCCAGGCACGTCCAACAGGAAGCAAGGACAAGGGAATGCTTCAAGACACACCAAGAAAGAGCAGGAGGATCGGAGCAACCTCAAGCTCCGGTCATGCCTAGCTCCAAGGTACAAAAACAACAACCCTTGTATATACCACGCATTTTTTTTATTTTCTTTTGCATTGTGTGTTTGCTCTCTCTTAGGCTTGTGTGACACCGAGACGTTGTCATTCAAGTTTGGGGGAGAGTGTTTGTGCTTTGACATGTTTTTATTTGGATCTTATTTTGTGTTTGCATCCTTGAGTCTCATCTAAGTGCATAAAAAAATTTTAAAAAAAAATCAGAAAAATTTCAAAAATTTCAAAAAAAAATTCATGTAGCTTGCATTTACATTTTAGGATTGAGTCTAGAATTTTATCATTTAGGATGTTTGCATATGCATAGGGAGCAATGATGAGCAAAATCCTTGTAGATTGTTAGACTTTTGTAATCAATTCAACACCCTAGTTCTTAATTGTTTGATGCTTGTGAATAGAATTGAAAGTAAGGAAGAACCATGCTTGGACCGCCTCTTTTGTCACTAGTTTTTGGTTGAAATAGGTCTTGAAATTGATAAGCCAACTCTAATCACTTAAACCGAATTTGAATTTTTAATTATCATGCTTGCATTGGAAGTAAATTCATGGATTAAAATACTTGAGCTTTCTTTCTCATTTTGCCACCCTCTTGCTAGCTCAAGTAGAACCCCTACCAAACCTTACCTCCTTTGAAGCCAATTGTTCTTGTGTGATTTCTTGTGAGGCCTTATTTCGATTGAACCTAGCATAAAGTGTTAGGTTTGGGACGACAAGTATAGGTTTTCATGTAGATTCTAGCCTTGCATTTTGAGGCTAGCGTTAGGCTTAGGATTTGGGGGTTTGATTGGCCGAGGTTGTACTTGTTGATTGTGGGAAAGTTTGTAAAGAAAGAGTTGGATGAAGGGTTTGGCAAGAATAAGGGGAAAAGATGGTTTGAAATGGAGAGTCTTGGTTTGTAAAAGAAGAGTAGCTCTAAGAAAATCAGTAAAGAAAAAAAATCGTTGCTAGGTGGTCTTAGGATATCAAAAGAGCCAAAAGGCCAAAGAAAAAAAATAATAATATAAGGCTGCCTAGAGAGAAAAAAAAAGAGAGAGCTAAGTTGTTTTGAAGACTACTCCATTCGCTTAAGTTAAAAAAAAAGTTCCCCTTAGTGCTTTAAAAGAAAGAAATGTTTTTGCAATTCAAAAGGTTTTAGCAAGGCATAAAAAGCCTTGGGGAAAAGGGTAGATTTTAGAGGGTTGAGTGAGCAAAAAGATAAATGAGAGGGGTGTAGGACCATTGATAGCATTTTGGGTAGATGAAAGTCTATGCTTGTATGCATCACTTGTTTCTTACCTTTAGCATTATGCATATGGTTCAATCTTTCTTGAGTGTCACCCTTACTTAAATGCAAAACCGGATGAATTGAGATCATTTTTATCTCAAAACCCAGTCCTTTAGCCAAATGAATTTACTTTCCTTGCAATGTCATGATTCACGGTTTCACACTTAATGAATGTTAAAGAGTTGGCTTGATAGGGAGACTTGTTTAGATTAAATTCTTAGTGCAATTGAGTGTCGAAATGGGCATGGCTAACTCTTTTGGAGTAGAATAGATTCACATGCATCTTAGAATTAGTAACTAGGATGTTGAGTTGATTATTATTGTTTACAATCTTGGATGTTGAGCTCCCACTTTCAAACCTCTCTCCCTTATTAGTCTTTGTTTGCTTGAGGACAAGCAAAAAGGCAAGTTTGGGGGAGTTGATATACTCTCATATTTCGCATATTTAGCTTGCATTTAGGATAGGTTTTCATCTATAAATCCTGCATTGTAGCCTAGTTTGCATCATTTACAACATTTTAGGTCCTAGAACTCCTTGCATTTGCATTTGCATAGTTCCTTGCATATTTGCATTCTTTTCAGGTTGTTTGGTACTTGGAGCTTGGGAATCTATGCTGGAGTTTGAGGAATGTTCGAGAGGATGGCTCAGGAGTTCGTGGAAGCACCAAGAAGGACTCGCACAAGAAGAATGGAGCCGAGATCGAGGAGCAGATCGGACCAAAGGACTCGATCTAGACGAGATCGAGTAGACGATCGAGTAGCTGACCAGATCACTCGGGAGATCGAGCAAGAAGATCGACTGAGGCGAAACGTTCGCATGGACGGCAAGGAGATCGAGTAGGGAGATCGACCAAGTTACTCGACCAACTCCAGATCGACCCAAGAGATCGACTACCGAGCTCGATCTCTGACGCCAGGCGCCGCCTTATCCTCTTGTTTCTTGCTTTATGCTTTTTGCTTTTTGTATTTTTGTGGGGGACCACTTTTGAGGATACAGCTAATCCTTTTGGGATCAAGCAAGGATATTCTCATTGTCATCTTTTCCCCTTTAGGTCTAGCCACCATTTTCTCTCTAGTTTTTCATGTTCTAAGTTTTCTTCTTTTGAAAAACCTTGTACTTCTTGATTTTAATCCAAGTATTTCTAGTTTTTATTGCTTCAATCTTCTTTTCTGCTTAATCCGAACATGTTGAATCCCTCTAAACTTATGTTTGTGGGTGGTTCGACCATGAGGAGTGAGTAATCCTCCTTGGTTTTGCGTTTTGGGGAGATTAAGGGGGTTTAATGGTTTGAGCTTTGGTTTCCTTTAGTTTTTAATCAAAGTCTCTTCTTGGGTTTGGGGGTTTAAGGCTAGAAGATCTTGAGAAAGACTTCTATGATTCCAGGGATTTCTTGTTCCTAGAAAGTTCTAGGGAATCCCTTAAAACCAAGCCCAAGATACTAACTCATCCCTTCCTACACACCATAGATGCGAGGGGGGTTAGTAAGACCACTGTTTGAGATCTAAACATCACGTTTCTGGCCTCTTCTTTCCACCACGATCAATGGGTTAGGAGGAAGGAGTGAGAAAAGGTTTTACACCACAAACCATGGGTAAAACTAGGCTAGTTTCTCAAGGTCTAGAGAAAGCTCATAAGAAATGAGTAGATCTACTTTTATAAAACCCAAAGACTCGAACTTGAACCCCTTTAAACATGATCCCCAAACGCAAATCCTTCCTTAGCCTTTAAAAACACAAAATCAATTTCCTTTAGTTCAAAGTCTTGATCTTTTAGCTTAAAAGTCATTTAGTAGTCTTTTCCTTGAGTAATAGTTTTATAAATTCGTAAAGTAGTGTTCTTGCATCTTCTAGTATTTTAGAAATCCCTAAGTAGTGTATTTCGCATCCTGGTAAAGTTTCAAGGTCATTAGATTTTTATTTCTAGTTTTCAAAAATCCTTTTCCTTAGCTAGATTTTCTCTGTTTTATCGCATCTTAGATCTCGATTTTCTAAAACTAGTAGTTGCTTGTTTAAAGTTCTTAGAAGTCTTTAGATAGCTAGTAGACATCCCTCCTGGGATTTTAAAATAGTTTTCCAAGTATTTTTGTAGTTGCAATCATTTTATTTCGGATTTACCCCCAATTATTCGGATTTCACTTAGATTCACATAAAGCTTGTGTATTCTTAGTATTGTTCAGCCCCAATTTGGATTGACCCTTAAGTATTGCAATGACATGAGCATACTAAAGTTTTTGATCACGGAGAAAACCGGTTATCAAAATGGCGCCGTTGCCGGGTTTTTGAGCTTTTGTATATATTTTTTTTTTTCTGTTTGAATTTTATGTTTTCAAGCTTAGTTATTCAGGTGCAAGGAGGTAGGGTACAAGAATCTCGCCGTGGGGATTTAAAAAGGGCTGAGTAGGGAGAAGCTCAGGCAACAGATCGAGTGATAAATCGACTACCCCCGACTCGATCGCTACAAGATCGAGTCGAAGATCGAGTCAACTAGTCGATTTCGAGAGGATGACACGCCCATGCATTAACACGCATACAAGATCGATGGGCGAATCGACTAGGGCTACTCAATCTTCGGGTTAGCAATAACCGACAGATCGAGCACGTCACTCGATCTTTGCCGAATCGACTACAAGATCGAGAGTATCGCTCGATCTCCGACAAATCGGGCATGAGATCGAGGTCCAGATCGACCATTCTGACTCGATCTCATGCCGAGGTAAATTCAAAATTTCCCCCTTCTTTCTTCTTCCCTCTCATTTTTAAATTTGAAATTTGGTCAAGGCTGGTCCTCTTTGACATGGGGAACTGTGCCTTGACCACAAATTTCAAAATCCACTTGTTGCATGAGTCCAAAAGGTTTTTCCTTATAAAACCTCTCATCCACACTCTCCATTACATACTTGCAACTTCCATTTTTTTTTCGAAAATAGAGAGAGAGAGTGTAGGTTTTGGTTTTTAAGAGACAAGATAACTTATTTTCGTCCCAATTCAAGGTATTTTCGAATTTTTTTTTTGAATTTCAAATTCTATTTTCAAAAATGTCTTCCTTTGAATTGATTTAAGGATATTTGCTAAGAGATTTGGGAATTTTTAGAAATAATTAGACATTAGGAAAATTTCTTTGATTTGATCTTATCTAAGAATCTCCCTTTTCTCAAATTATCTTCATATTAAAAATAATTCAAGAAAATCTAGGGCTTATATTTGAGGAATTTTCTCTTTTGTCTTCTTATACCTCTCCTTTCCAATCGCCGCCTATACTCACTCTCCCTTTTGAGAATCTGAATTTCAGGCGCTATGGCAAACAGAGGAAAGAGAGGAAGAGACTTAGCGACTCTTGAGGAAGCACAACAAGTGGTGGAACCAACAGCCAAGTGGACAAGGGAGGAAAAGAAAACAAGAAAGAGGTTGGAAAGGTTGCGTTTTGAGCCAACCAAGTTTGCAAGCAGAGATCTATTGCAAAGGATGGGTTTGCTAGAAGGATTTGAGGAGTTACTCAAGGACATTGGTCTTGCTTGCTTATCAAGGATGGATTGCCCGGTTTACCCCGAAGCTACACTCCACTTCCTTTCCACCTTGGAATTCGCATACGAGAATCCGGGAGCACCGACCCCATCCGAAGGGCATCTCACTTTCAAAATAAGGAAGCAAGCCTACCACCTATCCATCCCTAAGCTTTGCCAAGCCTACGGTCTCGACGCTGAAGCATCACTTGTGGAGTTCCCGAGCTTCAATTCCGCGAACGCTCTTTGGGATTTGATAAGCGATGGGGACTACAAGTCCAATACGGCGAAGATAGGGAAAGTGCGAAGTCCCTTGCTAAGGTACACCATCAAGCTGCTGGCCAACACCTTCAGTGGAAGAACGACAGCATCCACGGTGACAAGAAACGAGCTGTGTTTCGTTTTCCAAGGCATTAAGAAGATTTTATGCAATGAAGAGGAGAACGAGAATCCAATGAAGGATGAGCTTGGAGACGACGTGAACTACGGATGTATCCTGGCCTCCTCCTTAGTCAGATACAAAGCCTGGGCAGTGCGGTGCAAGGCAAAGACGTCTTTCATCGGGGGCTTTCTCACGCCGCTGTTCATTCAAGCCAGCGTGCCTCTCACGGAATTTCAGCCTTGCCCGGAACGTGCATACATGGACCAAGTCTACTTGGTGAACACTGACTCTCTTGGACCTCCACCAGCTCTAGGCTTCTATTCCTACCTGTTCAAAAATGAAAAGAATGAGAAGAAGGCATGCGTCTTGCCAAATCCGAGAGAAACGCGCCTAAACTGCATCGGCAACATAGAGTTCCTGCCGACCGACGTGGAATGCTATGCACCACTGGCAGGAATAGCAGCTCCACCTCATGTCACCCATTCGTCATCAGAGTCCCCTGCCTCAGAAGACGAAATGCCAACAAGTTACGAGCTCCCCAAACTGGACTATGAGCCACGCACCAAGACAGAAAAGTTCCTTGCCTCGGTTGTTGAGATGCAGCGCAAGGTGAATAAGTGGCAAGGGAAGATGATCAAGAAGCTGGTCCAAAAGATCAAGACCCTACAGAGGGAGAGCTCATCCGAGATGGAGTCGAGTGACGAGGCTGAGAATATAGGCGAGACAATGCCGAGACATTCAACCGGTGGCATAACGATCCGTGAACCCCAAGAAAGTGATCAAGCTAGGCGTCTCTCACTCCAGGCACGTCCAACAGGAAGCAAGGACAAGGGAATGCTTCAAGACACACCAAGAAAGAGCAGGAGGATCGGAGCAACCTCAAGCTCCGGTCATGCCTAGCTCCAAGGTACAAAAACAACAACCCTTGTATATACCACGCATTTTTTTTATTTTCTTTTGCATTGTGTGTTTGCTCTCTCTTAGGCTTGTGTGACACCGAGACGTTGTCATTCAAGTTTGGGGGAGAGTGTTTGTGCTTTGACATGTTTTTATTTGGATCTTATTTTGTGTTTGCATCCTTGAGTCTCATCTAAGTGCATAAAAAAATTTTAAAAAAAAATCAGAAAAATTTCAAAAATTTCAAAAAAAAATTCATGTAGCTTGCATTTACATTTTAGGATTGAGTCTAGAATTTTATCATTTAGGATGTTTGCATATGCATAGGGAGCAATGATGAGCAAAATCCTTGTAGATTGTTAGACTTTTGTAATCAATTCAACACCCTAGTTCTTAATTGTTTGATGCTTGTGAATAGAATTGAAAGTAAGGAAGAACCATGCTTGGACCGCCTCTTTTGTCACTAGTTTTTGGTTGAAATAGGTCTTGAAATTGATAAGCCAACTCTAATCACTTAAACCGAATTTGAATTTTTAATTATCATGCTTGCATTGGAAGTAAATTCATGGATTAAAATACTTGAGCTTTCTTTCTCATTTTGCCACCCTCTTGCTAGCTCAAGTAGAACCCCTACCAAACCTTACCTCCTTTGAAGCCAATTGTTCTTGTGTGATTTCTTGTGAGGCCTTATTTCGATTGAACCTAGCATAAAGTGTTAGGTTTGGGACGACAAGTATAGGTTTTCATGTAGATTCTAGCCTTGCATTTTGAGGCTAGCGTTAGGCTTAGGATTTGGGGGTTTGATTGGCCGAGGTTGTACTTGTTGATTGTGGGAAAGTTTGTAAAGAAAGAGTTGGATGAAGGGTTTGGCAAGAATAAGGGGAAAACATGGTTTGAAATGGAGAGTCTTGGTTTGTAAAAGAAGAGTAGCTCTAAGAAAATCAGAAAAGAAAAAAAATCGTTGCTAGGTGGTCTTAGGATATAAAAAAAGCCAAAAGGCCAAAGAAAAAAATAATAATATAAGGCTGCCTAGAGAGAAAAAAAAAGAGAGAGCTAAGTTGTTTTGAAGACTACTCCATTCGCTTAAGTTGAAAAAAAAGTTCCCCTTAGTGCTTTAAAAGAAAGAAATGTTTTTGCAATTCAAAAGGTTTTAGCAAGGCATAAAAAGCCTTGGGGAAAAGGGTAGATTTTAGAGGGTTGAGTGAGCAAAAAGATAAATGAGAGGGGTGTAGGACCATTGATAGCATTTTGGGTAGATGAAAGTCTATGCTTGTATGCATCACTTGTTTCTTACCTTTAGCATTATGCATATGGTTCAATCTTTCTTGAGTGTCACCCTTACTTAAATGCAAAACCGGATGAATTGAGATCATTTTTATCTCAAAACCCAGTCCTTTAGCCAAATGAATTTACTTTCCTTGCAATGTCATGATTCACGGTTTCACACTTAATGAATGTTAAAGAGTTGGCTTGATAGGGAGACTTGTTTAGATTAAATTCTTAGTGCAATTGAGTGTCGAAATGGGCATGGCTAACTCTTTTGGAGTAGAATAGATTCACATGCATCTTAGAATTAGTAACTAGGATGTTGAGTTGATTATTATTGTTTACAATCTTGGATGTTGAGCTCCCACTTTCAAACCTCTCTCCCTTATTAGTCTTTGTTTGCTTGAGGACAAGCAAAAAGGCAAGTTTGGGGGAGTTGATATACTCTCATATTTCGCATATTTAGCTTGCATTTAGGATAGGTTTTCATCTATAAATCCTGCATTGTAGCCTAGTTTGCATCATTTACAACATTTTAGGTCCTAGAACTCCTTGCATTTGCATTTGCATAGTTCCTTGCATATTTGCATTCTTTTCAGGTTGTTTGGTACTTGGAGCTTGGGAATCTATGCTGGAGTTTGAGGAATGTTCGAGAGGATGGCTCAGGAGTTCGTGGAAGCACCAAGAAGGACTCGCACAAGAAGAATGGAGCCGAGATCGAGGAGCAGATCGGACCAAAGGACTCGATCTAGACGAGATCGAGTAGACGATCGAGTAGCTGACCAGATCACTCGGGAGATCGAGCAAGAAGATCGACTGAGGCGAAACGTTCGCATGGACGGCAAGGAGATCGAGTAGGGAGATCGACCAAGTTACTCGACCAACTCCAGATCGACCCAAGAGATCGACTACCGAGCTCGATCTCTGACGCCAGGCGCCGCCTTATCCTCTTGTTTCTTGCTTTATGCTTTTTGCTTTTTGTATTTTTGTGGGGGACCACTTTTGAGGATACAGCTAATCCTTTTGGGATCAAGCAAGGATATTCTCATTGTCATCTTTTCCCCTTTAGGTCTAGCCACCATTTTCTCTCTAGTTTTTCATGTTCTAAGTTTTCTTCTTTTGAAAAACCTTGTACTTCTTGATTTTAATCCAAGTATTTCTAGTTTTTATTGCTTCAATCTTCTTTTCTGCTTAATCCGAACATGTTGAATCCCTCTAAACTTATGTTTGTGGGTGGTTCGATCATGAGGAGTGAGTAATCCTCCTTGGTTTTGCGTTTTGGGGAGATTAAGGGGGTTTAATGGTTTGAGCTTTGGTTTCCTTTAGTTTTTAATCAAAGTCTCTTCTTGGGTTTGGGGGTTTAAGGCTAGAAGATCTTGAGAAAGACTTCTATGATTCCAGGGATTTCTTGTTCCTAGAAAGTTCTAGGGAATCCCTTAAAACCAAGCCCAAGATACTAACTCATCCCTTCCTACACACCATAGATGCGAGGGGGGTTAGTAAGACCACTGTTTGAGATCTAAACATCACGTTTCTGGCCTCTTCTTTCCACCACGATCAATGGGTTAGGAGGAAGGAGTGAGAAAAGGTTTTACACCACAAACCATGGGTAAAACTAGGCTAGTTTCTCAAGGTCTAGAGAAAGCTCATAAGAAATGAGTAGATCTACTTTTATAAAACCCAAAGACTCGAACTTGAACCCCTTTAAACATGATCCCCAAACGCAAATCCTTCCTTAGCCTTTAAAAACACAAAATCAATTTCCTTTAGTTCAAAGTCTTGATCTTTTAGCTTAAAAGTCATTTAGTAGTCTTTTCCTTGAGTAATAGTTTTATAAATTCGTAAAGTAGTGTTCTTGCATCTTCTAGTATTTTAGAAATCCCTAAGTAGTGTATTTCGCATCCTGGTAAAGTTTCAAGGTCGTTAGATTTTTATTTCTAGTTTTCAAAAATCCTTTTCCTTAGCTAGATTTTCTCTGTTTTATCGCATCTTAGATCTCGATTTTCTAAAACTAGTAGTTGCTTGTTTAAAGTTCTTAGAAGTCTTTAGATAGCTAGTAGACATCCCTCCTGGGATTTTAAAATAGTTTTCCAAGTATTTTTGTAGTTGCAATCATTTTATTTCGGATTTACCCCCAATTATTCGGATTTCACTTCGATTCACATAAAGCTTGTGTATTCTTAGTATTGTTCAGCCCTAATTTGGATTGACCCTTAAGTATTGCAATGACATGAGCATACTAAGGTTTTTGATCACGGAAAAAACCGGTTATCACACGTTGAGAAGAAACGACATCACATTGATGAACATTTCTAAGGAGAAAAATCATATCAACAAGCTATTTTGCACTCTTATAGGCGACAAGTTCTTTTGAAAAAACACTTGAAAGTAATGAAGAGACGGAAGTTATATTTGCGCTTTGGAATGTTATATGTCCTTTTAAAAAGATGAAAGTCTCTAGTACTAAAGCAAGCCACGCCTGTAGCATCCCGGTCGAGAGGAAATTTTTTGGCCTAAAAACCAAAGATTAAAACTCAAGCAAAACCAATGGGGATCAAATCCTTAGACCAAAACAAGGATTATGATCGGAAGAGATTCAGAAAAACTCGAGGGGAAATGAATATGTCTGAGAAGGACCATCACGGGCAATGAAACCACCAGAGACACAAGGGTCATAAACCAAATTTGCCACATTTCAAAAAAAGATGTTGTAATCACTTAAAGAATAGGGAAGAATATGTTTACTCGAAAAAAAACAAGAAAACTAGAGGGAATTAGAAAACACCACGAAAAAAAAATTTGAGGTCGTACCGGATCGAATAGGATATCGGCAAAATCCAAGCAACGCCGAGATCGTCGAATCAAACTCAAAATTTCTCGACACATAAAAACCAAGGACATTTGCAAAGACCAATGGATAAGATTTAGCATGAAATAGCTGAGATATTAAAAAAGAAATAATGCACCAAAAGGAAGGCTAACAGCCATAAAATGGCCGAGATAAGATGATTGGACGGGACCACGACAAAAGTGAGCTCGAGACACTAAGAAACAGCAATGAAGAAGCGGCACACTTTTAAAGAAGAAAATAAGACTTAGTCGAAAAAATTCGATCAAGGCCCAGATGGCGTCACGTGGCATGTTAACGGCTGTTGATCATGCCGGCCACCGAGGGAGCAAATCCTGGATTTTCTAGAGTGGATTTTGACACCTACGATGGTGCGTGTCAAGCAAACCCTATTTTTAGCCGAAGTGTTTTTGAGGTGTCCATGGCCGGTGACACGTAGCCCACTTTGAGGTTCCGATGGTCGGACGCTAGCCGAGGTGTCGCGACCGGATTGGACAAGCGGTTTGAAATTCTACCAAACATTCCCAACTAGAAACATGGGGGCACGGTTGGAGCTCAAAATGGCCAACAAAATGATGACCATACGGAGGCTAGCCGTACCTACGACCGTAGACAATAAACTATCTCACACAATGGTCCATACGTCCACGTTTATGTTTGGAAAATGGCCGACAAATGAAAAACCTACGTCCAGGCTAGGGCAGAGACTAGCTAATGCGGCTGACATGCACCAGCATACAACCACAGAGCCGCCGGTTTTCCCACTACTGCATGGCTGATTCACGATCACGGCGACACCTAGCATGACTCCACCGCCTTAGTTCTGCTATAAATAGGATCGTTCGGCTAAGTTAATTTTCACCCGAAATTTCTCTAAGTCTTAAACTATAAAAGTGTTAGTAGAGAGAAATAGTTAGAATAGAGTGGTCTTAGCCGAGAGAAGGGAGTTTTAGCCGAGAGATAGCTATTTAGTGACAGATATGGTCGCGGTGCTTAGTTAGAATCGTCGGATTTTCGGTGAGTCCCGGTAACATAGGTTGCTAACGTGTGTTTTGCAGGGTTATTGTGTGGCTAACCTTTGTGATGCAGGGACAAGATCTTACTAGCCGTGAGATAACACATAGGGTGTTGTCTCGTGCATGAGCTAGTAAGATTCAGGCATGATAATTTTTGGGGTTTTCAAACCGGGTGCGTAGTCAAGTTAAACGACTATACAAGCCGCGTGATTTTTTTCTCGTAAAACCGATTTTATAATCGAGTGGAAAGGGTTAATACATATCGTGAATTGTTTTCTTAAAAAAAAATGGATGTGTAAGTCGAGCGGAAAGGACTATGAATGCATTGATTTTGATCTTAGGGTCGGATGTCTTAGTCAAGTGGAAAGGACTATACATGTCATGACTATAATCTTAAAAAGTGGATGCTTTAGTCGAGTGGAAAGGACTAAGCATGTCATGAATTTGTTTCCTAAAAAAAATGGATACTAAGTCGAGCGGAAAAGACTTAGTATGTCGTGAACTTGTTTTCTTGTTTTCTTAAAACCAGTTGTACAAGTCGAGTGGAAAGGACTTTACATACCGTGGATATGTATTGGAGAAAATCCGGGTGTTTAGCCGAGAAGGGCAAAGCAATCCGTGGGTGGAACAGATGTGTTGGTTGGGGAGGCAGTTCATGTCGTGGGTTTGTGTAAGGTCGGATGCAAGAGTCAGGCGTGACTATGCATGCCGAGTGCTAGGTGTTAGGACGTATAGGTGGCTTTTGGGTTTATATGTCTAGGTGGTGTATCTCGCGCTGTCGCACAATCCGACGGGAACGAATACAGGTTATCCTCGGTTCATTATGGAAGGAAGGCTTGGAGGGTGCTTGGGTCGCTCCCATGGCCGAGTACTACATGACGATGCAGCCCGCATGTGGAATGGAAAGGACACAGCAAATATGATGTTTTAGATCATGGTCTTTTGTGGTAAATGATCTTGGGTGTTCAAGTGTACGTGGGAAGCGTGAACCGATGCATCTAGGGATCCCATTATATGTTTAGCAGGATGGGTCTTGTAAAGTGTCGGGTTGGGTTATGCATGATCAAGACTAGCATGATATTTTTTCATTAGCTTCCGCATGTGCATTGTTTGGAATCGTTTAAGTTGTATTGTAGCAAGCGATAGATTGTGTGTTTTCTACTTGCTATGCTTCGACTAGGGGGATTGGGTTGGGGAATCTAATCTTTTATAGAGGGTCCTGGACTCACTGAGTAATACTAGATTACTAATGACTCTTTTTGCTTTGCAAGAAACCATAGTGTAACTGTGTTGGCATGCTTCGGACGTGTGTGGACCAGACTAGTGATTCCCGTGCTTTTTGTAAGATATTTTCCAAGTTTTAAATAAGGGTCGGACAGTTGTTTGTAATAATGAACGGTTTTTGTAAAATATTTCTATGTATGAAATAAATAAGGTTTTGTGTAGTATAAACCTCGGTTAGAGTGATATTTTTTTGTCCGAACTAACACAACTCTCGGCTTAGCTACGGGTTGGCAAGCTTTAGGCCTTGACCGAGAGGGTCGAATATCTCTGATGGACGGGCCGCGGCCTTGAATTCATTATGAGGACTAGGCTGGTCCGTCTGTGATGTTTGGCAATTGTGACGTTTCCGGCCGGCCTACATATAGATTGTGTTGGGAATGCTACAACACCCCTAGCTACTTTATTCAGCCACACACCATGTTCGACCCAACACCATCACCCGAATCATCACGCGAGCCATCACTAGAAGTGGAATTTTTTACTAACTCAACTAGTGATAACGCGGCAAATCCGGAATCCTTGTGGATTTCTACATTGTTAAAACTCCACAAGACGAGACTGCACCACTAATCTTGGAGTGGTCCTTCTTAGCTACAGTAGGCCCTATCATGAATTGGCCCAATAGACTTGTTTTTTCCGCAAACATTGACGGGAGCAAGTTCTATCCACAAGGATTCCATCACCAGAAGTGGAACTTTTTACTAACTCAACTAGTGATAACGCGGCAAATCCGGAATCCTTGTGGATTTCTATATTATCAAAACACCACAAGATGAGACTGCACCACTAATCTTGGGGTGGTCCTTCTTAGCTACAGTAGGCCCTATCATGAATTGGCCCAATAGACTTGTTTCTTTCGCAAACATTGATAGAAGCAAGTTCTATCCGACGATTCCTTACATCATGGAGAAGCACATTTTTGTCAAAAATGATGATGCCATAATGGAACGGTTGCACAAGACATTGAAGGCGAAGAGACATTGCACAAGGTCGAATTCACCATCCAACAAAGTTCAAAATCCAACTAAAGTCGAGCTAAACGACTCTAAACAAGAGCGGCTCAATGGGAGACAACCTATATATTTATTTTTCTAACATTTTAACTTTTTTTTTTTGGTTTTCTCCTAAGTTTAAGCTTCTATAAAAACATAAAAACACACAAAAAATGAAGAAGGAGCTCGAAAGCAACTGGCCGATCGAGTGACTGCCCAGCTACCGACCATAAGGGGTCTGGCCGGTCGAACCGTGAGCTCAGCGACTAGTCGTTTCTCTTTGAGATTCAGCCAGTCCCGAGTCTTCTCCTCTCGATCCTCCTTCAACGTTTTGTCAAGTCTATGATGTTTCCAACTCTTTCAAGGCTTTTACGTGACTCAACTTCCACAACCGCGGTACACGCTTCTCTTGCATCAAAGACAGCAAAGTAAGACACAAATTAACCGAAAAATCATGTCATGTCAATGATATTCCATCCCTATCAATTTCTTCTGGAACGTTCAACATGAAGATGAAGATGAATACAATGGTTTTAACCCTTGTAGCTGCTAAAGAAAGGAAGATGATGCAACTTTCTACACCAAAACGTGAAGAGAAAAGCTCAAGAAGACAAGCTATTCTCAACCGCGACTTTGACCTTTAAGCTCACGACAAGAAAGATACTTCACCTTTGTTGAACTCTCTGCAAGTAGCCAAGCACCAGACCACCGCGACACCAAAGATCCAAGACGTGGACAGTATTGATCCGAACTCAACAAGTTTCGCAGATGATGCGATCTTCAAAACTCTTTGTCTATAACATTTTCCAACTCACTTCCTAAGGTGTTTACAAAGGTCATAGACACGATGCAAGTATTCTCCAACCAAAGTACTTTTAGAGAACCACAAAGGCGAACCATAATCACCATTCACCCACTACCACTATTTCAAAGTATTGGAAGCAACAACAACATGATCAAACTTCTTGATCGCATGCATATTTCGCCCATTTTTACTATCATATGCGGATGCTTAAACAAATATTTCACTAAGCTTTTTATGTATAAACACTAGATTTTGAGTGTATGGTCAAAATCTTTTATGGTAAACTTGGCAAAACACGCATATTTTGGAGCAAAACAAACATTTTCGAAACAAGTGCTTTAGGACATATGTTCAGCATCAGATGGAGATCTTTCCACCACGAGATCAAACTCATTTTTGGAGACAAGATAGCCTGATCTACTGTCTTTCACGCCAAAGTGATTTGAGTCCAATCCCACGGTTGGATCTCACGTTACAAAGAAAGCAAGAAGATCTGTCAAACATCAAAAAGAGCAAGGTTAACGTGCCACGACCAACACATGAAGAGTCACGGCCTCGCCACGGCCAGTTCCTCACGCGGCCAGCCCACTCAGCGATTCCAAGCCCGTTTGGAAACCAAACTCAAACCCGAAGCCGTCAAATGCAAGCCAAGACATAAGTGATGACCATGAAGACTTCAATACCTATATATACTCGATGTTTAGGGTTTTATTAGATACTTTTTTATGTTTTAAGCTTTTCACGTTAAACAACTCTAGCCACTAAAAAGTCTTTTTTTACTTGTTTTGTTTTTGATTTTCGAGAAAGAGAGATTTCGCTCTTGAATCCTTTCTTCCTTCATCGATCAATTCAAGTCATGCATTCATCTATCTCGATTTCTTCTACTTCTTCTATGTCTGAGTAGTTAATTTTCGTTGGAGTTCTTTGAGGGGATCTATGAGAAATTTCATTAACTGTTTTTAAACCTGGCTTCATCGTCTGAATTTGTTCTTATTGCATGAGTCTAGTCATGAACTAGGTTCTGATCTTAGGATTGTTTAAGAGCCGCTAACGTGTTGGATCTTTCCACCAGACCTAATTTGGCTAAGCGGTCGCGTCTTGAGATGCTAGCGCATACTCACGGAGCGTCGTGAGATGCTAGCACATACTCACGGAGCGTCGTGAACGTTTAACGAGCCTAAACTGCTATTGCGTGTTTGTTTGTGTCGTAGGATACGAAAGCATACCTACAGGGTTCTCATAACATAGACGATATGTTCTACGAAAGTAGTTAGATCATAAAACTAGTGATTCTAGTTTAGAGAAACTCGCCTAGTCTCGTTTGCTTGATTTGATGTATGTTTGCTTTCTAGTTAAAACCCCATAGAATTTCCGAGAAGAGCCCCAACTTGTTTCACCCCTGCTTTTACTCGAGATTTACACACTTTCATAGTTTACATTTTTTGCACTGCTTTACTTTGATTTCCTTTTTGCAATTTACTTTAAGCTTTAAGTTAATTTTCTTTTTCCCATTTGGTATAGAGTTAGGCGACATCAAGCTCTATATAAACGTGGCATGTCTTTCGTTCTTTACTCAAAACCGTGACACACAAACCACAAACCCCCTTCTATGCGTCTTTGGTTGCTCTAACAATGTTTGGTTTTGCAGCAGATCATCTTCTTGTGGATCGACACCCTAAGTACTACAACGCATGCTGTGCACTTGCAGTTTAGGGTCTTTATAAATTTAAATATCGAGAAATTCACAGAGAATCGTCCAAATTGGATAACAACTTTAGACTCCATCATTTCTTTCTGATGACTCAAGAGAAAAATAACATGGTTAAACGCCTAAGAATGATATTTGTGTCATGACATTATCATCTCCAAAAGAAGCGAGGAAGAGACATTATCTATTTGAGCTAGACACTGATTCCTCTGTTACTTATACATGAATTCGTCTCTTAGCAAGGGTGATAGTTAATGATCAAGTCCATTGCTCAACAAACCCACCCACCCACACAAAAACCACACACCACTTTCAAGTAAGACATCACTTCGATTACTTGAATTTTAATCTATCTTTTTATCACCACATGACTTTTTCACTCTGGGGACAGTGCGATTTAAGTCTTGAGGGGTGGGGGGGGGGGGAGTTCATTTATTACTAACTACATTTTATTTCATGAGTTTTTTCCATGCATCTTTATTTTTATTTGAGTCGTTTTATTCAGTCAAAATTTTATTTTAGTCAAAAACTAAGAATTTGCTAGGTACAAATCACTTTGAACATGAAGTCTAATGACCTAGAAAGTGTATCGTTATACTAAAGAAATTTCAGTTATCTAGTGCACTTGATGGATATTGCGTTGACTCTGCACCTAAATAAATCTTAATTTCTCTTCTTGGGGCTTGAGGTACATCGAACCTAACTCTTCTTTTTGGAAATGTCAAGATAAGTTATTGCAATCTCTCTTTGATCTTCCTTTATAAAAAAAAAATATATATATATAAACTAAGCTTAAGAACAGCAGCCCAACTTCCATAAAAAAAGAACAGAGAAATGAGTGGCACTGTTCGAGAGCTAAAAAAGATAAAAAGAAAAAGAAAGTCGATAGAAAAAATATAGGAAGACACCCTAGAAGTGTCTATGATTTTTTTGATTGATACTTCCTCGATAGAGACCGCACATTTAAATGAATAAATGAGTAAGAAAAGGAGAGCTGGAACTACGCTAAGGGATCTTGAACTGTATTTGGGACAAACGAAAAGCTCGAGGTAATTAGACCGAAACGTTTCTAGATTTTGATTTTGAGTTATATGGTTCAATAGGTGGAATGGTTGACTTGACGAGTTCTCAAGTATTGGTGAGTTTCCACGTTTTAAAATTTCTTTTCCTTACTTTGATTTTTGATTTGTGTGAGGACAAACAACGGTTTAAGTCTGGAGAAGTTGATAACATCAATATTTTACCCATTTTAGCTATCACAAGTGAGCACTTTAATAAGTGTTCACTCGGTTTTAGATGCATTTATATTATCTTTCGAGAATTTGCATTGTCAAGACTCTTTTCAGATTAGCTTAACAAAAAAGATACAAAACGGAGCAAAACACACATTTTCGGAGCATGATAACAGATATTTTTCGTGTTATGCAAAGCCTGAAGCATGCTCATGTCATTACAATACTTTAGGGTCAATCCAACTTGGGAAGTTTGAAAGGATACCAAGAATACAAGAACTTTTTGTAAAGCTAAGCAGATTCGGATTAAATGGGTGAATAATTTTAAATAAACTACTTGCTATGATCTACTGAACTTGAAAACTATTTTAAAATCCCGACCAAGGGGTTAAACAACTATAAAACTAGAAATAAAAATCTACTGACTCCTAACTTCTACCAGGGTGCGAAATATGATATTAGGGAATTTCTAAAATACTAACAAGACCAAGTATACAACTTTATGAAATTAAAAGGTTTTAATGCAAGAAATAAGCAACTATATGGATTTAAGCTACAAGATTGAAACTTTAAACTAAAGGAAGATGATTTTTATGTTTTCAGATGCTAAGAGATGGATTCATGGTTGGGGATCAGCTTAAGGAGGGTCCAGATTTAAACTTTGGGTTTTGCAAACATAGATCTACACTTTTGTGCTTTCTCTAAGCCTTGAGAAGCTTAAGCTAGCTTCATCCATGGCGTGTGATATGAAACCCTTCCTCATCCCTTCCTCCTAACCCATGGTTCGTGGTGGAAAGAAAGGATGAAGAGCGTGATGCATAGATCTCAAATCGTGGCTTAACTAATCCCCTAAGCAACCATGGCGTTTGGGAAAGGGAAGATTAGTCTCTTGGATTTGGATTTAAGGGATCTCCTAAATCTGTCTAGGACAAGGAAATCCCTGAGATCAAAGATGTCTCTCTCGAGATCCTCTAAGCTTTAAAAGCCCAAATCCAAGAAGAGAATGGATGAAGAACAAGAAAAAGACCAAAGCTTAAACCCTTGAACCCCTTAATCACCCCAAACCGAAAACCCAAAAGATTACTACTCACTAAGCATGATTAAACTACTTGAAAATGCAAAAGAAAGAAAGCTAAGCATGACTAAACGATTAAGCAAACATAACTAAGAGAAATACTTAAGATTGATTAAAAGATTAAGGTTTTTAAAACATGAAAAGCTTGAAAAGCTTGAAATGACTAACAATGGAGTTTTTGCTAAAAGGAGACAAGAAAAATCGTGTACAAGGTGGTTTATGACCAAAAATAGGTCATAATCCTTTTATACCAAAGAGGGAATGGTCCCCTCACAAACGTCCAAAATGCATGAGCTGTCGGATAAGGTTAGAGATTGAGCTCGGTGGTCGATCTCTGGCTCGATCTTGCGTGTAGAATGCCTTCCTTTGCTCGATCGCCTAGTCGTTCCAATCGGGGAGATCGGGTGCCTTCTGTCGATCGCCTACTCGATCTCGATTCCTTTGCTTCATGCTCGAGTTCTCCCAAGTGTCCATAGACTCCATTTTGATCCTCAGCTTGTCCACGCACTCTCCAAAACTCCAGTGTATCCAAAACAACCTGAATATGATGCAAGAATGCAAGAAACATGCAAATGCTAATGCAAAATGCCTTAGGAC
>JAHZTW010000001.1:432600742-432670820 GCA_020283515.1 Alliaria petiolata
GCTAGCTTCATCCATGGCGTGTGGTATGAAACCCTTCCTCATCCCTTCCTCCTAACCCATGGTTCGTGGTGGAAAGAAAGGATGAAGAGCATGAATTGTAGATCTCAACCGTGGCTTAACTAATCCCCTAAGCAACCATGGCGTTTGGGAAATGATAGATTAGTCTCTTGGATTTGGATTTAAGGGATCTCCTAAATCTGTCTAGGACAAGGAAATCACTGAGGTCAAAGATGTCTCTCTCGAGATCCTCTAAGCTTTAAACGCCCAAATCCAAGAAGAAAATAAATGAAGAACAAGAAAAAGACCAAAGCTTAAACCTTTAAATCCCTTAATCACCCCAAACCGAAAACCCAAAAGATTACTACTCGCTAAGCATGATTAAATCTCTGGCTCGATCTTGCGTGTAGAATGCCTTTCTTTGCTCGATCGCCTAGTCGTTCCAATCAGAGAGATCGGGTGCCTCTGTCGATCGCCTACTCGATGTTTGGATGATCGAGTCTTGACCTCGATCTATCTCTCGTTCTTCTTCCGCGTCCGTGCTCACGCTCGATCATCTTGGTCGATCTCTGACCTCGATCTTTTCCTTGGAACGGCTCCGTGACTCGATCTTGTGGTCGATCTCTTCTAGATCGACCTGCCTAGCTCGATCCTCTACTCGATCTCGGTCTCTTTGCTTCATGCCCGAGTTCTCCCAAGTGTCCATAGACTCCATTTTGATCCTCAGCTTGTCCACGCACTCTCCAAAACTCCAGTGTATCCAAAACAACCTGACTATGATGCAAGAATGCAAGAAACATGCAAATGCTAATGCAAAATACCTTAGGACCTAAAATGGAACAAAAGGTACAATTTCCCTAAGTTTGAATGCAATATGTATGCAATTTATGTCCTAAATGCAAGCTAAATGTATGAAATATATGAATAACCTGACTATGATGCAAGAATGCAAGAAACATGCAAATGCTAATGCAAAATGCCTTAGGACCTAAAATGGAACAAAAGCTACAATTTCCTTAAGTATGAATGCAATATGTATGCAATTTATGTCCTAAATGCAAGCTAAATGTATGAAATATATGAATACATCAACTCCCCCAAACTTGCCTTTTGCTTGCCCTCAAGCAAACAAAATCCAAGCAAGGGAAAGAGAAAAGTGGGAGCTCAATATCCAAGGTTGCTAACAATAATGATCAACTCAACATCCTAGCTCTTAGTTCTAAAATGCATGTGAATCTGTCCTACTCCAAAAGAGTTAGCCATGCCCATTTCGACATTCAAGTGTACCTAAGATTCAATTAAAACAAGCCTCCCTATCAAACCAACTCTTTAACATTCATTAAGTGTGAAATCGTGAATCATGACATTGCAAGGAAAGTAAATTCATTTGGCTAAGGGACTGAGTTTTGAGATAAAGATGATCTCAATTCATCCGGTTTTGCATTTAAGTAAGGGTAACACTCAAGAAAGATTGAACCATATGCATAATGTTAAAGGTAAGAAACAAGTGGTACATACAAGCATAGATTTTCATCTACCCGAAATGCTATCAATGATCCTATACCCCTCTCATTCATTTTTTTTTCTTGCTCACTCAACCCTCTAGAATCTACCCTTTTTTCCAAGGCTCTTTGTGCCTTGCTAAACCCTTTGAATTTCAAACACATTTTCTCTTTTTCAAAGCTCTAAGGGGAACTTCTTCAACCTATCATTTTTGGTGAATGGAGTAGTCTATTCTTATCAACGTAACTCTTCTTTGATCTCTTAGGTAGCCTTGTATATATTTTTTTTCTTTGGCCCTTTTTGGCTCTTTTGCTTTCTTAAGACCACCTAGCATATTTATTATTATTTTTTACTTAGAGCTATTCCTGTTAAAACCCAAAACTCTCCATTTCAAACCATTCTTCCCCTTATTTTCCACCAAGCCCTTTATTCAACACCACTTCCTTTTCACATTTTTCCACCAAAGATCAAATAGTACCACGGCCAATCAAACCCCCAAATCCTAAGCCTAAAGCTAACCTCAAAATGCAAGGCTAGAATCTACATGAAAACCTATACTTGTCGTCCCAAACCTAACACTTTATGCTAGGTTCAATCGAAATAAAGGCCTCACAAAAAATCACACAAGAACAATTGGCTTCAAAGGAGGTTGGTTATGGTAGGGGTGCTACTTGAGCTAGCAAAAGGGTGGCAAAGTGGATAAGAAAGCTCAAGTATTTTAATCCATGAATTTACCTTCAATGCAAGCATGATAGTTAAATGTCAAAATTTGGTTTAAGTGATTAGAGTTGGCTATCAATTTCAAGACCCATTTCAACCAAAAAACTAGTGACAAATGAGGTGGTCCAAGCATGGTTCTTCCTTACTTTTAAATATATTCACAAGCATCAAAGAACTACTAACTAGGGTATTGAATTGATCACAAAAGTTGACAACCTACTTGGATTAGCTCATCATTGCTTCCAATGTATATGAATGCAATCCTAAATGATAAAAAATTCTAGACTCAATCCTAAAATTTTTTTACAAATGCAAATGCAACTACATGAATTTTTTATTTATTTATTTATTTATTTTTTATTTTTTTTTTATGCAATTAAGTGAATGCATGAAGACTCAAGGATGCAAACAGAAAATAAGATCCAAATAAAACATGTCAAAGCACACACTTTCCCCCAAACTTGAATGACAACGTCTCGGTGTCACACAAGTCCAAGAGGAGACCAAAATCCAAAGCAAAAATAAAAAGATGCATGGTATTTACAATGATTGTTGTTTTGGTACCTTAATCTTGCGAAGAGGAGGAGGTAGGTGAGGAGGAGTCTATGGAGATCGGAATTGTTGCTTGGCTTCCAAATGCCATGTAGCACGCTTCATCTGGAGGTAAGAACTCGAGTCCTTCAAGGCAGTCTATCAACACACCGTTGGGGCTTAGGAGGATGTAAGCTTTCTTCTCGTTTTCCTTATCTTTGAAGTAGTAAGCAAAGGTGTTGGGGGCAACTGGGGGTCCAAAGAAGTCCAATGTTAGCATGTAGTTGTGGTCCATATAGGCTCTCTCCGTGCATTCTTGAAAGAATGTAAGGTCTACTTCCGCCTTCTCAAAGAGAGGTGTCAGAAATCCTCCTATGGAGATAGGGCACGACCTTGATCTACGGACCCACTTCTTGTATTTGACCAATGAGGCAGCTAGGATGCATCCATAGTTAACATCCTCCCCAAAGTTGTCATTCACAAAGTCTCCCTCAGTAGCCGTGAGCCAACCCTCATCCCACAAAATCTCCTTTATGCCTTGGAAAAGGAAGCTCAGCTCGCTCTCTTCCACAGTAGAATCTGAGGTCTTCCCGAAGATAGTGTTAGCAAGGAGCTTCAGCACGTACCGAAGCAGAGTGTTCCTAACCCTTTCAATCTTGGACTTGCCGCTCTCGAAAATGCCTTCACCATTCTCGAACTGCGGGAACTCAACCAAAGGAGCCTCGGCACTGAATTGGTATGCATTGCATATGTCTTCAATGGTGATGTTGAAAACGTTCCCCCGGACCTTGAATGTTATGTGCCCCGTTGATGGTGTAGGTGATCTTGGATCGACGTAGGAGAGGTCCAATGTGGACAAGAAGTGCAATGTCACCTCGGGGTAAGTAGGACAGTCCATGGTCGCCAAAAAGCCAAGCTCCATGTTGCCGAGCAGCTCATCAAAGAAATCAAGCAGTCTGACCTCTTGCAAGAAGGTTCGGCTTGCAAACCTTGTAGGCTCAATGCTCTTACTCGCGAGTCTCAAGCGAGTTCTTTTCTCCTCTTCAGTCCATACCAATAGCCCTGCTTGTGGTGAATACCCATACCTCGACGCCATTGTACCTGAAAAGCAAAAGCTTGCAAGAAGAATGAGGATAGAGCAATTTGCTAGAGGACCATAGCAATAAGAGGATCAAGTTCTTAAACTCTATGCAATATTTCCAAAAAATTTGGGATTAATTTAAAGATATCCTTAGAACTAGGGGAAGTTTTGTATTAATCGTGGAAAATTTCAGAGTTTTCCCCCAATCTTAGATATTTATTAAAAACACAATCGCCAAATCAAATGACACCTATCCCTTTTTTTTATGAAAAGGAAATTTTTGAAAATTCAAACATACTATTTAAAAATTCAAAATACCTTTGGAATTAAAAGGATGCTAGATGCTCATGCTATGGAAAACCGAAACTCACACTCTCTCTCTTTTAAAATTGGTTTGTATGCAAGTAGATGGAGAGTGTGAGGTATGATCTTATAAAGGCAAGAATTTTGGACCTATGCATGCAAGAGTTATCGTAAATTGTGGTCAAGGCACACTCACCAAGGTCAAAGGTGTCAGCTTTGACCAGAATTCAAATTCAAAATTGGAGGGAAAGAGAAAAAGAGGGAAATTCGAAAACTTATCTCGGCATGAGATCGAGTCAAATTGGTCGATCTTGACCTCGATCTCATGCCCATTTCGTCCAAGATCGAATGTTTGGTCGATTGGAGGCTCGATCCGATTCAGATCGACCCTTAAATCGAGTGCCTTCCTCGTTTCAGGATTCCTCATGCTATGGTCATGCTCCTTGGATCGAGCTCCTTCATCGATCTTGAGGTCGTTCTGGCCAAGATCGAGTGCGTTGATCGATCGTCTAATCGATCTCTACATAGGAATCGAGAAGTCTGATCGATCTTGACATTGTTCTAAGTTCGAAGATCGAGTGAGATCAGTCGATCCACACCCCGTTCGTGTTGCAAGCTAAACGCATGAGTGGGTCATCCTCTCGAAATCGTCTGATTCACTCGATCGTCTTACCCGATCTCGTGCAGATCAAGTGGTTTGATCGATCGTCTCATCGATCTCTGGGTAGAGATCGAGAAATCTGATCTATCCATCATTCGATCCATTTCATCTGCTCTCCTTTCCTTGTCTTTGGTAGGTCCAAGATCATGATCTCTAGCTCCCATCTCCTCTTTCCTATAATCAAAAACATAAAAGCATAAAATAGAAAAGAAATATATACAAAGATAGTCATGGGATTGCCTCCCAAGTGCGCTTTTGTTTAACGTCGTTTAGCTCGACTTTTCTTACTCCCTTTAGCGTGGAGCCCGGACGGTTGGAGTGGAAGGGGACTTGGTGGAGCTTACCCCTGGCTAAATCTCCATGGTGTAGATCGTGTTCATCATTTCCATTACTTTACCCTTGTCCCTTCCAATCAACACCGGTGGAAGTAGAAACCTTGCTTTTGCAAACGGCTTTGCACCCCCCTTTCGCTTGACCTTGCAGAGTATGGAACCATCCTTGAGCTCCAATGGATGTATGAAACAAGACTTTTTATGTCTTGCAAGCAATTTCTCAATTGCTCATATCATTGCAATACTTGAGATATCAATCCATCTTGGGAGATGATTCAATAAGAATACAAAGTTATGTTTAAGCTAAGCTAAAATGGTAAATGCAAGTCACAAACAAGAATTGAAAGCAGACTATAAACTAGAAGAGACACTACTAGAGCAATATTATGAAACTACGCCTTAATCACTAATAATCAAGAACTAAACAAGGATTACTACTAAGCAAGATTATCAAATTGACTAAATCGAAACCTAGGGATGGAATCATTGATTTGGTAAACTAAATGGACAACCTTGCAACCATTTAAGCAACTAATCAAGCTAACTCTATACCTAGAACACTTAATAAAGACTAGACCATGATGTGTGGCTCTAATCCCTTTCTTAATCACCCTAATGAACTAATGATGTTTTAGCATTATGATAATCAACAAGCATTAATTTCAAGTCTAAATGGTATGATAAACACTCTAGACAACTAATGTCTTAGGCTAGAAATGTAAATCTCTTATTAAGTTGGTTCAAGCATTTCATCAAACACTTGGTGGGTGGATGAAATGCTTATGATACAAAATAGCAAAGATTGGCTATTTGGCATGAAGAACTACTTGATAAAAAGAGAAAAGGAAGAATATATCCTAGATTGTAAGATTGAACCATTAGAAATCCCTAAATCTAACCCATCCCCAAGTTCCTAAGGAACTACTCACTAATCATACTTAAACCCATCAAATCAAAGATTAGAGAAAGGTTAAACATGATTAGAAAAAGATTAAACAAGAAATCTAAAAGAGATATTGCATTAAACTCAAAGATTCAAAGCATAAACAAGGTTTTTCTCAAAGTGGCTAAAAGTTTAGGCTAAGAACAAGAGAATCAATGTTAAAACAGAAAATTAGGTCTAAATGGTATTTATAGTGAACAGTGATCGGACCGGATCAACCCGGAAAAAACCGGGTATTGACCCGGTTTTTGGTTTGATAAAGTGGCTGCATCGGTTTGCCAAACCGATGTGCCTTTAACCGAGGGGAGAAAATGGACTTCGTCGGACGCGTCTCGGCCTGTCTGTCCGAGGTCGCCTGACCGAGGTGAAGTCTGGTGCGTCCGTCTCGGTTTGCCAGTCCGAGGTGGCCAAACCGATGAGAGTTCTGGTGGCTCCGTCTCGAGCTGCTCCGCACGTCCAAACCGGTGAAGCTAGACCGATGAAATCTCTGGAAGGCTCGTCTCGGTTTGCAGTCCGAGGTGCCCTTAACCGATGCAGTGGCAGACAACTTCTGTCAATCTTTGTTTCGACTTTTCTTTGATCCGAACTCATCCCCAAAGCTCCAAATGGTTTCTTTAGCTCCAAATGTACCTGAGGAACACTCCAAATGCAACAAATATGCAAAGACTATGCAAAGACACCTTAGACTCTAAATGATCAAAATGCAACACAATGATGCTTAAATATACTCCTAGATGATGATAAACTTACACTAAATGGGTGAGAATATGATGCAAAATATAGACATATCAACTCCCCCAAACTTGCCTTTTGCTTGTCCACAAGCAAATAAAACACAAGCCAAGGAGAGAGGTTTGAAAGTGGGGACTCAAATCCAAAGGTGTCAAGCAAATAAATCAATTCAATGGTCCTAGTTAGTAGTTCTAGGATGCTCTTTATGCACATTTCTACTCCAAAAGGTCTAGCCATACCCATACTCATTCAAGTGAACCCAAGCCTTAACCTACACAAGCATTCATTTTCACCAACTCTTTAACATTCATTAATGGTAACCATGGATCATGAATCATGCAATGCTAGCGAACTTGTTTGGTTTTTGGGTAAGGTTTTGAGATAAAGATGATCTCAACTTCATGGGGTTCCAATGCAAGGGATCTCTCAATGAACAAGTGAACTTTGGCAAAATGCTAAGAGTAAAAAGCAACCTATGCATACAAGGACAAACTTCCATCTACCCTTTGTAACACAATTGTCTTCACTCTCATTTTCTTTTAAGCTCACTCACCAAGTCCAACCTAAGCTACCCATTACAAGGCAATTCGCCAAACCCATAAGCTCAAACCACTTTCTCCTTTTCTCTTTTAAGTACTTGGGGAAAACTTCTTCTACAACCACAAGTGTTGGCACACTTTTACTTCAAGCTCTTTCTCTTTTCATTCACAATTTGCTATCCTCTTTCTTATAACATCTTAGCCATATTTTTTTCTTTTTCTTGGCTCTTTTACTTTTCTTTTCTAGAGGATTTCTTTTCTTTTCTTAACACTTAGAGCACAATATACAATGCCAACACTTGTTCCAAATATTTTCGTTTTCCCCCTTTCACCATCTCAACTTCGCCCACTTACTTGTTCCACATCAAATATCAAGCCAAAATTCCCACCCAAGAATCCTATCCTATCATCTAGCTCATTGTTCTCGAGCTAGCTACATGGAAGCCTATCCTTGTCGCTCTAAACTCAACACTTTTTGCTAAGTTCACAAGATGAAAAAGGCCTAATGCACTCAATAAGGAAGAGGTTTCAAAGGAAGCTTAGTTTGGGAATTCGTTTTCAACCGCTCTAAAGATGAGAGTCGGCTATTTGGGTTAACAAGAGTGGTAAAAGGAAAGAAGATAACCCAAATATGTATATGGTATCCACAAGTTCTCTAGCAATGCATAACCATGATAATTACTTGTTCAAATTAAGTTTAAGTTTAAGAGAGTTGGTTTCTATTCAAAGCTTGCTTCAATTAAAACTTGAATTTCAAATAGTGAGGTCCAAGTAGGATTCAACTTTAACTTTCAAAATCTGCACACAAAGCATCAAACAACTACTAACTAGGGCCTTGAACTAATTCATGAGCTTAACACCTTACAAGGAAAAATCATCATTGTCCCCTATGCATGAATGCAATCCTATATGAAAGCTAGACTCAATCCTACTTATGTAACAAATGCAAATGCAACTACATGCTATTTTGTTTTTTTGAAATTTTCGAAATTTTTTCAATTTTTTGGTTTTTCTATGCCATAGATGAATGCATGAGACTCAAAGATGCATGAGAAAGAAAAATAAGATCACAAAACACAAGATCAAATACACCATACTCCCCCAAACTTAAATTACACAGTCTCTTGTGTAATCCAAGCTTGGAGAAGATTTCAATATGCAAAATAAAAATCTAGATGGTATTTACAATGGAGTTTGGAGTGTTACCTCTAGAATTGGATTGAGGAGGAGGAGGATTCCCCCATCGAGTATGATTGATTGCTTGACTCCGGTGTTGGGGAACGCATTGGTTTCCTCTTCCTTCGGCGAGTCTCATATGAGGAGGATCGTGGTGGTTCCTCATGGGAAGTATTCCTCCCTTGCTCGTGGAAGGAGTGTCTCCTATCAAGCTCCATGGCGCTCTCTCCTATGTCTTCTTCCTCATGTGCACCCTCGTGAGCTCTTGATGATAATGAAACGCCACCAATTTTGTTCTTTAAGCCCTTGATTTCCTTTGCCATCCCCTTGATGGTTTTGATCATCTTTCTAATGGTCTTATCTTGGTACTTGTTCCACATTTGGAGGAGGTTGATGCGATGATGTGCTTCTCTAAGGGGTTGGGAAGGAACTGCTAGCTCATAAGCATCAAAGAAGTAGCGCTCACTCCCAACTTTCGGACTCATAGGCTCCTCTTGGTCTTCCTCGTGGCTAAGCTCGGCGCTTGCTTGACTCGTGGAGACCCTTGTCTTATTCGCGGTCTCAAGTGGAGGATCAACTGAAGGGTTGTAGAGATCATCATCTGGGGGACAGAAACAGATGTTACTCCTCTCGCTGAAACTAGTCAAATGGGGGCATGGAAGTCGGATCCTTGCTTTCGTTCTTTCGCCATAAGCAAACTTGTAGACATATCTACCTCCCGATGTTCCACTAAGGAACCTTGTCTTGCGAAGGTATGAAATATCCATCCATTCAATATCATGTGTAACCTCCCCGAGATCCGCTCCACAAGCCTCGAGAATGGGTGTCACTATACCTCCGACGCTGAGTTGTGGTGCAAAGTCCTTAGTTGTAGCAGCCCATTCTCTGTAGCTCAACATCTTCTTCAGAAGGAGAGTGATCAAGCCTATTCCGGAACCATCCCCATGCAAATTTATCACCTTATTCCCAATCCTTATGGTCTTAAGGATGTTCTTAAATCCCATGTCCAAAAGCTCAAGCTCATCCTCAATCACATAACCACACTCCTTTCTTGCAAAGAAGGTATGAGCTAGTGCCTTATGCGCATACCTCACTGCGGGATGTGTGATGGAGCCACTCTTGCTTGTACCAGCCTTGAAGTTGCCAACCGCGATATACTTCCACAGATTTGTAAGCTCATCCCGTCGAAACTCCACAACCTTTCCTCTTCTCCATCCTTCTTCAAACCCAAACACCTCATTAAGCTCCTTGAAAGACATCCTATGGTGTTTGCAGCCTGCCTTGAATGTTATATATCCATGCCCATCTAGCTTCTCTTCTTCAGTTGGGTCCTCACAAAGGGGGTAAAATTCCACCTTG
This sequence comes from Alliaria petiolata, assembly GCA_020283515.1. Classification (NCBI taxonomy): domain Eukaryota; kingdom Viridiplantae; phylum Streptophyta; class Magnoliopsida; order Brassicales; family Brassicaceae; genus Alliaria; species Alliaria petiolata. The sequence continues at coordinate 432,610,620 of JAHZTW010000001.1, forward strand.
AGAGTAGAGAGGAATTGACAAAGTGGAGCCTTATGGGTTGGGTGAGCCATTTGGAAGAACTTCCTCATCCCCATTTGTGTGTAGAGCTCTAGCACATCATCAAACAAGCCAAGTTCCCTAAGAGTCTCCATGTGAGGGAATCTTGTCCCTTTGTGCTCCATGTCCATGAGAATCTTATAAACCTCACTCGCGGTGGCTTCTTTTCCATCGGCTTCTTTCGCGCGTGTGGACGTGCGTTTGCTTCCCTCACCATGAACCATTGCTCTCTTCCCTTTCCTCCTATCCTCTCTTTGTTGATCCGTTTCTCCATCATGTGGCCCTCTAACTTTCACCATTTGCACCTATGAATAGGAAACGCTTGGAAGAGAGTTAGCTACTTATTATTGCCATCAACAAAATTAGAATTTAGAGACAATAACAAGAGAAAACCAAATATCAAACAATCCCATACTTAGAGAAAATTTTGACATGAACTCAAAATTTCAATTTGGTCAAAACTCAAATTCAAGAGGGGCTATGCTAAATCGCGGGTAATGTATCTAATTACAAGCAAAAGCCCCAAATTTTAACTACATTTAGAGTACCAATTTGAATTTTCGGAACTTTTTATCCCTAGAACCCTAAGTGCCAAAAAAATTTCAAAATTTCTCAAAGTATGCACGTTTTTGCCTACCAAATCAACAAGATTATCATTCCCAAGTATAACCCAAGCTTCTAGCAACCAATTTCGATTCCAATTTACCAAGTTCCTCAAAGAGGGAAAATCATGGATATGGAGAGAAATAGAGAACAAATACATTGTTCTTTGCACAGAAGGGTGACCCGAAATTGGAATAGAAACAGTTAGACAATAGAATTCCGAGCAAGTGGATTCTTGAATCACCAAAATTGAGTGAAAATTGAGAGTTTTATGCTCAAAATAGTGAAACAATGGGAGAATGGAGGAAAAAACGAGTTTGAGGAAGAAGAAGAGACTAAACCAAGCAAAATTCTGTAAAAATTGGTTTAGAAAATACTTGGTTTACTCAATTTGAACCGGTCAAAGGGAGAAAGGAAGTGTTGACTTACCTTTTGGGGCTACATCGGTTCGGCAAACCGATGTGCCGCTAACCGATGAGTTTTCGGGAAGCTCGGCCTCGGTTTGCTTGTCCGATGCAGCCAGTCCGATGGAAGCTCTGCCAGTCTGCCCCGTTTTGCCAGTCCGAGGCGTCCAGACCGATGGATGTTCTGCCAAGCTCACCTCGGTTTGCCAAACCGAGGTGCTCCAAACCGATGCCTCCCAAAAATTTCTCTTTTCATTCTTTCCATCAAAGTCCAATTCATATGCCTCAAACTTGACAATCACCAACACTTAGAAACACAATATTAGAAATGAAAAACAAGAATATATACAAGGATAACATGGGAATGCCTCCCAAGTGCGCTTGTTTAAAGTCACTAAGCTTGACTTTTCAAACCCTTAGGCATGTGGAGGATCTTGAAGAGGACATGAGCTTGCCTCTTCCTTAGACTCATTCACCAAGAATGGCTTGACCCTATGACCATTGACTGTGAAACTCTCCCCATTCTTTCCAATCAAAGTGATGGCTCCATATGGCAACACATCTTGAATCTCAAAAGGGCCTCCCCACCTTGACTTGAGCTTACCCGGGAACAACTTCAATCTTGAATTGTAGAGAAGTACTTTGTCACCAACACTTAGCTCCTTCTTCACAATCCTCCTGTCATGAAAGGCTTTGGTCCTCTCCTTGTAGATTCTTGAGCTTTCATAAGACTCAAGCCTAATCTCCTCAAGCTCTTGGAGTTGAACCAATCTCTTTTCTTGGGCAGCTTTTATGTTGTAGTTGAGAAGCTTCACAGCCCACAAAGCCTTGTGTTCAATCTCTACTGGTAGATGACAAGATTTTCCATACACAAGGTTGAAAGGAGACCTCCCAATTGGTGTCTTGAAAGCTGTCCTATAAGCCCACAAAGCATCATCAAGCTTGATTGACCAATCATTTCTTGTTATACCCACGGGTTTCTCAAGAATAGCCTTGATCTCAGGGTTTGAGACTTCGACTTGACCACTAGTTTGAGGGTGGTAAGGGGTGTCTACCTTATGCTTGACACCATGCTTGTTCAATAATCCTTCAAAGACCTTGTTGATGAAGTGGCTTCCCCCATCACTAATCACAACTTTTGGCACACCAAACCTTGGGAAGATTATGCTCTTGAACATCTTAAGCACGACCTTGGAGTCATTAGTAGGACTTGCTATGGCTTCAACCCACTTTGACACATAATCAACAGCCACTAGGATGTATTGGTTACCAAAAGAAGAGGGGAAAGGTCCCATGAAGTCTATGCCCCAAACATCAAATAATTCTACTTCCAAGATAGGGTTTTGGGGCATCTCATCTCTCTTACTTATGTTCCCCTTCCTTTGACAAGGCTCACATCTCTTGATGTACTCATGAGTGTCCTTGAACAATGTAGGCCACCAAAACCCACTTTGAAGCACCTTTGTAGCTGTCTTGAATGTGGCGAAATGCCCTCCATATTTAGACCCATGGCAATGAAAGATCACACTCTCTACCTCTTCTTGTGCCAAGCATCTCCTATATATCCCATCAGCACATCTCTTGTAGAGGTAAGGCTCATCCCAATAGAAGTGTGACACATCTCTCAAAAACTTCTTTTTGTGATAGGTATTGAGATGAGTGGGCTCTTCATTGCATACCAAGTAGTTAACAAAATCAGCATACCAAGGCTCACTCTTTGCTTCCATGCCTTGAATCTCATGAAGCATCTTGCCAATTCCATGTACACTAGCAACACTCTTGATCATCATCAATTGCTCTTCCGGGAGTGAATCATTTAGTGGCAAGGCATCCTCAATCCTCAACCTTGACAAATTATCAGCTACACCATTTTCCACCCCCTTCTTGTCAACTATCTCCATGTCAAACTCTTGGAGAAGCAAAATCCATCTAAGGAGCCTTGGCTTGGTCTCCTTCTTGGCATAGATGTGGCGCAATGCAGCATGATCGGTGTACACTATCACCTTTGATCCCACCAAGTAAGATCTAAACTTCTCAAAAGCAAATACCACAGCCAAGAGTTCCTTTTCAGTTGTAGCATACTTGGTTTGAGCTTCATCAAGTGTCCTACTTGCATAATAGATCACATGAAGCTTCTTGTCCTTCCTTTGCCCAAGCACAGCTCCCACAGCATAATCACTAGCATCAGCCATGATCTCAAATGGTAGACTCCAATCCGGTGCTTGCACGATAGGGGCACTCACAAGTGCTTTCTTGATTGTCTCAAAGGCTTGCAAGCATTCTTCATCAAACTGAAAATCCACCTCCTTGCAAAGGAGTCTTGTCAAAGGTCTAGCAATCTTTGAGAAGTCCTTTATGAACCTCCTATAAAACCCAGCATGCCCAAGGAAACTCCTTATGCCTTTCACATTTGATGGTGGCGCCAAGTTGATCATCACATCTATCTTGGCCTTGTCTACTTCTATACCATCTTCAGAAATCTTATGACCCAACACAATCCCTTGGTTTACCATGAAGTGACACTTTTCCCAATTGAGCACCAAGTGAGACTCCTCACATCTTTGTAGAACCCTGCAAAGATTAGAAAGACATGCAGAAAAAGAGGCACCATACACAGAAAAGTCATCCATAAACACCTCTACCATTTCCTCAATAAGATCGGAGAAGATACTCATCATGCACCTTTGAAAGGTGGCTGGAGCATTACATAACCCAAATGGCATCCTTCGATATGCAAAGGTACCATAAGGGCATGTGAAAGTAGTCTTCTCTTGATCATTAGGATGAATGGGTATTTGGAAGAACCCACTATATCCATCAAGGAAACAATAGAAGGGATGGTTAGCCAATCTCTCAAGCATTTGATCAATAAAAGGAAGAGGGAAATGATCTTTCCTAGTAGAAGCATTGAGTTTTCGATAATCAATACACATCCTATGGCCGGTGATGGTTCTAGTTGGTATTAATTCATCCTTATCATTCTTAATCACAGTGATTCCACCCTTCTTAGGGACAACATGCACGGGAGACACCCAAGTGCTATCACTAATAGGGTAAATCACATTAGCTTCCAAAAGTTTTAAAATTTCCTTCTTCACCACCTCCTTAAGGTTTGGGTTTAATCTTCTTTGGTGTTCAATTGAGGAAGTGTTTTCATTTTCAAGGTGAATCCTATGAGTACAAAGCATAGGAGATATGCCTTTGATATCACTCAAAGAGTAACCAATAGCTCTCCTATACTTTCTCAACTCATTAAGGAGAGAGTTGAGCTCATCATCACTCAAGCAATCATTCACAATTACGGGGTAAGTAGAGTTAGGGCCTAAGAAAGCATACCTTAGTCCAATGGGAAGTGGTTTGAGGTCCACCTTTGGGGCCTTAAGTTCGCTCCAATCCTCATCAAGGTCCTTAGCCCATTCGCTATCCTCAAGCTCCTCTAGCTTTTCCTCTTGCCCTTGACTTGAAACCTCAACTTCCATGGACCTCTTGTCTTGGTCACATTCCACTTCACCCTCACATGAAGCTACCAATCGTGTAAAAACTTCCTCCCCATCTAGAGCCTTGCGCGAATCAAGCATTTGCATGTATGCTTGTGTTTCCTCATCCAAGTACCCATTCTCTCCATGTGGTTTGGTGAGAGCAACACCAAGATGGTCCTCTTGAGCTAGTTCCTCTAGCAACTCATCGGCTAGCTCATCCATAGTCTCAATGTAGAATACTTGACCATCAATGGTGGGCTTCCTCAAAGTCTTCTTTATGTCAAACTTCAACTCAATCCCTTTTCCAAGATGTAAGCCAATCTTTCCATGCTTAACATCTATAATAGCACCAGCTGTAGCTAGGAAGGGTCTTCCCAAAATCAAAGGATCCTTTGGCTCTTCATCCATCTTGAGCACCATGAAATCCGTGGGGATGATGAAGTTACTAACCTTGATAGGCAAATCTTCAAGAACTCCAATAGGTAACCTCACACTTCTATCCGCAAGTATCAAGGAGATTCCACACTCTTTGTACTTGGTGAAACCAAGCTTCTTTGCAATTGAATAGGGCATAAGGTTGATGCTAGCTCCAAGATCACACAAGCAATTTTCAAAACTAAGAGGACCTAGGGCGCATGGTATTGTGAAAGATCCGGGGTCTCCTAGCTTCTTTGGTATCACATTGCTTTGGATTATGGCACTACACTCTTGAGAAACTAGCATAACTCCTTGGATATCCCTTGCTCTTTGTGCCACGGTATCCTTCAAGAACTTAGCATATTGTGGAATCATCATAAAGGCATCCACCAAAGGCATCTTGAGCTCAATGTCTTTGATTTGCTTGTCAAACATAGCCTTGTATTTCTCCACCAATTGTTTCTTAAACCTCCCGGGAAAAGGAAGCTTAGGCTTGTAGGGTGGAGGAACAAATCTTGACTCCTTCTTGTGCAAATCCTCCTTTGGCTTCTCCTTTACCACTTCCTTACTCTTCTTTGCAATATATACATCATCAAAAGTTATAGCATCTTGAGCTTTTTCAAAGCTATCCTCCCCATCTTGAATTTCAATGTCCTCATTGATCAAAGGACTTGACCTTGGAGGCAACTCCTTTCCACTTCTCAAAGTAATGGCATTGATGTACTCCTTGGGATTTGCTTCACACTTTCCCGGTAGAGTACCTTGAGAGTTGGAGCTAGAAGCCTTGCCTTTCTCTAGCTGCTTGAACTTTTGTTGAAGACCCCCAATTTGAGTAGCAAGCTCATTGAGTGAGGAGTCCATCCTTGTGTTGATTTCAGCAATCTTCTTTCCCATATTAGCATCACTATTGGCTTGACCTTGTAGGATTTGTTGAAGCATAAGCTGAACATTGTCTTGTGGTGGACCTTGTGAAGCTTGATTAAAACCCGGTGGAGCATTGCCTTGGTTGAACTTTTGCCCACCAAAGTTGCCTTGGTTTCCTCCTTGGTAGTTAGACCTTGGTGCATAACCTTTTTGTTGATTGTTGTAGGGCACAAAAGGCTTTCCTTGAGTAGCTTGTGGAGGGTAAACTTGGTCTTGGGGGTTAGCCACATTAGTACTCCTATAAGAGAGGTTGTTGTTCCCCTTATAGTTGTTGTTATAGTTGTTGTTGTATCCTCCTTGGCCTCCCACGAAATTTACCTCCTCTTGACCCTCTTGGTATTCAACTTGATCATCACAATCCTCCACATTATCTTCAACAAAATGTACATGCCTTTGGTTTGAGGACATGAGCTTGTCCATCTTGTCATGTAGAGACTTCATTTCCCTCTTGTGAGCATCAAAATCACCTCCCCTTGGAGCTCTATCATAGTCTTCATTGTAATTACCATCACTCAAGGCAAGATTCTCTACAAGCTCCAAACCATCTTCAACATCTTTGCCCAAGAAATTCCCATTGCTTGCGGTATCAAGAAGCATTCTTATCTTTGGTAGAACACCTCTATAGATTGTGCTTAGTAGAGACTCTTGTGTGAAGCCATGATGAGGACATTGCATTGTGTAGCCCTTGAATCTTTCCCATGCTTCATTGAAAGACTCATTGCTCTTTTGAGTGAAGCTAGAGATCTCATTCCTCAACTTGGCGGTCCTAGAGTTGGAGAAGAACTTAGATAGAAAGGCTTTCTTACACTCATCCCATGTAGTGATAGTACCTTGAGGCAAAGTTTTCTCCCATTGCCTTGCTCTATCCCCAAGAGAGAAGGGAAAGAGTCTTAGTTTGAAGGCATCTTCACTCACACCATTCATCTTGAATAAGCCACAAACTCTATCAAAATTGTCCAAGTGATCTAGAGGATCCTCCATTGGCAACCCATGAAACTTATCTTGTTGAACCATAGAGATGAAAGCTGGCTTCACTTCAAAGGTATTGTTTTGAACCGGTGGAGGATTGATACCATAGCAATTTTGATGGGTATTTGGAGCATCTCCAGACCCAATAGTCCTCCCTTGTCTAGGCGCATGTAAGGGGTTTCCATTCCCCCTTTGTGGTTGCGCCATGTTTGGTGGAGGATGTTGGTCCCTTTGTTGTTCTTCCATTCTCAACCTCTCTAACCTTGAAGCTTCCCTTCTTGCAATCCTAGCAACCCTTTCCAACTGATCAATCTCTTGAAATCCTTGGAAGTTGTCCCCTTGTGATCTCAAATGCATGCAAGGAAAACTGAAATCTAGAAAAGTAGATGGTCACTAAACACAAAAGGATTACTTAGTCTCAAACTAAACTCAAATCTTAAAGATCAATCAATCCCAATATGGCAACGGCGCCAAATTGAAACAAGACTTTTTATGTCTTGCAAGCAATTTCTCAATTGCTCATATCATTGCAATACTTGAGATATCAATCCATCTTGGGAGATAATTCAATAAGAATAAAAAGTTATGTTTAAGCTAAGCTAAAATGGTAAATGCAAGTCACAAACAAGAATTGAAAGCAGACTATAAACTAGAAGAGACACTACTAGAGCAATATTATGAAACTAGGCCTTAATCACTAATAATCAAGAACTAAACAAGGATTACTACTAAGCAAGATTATCAAATTGACTAAATCGAAATCTAGGGATGGAATCATTGATTTGGGAAACTAAATGGACAACCTTGCAATCATTTAAGCAACTAATCAAGCTAACTCTATACCTAGAACACTTAATAAAGACTAGACCATGATGTGTGGCTCTAATCCCTTTCTTAATCACCCTAATGAACTAATGATGTTTTAGCATTAGGATAATTAGCAAGCATTAATTTCAAGTCTAAATGGCATGATAAACACCCTAGACAACTAATGTCTTAGGCTAGAAATGTAAATCTCTTATTAAGTTAGTTCAAGCATTTCATCAAACACTTGGTGGGTGGATGAAATGCTTATGATACAAAATAGCAAAGATTGGCTATTTGGCATGAAGAACTACTTGATAAAAAGAGAAAAGGAAGAATCTATCCTAGATTGCAAGATTGAACCATTAGAAATCCCTAAATCTAACCCATCCCCAAGTTCCTAAGGAACTACTCACTAATCATACTTAAACCCATCAAATCAGAGATTAGAGAAAGGTTAAACATGATTAGAGAAAGATTAAACAAGAAATCTAAAAGAGATATTGCATTAAACTCAAAGATTCAAAGCATAAACAAGGTTTTTCTCAAAGTGGCTAAGAGTTTAGGCTAAGAACAAGAGAATCAATGTTAAAACAGAAAATTAGGTCTAAATGGTATTTGTAGTGAACAGTGATCGGACCGGGTCAACCCGGAACAAACCGGGTATTGACCCGGTTTTTGGCTTGATAAAGTGGCTGCATCGGTTTGCCAAACCGATGTGCCCTTAACCGAGGGGAGAAAATGGACTTCGTCGGACGCGTCTCGGCCTGTCTGTCCGAGGTCGCTTGACCGAGGTGAAGTCTGGTGCGTCTGTCTCGGTTTGCCAGTCTGAGGTGGCCAAACCGATGAGAGTTCTGGTGGCTCCGTCTCGAGCTGCTCCGCACGTCCAAACCGGTGAAGCTAGACCGATGAAATCTCTGGAAGGCTCGTCTCGGTTTGCAGTCCGAGGTGCCCTTAACCGATGCAGTGGCAGACAACTTCTGTCATTCTTTATTTCGACTTTTCTTTGATCCGAACTCTTTCCAAAAGCTCCAAATGGTTTCTTTAACTCCAAATGTACCTGAGGAACACTCCAAATGCAACAAATATGCAAAGACTATGCAAAGACTATGCAAAGATACCTTAGACTCTAAATGATCAAAATGCAACACAATGATGCTTAAATATACTCCTAGATGATGATAAACTTACACTAAATGGGTGAGAATATGATGCAAAATATAGACATATCAATGTATACTAAGGACTCTCGCAGGTTGGAACTCACCATAGCTGGTTCCCTTCTCATCGGTCACGAAGAGAACTTTAAGGATGTTCCTCTTCCCTTTTCTTTCCCTTGTTTCCATCTCCGGGTGACTTTCTTCTTTTTCACAACTGAACAGGGCTAGCAAAGCCTCTCTATAGGGTTCTTCTTCAGCCTTAATCTCATCCTCAAGGCGAACTGTTTTCTTTGTTGAAACCGAGAAACAAGTACCCATTCCAAATGCATCCTTGCCGGCCAAGGTAACGGGTTGTTCTCTTTTCCTCAACGAGTTGGTTTCCGTGATATCTTCCTTCTCAACATAACCCTCTTGGTTTACGTAGACATCCTCTTCCTCTTCTTGTTTCAGCTGCTGCGTGATGCTCACTTGAAAAACTTGTCCGTTGATCGTTGGCTTTCTCATGCCATCCTTAGTAGTAAACTTGAACTTTGCGTCCTTGCCCAAGTGTAGGGAGAATTTTCCGTGCTTCACGTCAATCAAGACTCCAGCAGTAGCCAAGAATGGCCTTCCCAATACAAGGGGATTTTCATCCTCCTCATCCATCTCTAAGACAATAAAGTCAGTAGGAACGGTGACGTTGTTAATCTTCAAAGTGAGGTCTTCAAGCACTTCTTTCGGGAGCCCTATGCTCCTATCAGCAAGGACTAGGGACATGTGACTATCCTTGAAATCTGTGAGACCTAGCTTCTTCGCAGTCGAGTATGACATGAGGTTAATGCTTGCCCCTAAATCACAAAGGCTGTTCTCGAACTTCAAATTCCCTATAGCGCAAGGAAGTGTAAAAGAGCCGGGGTCACCAAGCTTCTTCGGTGTTGGCTCTTGGTGAGTGATGGCACTGTGCTTCTGACTCAATACCATGACTTCTTCACCTTCTTTTGCCCTCTTAGCAAGAGTATCCCTCAGGAACTTAGCATACTTTGTTACCATGCCCAAACAATCAATCAATGGCAACCTTAGCTCAACGTTCTTCAAGTGCTTCTCAAACAAGGCTCTTTGCTTCTCAATCAGCTGCTTCTTGAAACGTCCAGGGAAAGGGAGCTTGAGTTTGTAAGGAGGAGGCTCGAAAACTTCTTTCTCCTTGCTAACTTTTTCCACTTTCCTCTCTAAAACCGCTTCACCCCCCTTTTTTCGGCCTTGCAATGTAGACATTGTCAAAGGTGATCACTTGATCATTCTNAGTGATGGCACTGTGCTTCTGACTCAATACCATGACTTCTTCACCTTCTTTTGCCCTCTTAGCAAGAGTATCCCTCAGGAACTTAGCATACTTTGTTACCATGCCCAAACAATCAATCAATGGCAACCTTAGCTCAACGTTCTTCAAGTGCTTCTCAAACAAGGCTCTTTGCTTCTCAATCAGCTGCTTCTTGAAACGTCCAGGGAAAGGGAGCTTGAGTTTGTAAGGAGGAGGCTCGAAAACTTCTTTCTCCTTGCTAACTTTTTCCACTTTCCTCTCTAAAACCGCTTCACCCCCCTTTTTTCGGCCTTGCAATGTAGACATTGTCAAAGGTGATCACTTGATCATTCTCCCCCTCTTGAACCACAATGTCCTCATTGTCTTCAAGCACAGATTGTGGTGGGAGCTGTTTCCCACTCCTCAAAGTGATTGCCTTGGCATACTCCTTAGGGTTGGTTTCACACTTCCCATGTAAACTACCTTGGCCGCCTGAACTGGCCTTGCCTTTCTCTAGCTCGCGAATCCTGTTGTTCAGTTGGGAGATCTGTGTTGATACTTCAGTAAGAAAAGAGTCTAGCCTACTGTTGATATCCACAAATTTCTGATTTGTAGATGCTTGCCCTTGAAGCAATTGTTGGAACATAGCTTGGACCGGATCTTGAAGTGGTTGTTGCACTTGTTGCTGCTGTGGTACAAAACCAGGAGGATAACTCTTGTTTCCTTGCTGTTGTTGCCCTTGATAGTTGCCTTGTCTCTGCCCTTGATACCCAGTGTTTTGAGGAAACCCACTCTTGTTGTAAGGAACAATTGGTTTTCCTTGTTGTGTAGGGTAGACTTGGTCCTTGGGGTTTTCTACATTGGTGCTTCGGTATGAGAGATTGTTGTTTCCTTGATACCTTGGAGCATACCCCTGTTGCTTATTGTAGTCAACCCAATTCGCTTCCTCAAGGTCCTCTTGACACCCCTCTTCAAACACGTCCGAAGCTTCCCCCACAAAGTGTACGGGCTTTTGACTTGTAAGCATCATCTTGTCAAGTTTCTCATGAAGGGACTACAGCTCCTTCCTGTGTGACTCCATATCAGTACCTCTTGGTGCTCAGTCATAGTCCTGTCTCTTATACACATCTAGATGTGTATAAGAGACAGGTAACGGGTTGTTCTCTTTCCCTCAACGGGTTAGTTTTCATGCTATCTTCCTTCTCAACATAACCCTCTTGGTTTACGAAGACATCCACTACTTCTTCTGGTTTCAGCTGCTGCGTGATGCTCACTTGAAAAACTTGACCGTTAATCGTTGGCTTTCTCATGCTATCCTTAGTAGTAAACTTGAACCGCGCACCNGACATGCAATGGTGTAGTCCTTGAATCTTTCCATGGCTTCACTAAAGGTCTCGTTTTGCCTTTGTGCAAAGCCACTGATTTCACTTCTTAGCCGAGCTGTTCTTGTGCTTGAGAAGAACTTGGACAGAAACGCCTTCTTGCAATCTGCCCAAGATGTGATGGTGCCTTGAGGTAGAGTCTTTTCCCAATGGCGAGCCTTGTCCCCAAGAGAGAATGGGAACAACCGAAGCTTGAAGCTGTCTTCGGAGATGCCATTGATTTTTATCATCCCACGTACTTGTTCGAAGTTATCCAAGTGCTCCAAGGGATCTTCCAATGCAAGACCGTGGAATTTACTGTTCTGCACCATTGAGATGAAGCCCGGGTTTATCTCAAAGTTGTTGTTTTGCATCGGAGGAGGGGTGATGCGGAACCTATTGTGGTGAGTGTTTGGTGCATCACCTGCACCTATGATCCTTGGTGGTCTTTGGGCGTGGTTGGGAATTCCATTACCCCCACCAGCTGGTCCATGTTGAGGCTGAATGTCATGTTGATCGGCCATATCTGCTCGATCTACTGCTGCCAACTCTTCTTGTTGTACCCTTTCCCTTCTTAGTCGTGCACTTCCGAGTAGATGAATGTTGTCTAGAGGCTGTAGTAGGTTGTTGTCACCTCTAGACCTCAGATTCATGTACCTGAGAACACATATAGAAAGGTAGAGAAATTAGTAACCAAAGATTTAAAAACAAAAACCTAGTCTTCACTAAGTTCCAAATCCTAATACTTTCAAACTCAATCCCAATTTGGCAACGGTGCCATTTGATAACAGATGTTTTTCGTGTTATGCAAAGCCTGAAGAATGCTCATGTCATTGCAATACTTCAGGGTCAATCCAACTTGGGAGGTTTGAAAGGATACCAAGAATACAAGAATATTTTGTAAAGCTAAGTAGATTCGGATTAAATGGGTGAATAATTTGAAATAAACTATTTGTGATGATCTACTGAACTTGAAAACTATTTTAAAATCCCGACCAAGTGGTTAAACAACTAGAAAACTACTTCTAAGGATTTAAAAAGCACGACTACTAATTTTAGAAAATGCAAAACTAAAGACGGACGAAACCGGAAATTGCTAACGACTTAGGACGAATTTTAAAAACTAGAAATAAAAATCTACTGACTCCTAACTTCTACCAGGGTGCGAAATATGATACTAGGGAAATTCTAAAATACTAACAAGACCAAGAACACAACTTTATGAAATTAAAAGGCTTAAATGCAAGAAATAAGCAACTAGATGGATTTAAGCTAAGGAAGATGATTTTTATGTTTTCAGATGCTAAGAGATGGATTCACGGTTGGGGATCAGATTAAGGAGGTTCAAGATTTAAACTTTGGGTTTTGCAACATAGATCTACACTTTTGTGCTTTCTCTAAGCCTTGAGAAGCTTAAGCTAGCTTCATCCATGGCGTGTGGTATGAAACGACCCTTCCTCATCCCTTCCTCCTAACCCATGGTTCGTGGTGGAAAGAAAGGATGAAGAGCATGAATCGTAGATCTCAACCGTGGCTTGACTAATCCCCTAAGCAACCATGGCGTTTGGGAAAGGATAGATTAGTCTCTTGGATTTGGATTTAAGGGATCTCCTAAATCTGGCTAGGACAAGGAAATCCCTGAGGTCAAAGATGTCTCTCTCGAGATCCTCTAAGCTTTAAACGCCTAAATCCAAGAAGAGAATAGATGAAGAACAAGAAAAAGACCAAAGCTTAAACCTTTAAACCCCTTAATCACCCCAAACCGAAAACCCAAAAGATTACTACTCGCTAAGCATTATTAAACTACTTGAAAACGAAAAAGAAAGAAAGCTAAGCATGACTAAACGATTAAGCAAAGAGATTTAAGAGAAATACGTAAGATTGATTCAAAGATTAAGGTTTTTAAAACATGAAAAGCTTGAAAAGCTTGAAATGACTAACAATGGAGTTTTTGCTAAAAGGAGACAAGAAAAATCGTGTACAAGGTGGTTTATGACCAAAAATAGGTCATAATCCTTTTATACCAAAGAGGGAATGGTCCTCTCACAAACGTCTAAAATGCATGAGCTGTCGGATAAGGTTAGAGATCGAGCTCGGTGGTCAATCTCTGGCTCGATCTTGCGTGTAGAATGCCTTCCTTTCCTCGATCGCCTAGTCGTTCCAATCGGGGAGATCGGGTGCCTCTGTCGATCGCCTACTCGATCTTTGGATGATCGAGTCTTGACCTCGATCTAACTCTCGTTCTTCTTCCGCATCCGTGCTCGCGCTCGATCATCTTGGTCGATCTCTGACCTCGATCTTCTTCCTTGGAACGGCTCCGTGACTCGATCTTGTGGTCGATCTCTTCTAGATCGAACTGCCTAGCTCGATCCTCTACTCGATCTCGGTTCCTTTGATTTATGCCCGAGTTCTCCCAAGTGTCCATAGACTCCATTTTGATCCTCAGCTTGTCCACGCACTCTCCCAAACTCCAGTGTATCCAAAACAACCTGAATATAATGCAAGAATGCAAGAAACATGCAAATGCTAATGCAAAATGCCTTAGGACCTAAAATGGAACAAAAGCTACAATTTTTCTAAGTATGAATGCAATATGTATGCAATTTATGTCCTAAATGCAAGCTAAATGTATGAAATATATGTACATCAGAGGGCAAAGGAGCTACAAAAGGCTGTGGTTGTGAGCAAGGAGTGCAGTGTCATCACTCCAAAGGAGATCACACCAAAGAAGCTTGGAGACCCTGAATCTTTCATATTATCTTGCGCGATTGGTCCATTGGAGTTTGGGAATAGTCTATGTGATTTGGGGGCAAATATAAACCTCATGCCATACTCCATCGCAAAGAAGCTAGGTCTTACAAACTTCAAGGAGTGTAACGTCTCTCTCATCCTAGCTGATAGGAGTATAGGACTACCGAAAGGGGTTCTTGAAGACTTACCCTTGAAGATTAACAATGTCACCATTCCAACCGAATTTGTTGTTTTGGAAATGAATGAGGAAGACAAAGATCCTCTTGTCTTGGGAAGGCCATTATTGGCTACTGCTGGAGCCATCATTGATGTGAAAAATGGAAGGATTTTTCTACACTTAGGGAAAGGTGCAAAGTTCAAGTTTGGTATCAAAGATGGTATGAAGAAGCCAACGATCAACAGGCAAGTCTTTCAAGTGGACATCATGAGTGAACTGAATCCATGCAAAGAGAAAGGTGTTTTCGTGGACCAGAGGGTTCATACTGAGAGGGAACGCCATGTGGAAGTTGAATCAGTGAGGGAGAAGGAGCAAGCCAAGACCTTTCTCGACAAGTATGTAGAAAAACCTAAGGTCTCTTGTTTCTCGGTTGCAACAAGGGAAACAGTTAGCTTTGAGGATGAGATCAAGGCTGAGGAAGAACCCTATGGAGAAGCTTTGCTAGCCCTGTTCAGCTGCGAAGAAGAAGAATGTTCTAAGGAGGCGACGCCAAGGGGAAGAGGCAAGAAAGAGAACACTCTCAAGGTTCTCTATGGGAATGATAAGAAAATGCATAGTAATGGTCAACTCCAGTCTAAGAGCACCCTGAGCTTGCATCCAATGGAGCTCAAGGATGGCTTCATACTGTGCAAAGTCAAGTGCAAAGGAGGGTCAAAACCATTTGCACGGGCTCAGATCTTACTCTCCCCTGGTTTGATGGAAAAGGACGAAGAAAGGGCGAAGGAAATGATGAGCACTGTCTACACTGTTGAGATTCAACAAGAGTCGAGCTCCACCACGTCTCCAGACAGCCCATCCATCTCAACCCCAAGATAAAAGGGAGGAAGAAAAGTCGAGCTAAACGACATTAAACAAAAGTGCACTTGGGAGGCAATCCCATGTCTATCC
This sequence comes from Alliaria petiolata, assembly GCA_020283515.1. NCBI lineage: Eukaryota > Viridiplantae > Streptophyta > Magnoliopsida > Brassicales > Brassicaceae > Alliaria > Alliaria petiolata. The sequence continues at coordinate 432,625,909 of JAHZTW010000001.1, forward strand.
TTGTATATATTTTGATTTGTTCAATTTTATGCTTTTTATGTTTATGTTCATGAGTACAAAGAAATGGAGAGCCAAAAATGCATCCTTCTAAGTGCTAAGGGGCGTTAAAAGGGAAGAGTAGGCTGATGATCGAGGCCTAGATCGACCAGAAGTAGCTCAATCTTTACTAGATCGAGTTATTAAATCGAGTGGTTCTCGTCGATTCAATTCAAATCGACCAGACGATCGAGTGAACAGCTCGATTTCGAGTGGATGACCCACCCATGAGTTCGAAACGAGTATTCAAAATGGGTGTGGATCGAGCAAGTTCACTCGATCTTGGAAAGGAAATCGATGTCTGGATCGATCATGCTACTCGATCTCCGCCAAAACGATTGTAAGATCGACCCTGTAGCTTGATCTGAGAAGCATGGCCTTGACCATGAGGAATCGTGAAACGAGAAGGATAGTTGATCTTCGGGTCGATTTAAATCAAATCGAGGCAACGATCGATCCGATGATCGATTTCTGGCTGCAAAGGCATGAGATCGAGGTCAAGATCGACCAAATTGACTTGATCTCATGTCGAGGTAAGTTTTCGAATTTCCCTCTCTTTCACCTTCTCGCTCATTTTGAATATTAATTTGTGGTCAAGGCTGGCATTTTTGACCATGAGAAACGTGTCTTGACCACAATTTCCCAAACCACTTGCATATGTCCAAAAAATTTTCTCTTTAAAAAACCTTGCCACCACACTCTCTCTTCATTTGTGTTTCCAAACTCGTTTTTCTAAGAAATGAGAGAGTGTGTGAGTTTCGATTTTGGCAAGAGAAAGAAGATTTCTTTTTCAGTCCTTGCATCCAAACTTTGAAAGGTATTTTTATTTGAATTATGTTGCATTGAAATTCTTAGTTTTAGGAGTGGATAGAGATGAATTGTTAGGGAATGTGTTTAATATTAGAAAATGTCTAAGTTTGAGGGAAAATTCTAAATTTTTCCATACTTGAAAAAGATTTTCCCCTAGATATAAGGATATATTTTAGAATATTCCCTAATTTTGGAAACAATGTGTAGGGTTTTAGGAGCTTAATCCTTTAATTTGCCTTGATTTCTTCTAGTCGTCGCTCTTTTCTCATTCTCTTTTGCCGAGCATCTATTTTCAGGAACTATGGCACCAAGGAAGAGATCGAGGGACCTAGCTCAGCAAGAAGGAGAGCAACAAGTTGTGGAGGAGGTCAAGTGGAGTAAAGAGGAGAGGAAAACAAGAAAACGACTTGAGAGGTTGCGGTTTGAACCAACAAAGTTTGCAAGCAGGGATTTCTTGTACAAGACCGAGCTGTTGAGGGATTTTGATAACTTGCTTCGAGACATGGGGCTTTCGTGCTTGGCAAACATGGATCACCCCACGTATCCGGAGGCTACGCTTCACTTCCTTTCAACTTTGGACTTCTCCTATGAAGATCCAAGTCTTCATTCACCATCAACCGGTCGCATGACCTTCAAGATAAGGAAGACAGCCTACAGCCTCTCCATCCCTGAGGTGTGCCAAGCTTACACCCTCAATGCCGAAGCCACGCTCACCGAATTCCTTCAATTCAAATCGGCGAGTGCTCTTTGGGACTTGATAAGCAATGGTGACTGCAAGAGCAACACGGCAAAGATCAAGAAAGTTAGGAATCCCCTGATGAGGTACACAATCAATCTGCTTGCAAACACCTTCCCAGGGAGATCCATCACACCCACGGTTACTAAGAATGAGCTCTGTTTCCTATTCCAAGGGCTCAAGAAGATCATGTGCCACAATGATGCCGAGAGTGAAGATCCGGCCAATGAAGAAGAGCCCATGGAAGACGACCTTGGGGACAACATCAACTATGGATGCATCTTGGAAATCTCCCTCATGAAGTACAAGGCGTGGGCATTGAGAGCCAAGGCAACCTCAGCTTTCATTGGAGGTTTCCTTACACCATTGTTCATGCAAGCCGGGGTATCGCTAGATGAGTTTGAAGCTTGTCTGGAGAGAGCATACATGGATCAAGCATACATGGTGGTCACGGGTTCCCTAGGACCTACTCCAGCCCCTGGTCATTTCGCCTACTTGTTCACCGACAACAGCAATGCCAAGAAGACATGCATTCTCCCTAACCTCGGCGAGACATTGATAGATAGCATCGGCAACATTGAGTTCTTGCCAACAGATGAGGATTGCTATGAGCCTCTCGGGAACATTTCTGCAGCTCCAGCTCCCATAGACTCGCCCATGGACTCTCCTCCATCTGATGCAGAGATGCCAGCCACCTTTACTCTCCTCAAGCTCGACTATGAGCCGCAAACTAAGGCTGAGAAGTTTCTTGCCTCGGTGGTGGAAATCCAGAGGAAGGTGAACAAATGGCAAGGGAAAATGATTAAAAAGCTGATGAGGAAGGTCAAGGGGCTCCAAAGGGACAGCACTTCAGAGGAGAACTCAAGTGATGAAGTTCAATTCACGATGGAGAGAAGACCGCGCAAGCTAGACACTCGACCGGAGGAATTACGATCCAAGAGCCGGCTGCTCAAGACCACCGTCTCTACCTTCAAGAACGTCCATCCTCAAGCAAAGACAAGAGCGTAGTCTCATCAAGCACTCCACACAAGAGCAGGAAAACCGGAGCAACCTCAACCTCTAGTTACCCCTAGCTCCGAGGTACCACCGAATCAACCTTGTACATATCATGCATTTTTCATTTTCGTTTTGTGAAATTTTGTCTCCTCTTGAGCTTGTTTGACACCGAGACGTTGTCGTTCAAGTTTGAGGGAGAATGTGTGCTTTGACATATTTTAATTTGGATCTTATTTTGCTTTAGCATTCTTGAGCCTTGCATTCATATATTTGCATAGAAAAACACAAAAAAATATCAGAAATGTTTTCAAAAATTCCAAAAAAATCATGTAGTTGCATTTACATTTGTAGAATTTTTTAGGATTGAGTCTAGATTTTTATCATTTAGGATTGCATTCATATGCATTGGGAGCAATGATGAGCTTATCATTATAGATTGTCAACTCATGTAATCAATTCAATGCCCTAGTTAGTAGTTCTTTGATGCTTGTGAATAAATCTTGAAAGTAAGGAAGAATCATGCTTGGACCACTTCACTTGTCACTAGATTTTGGTCGAAATAGGGTCTTGAATTTGATAACCAACTCTACTCACTTGAACCGAATCTTGACATTTAATTATCATGCCTTGCATTGAAAGTGAATTCATGGATTAAAAATATTTGAGCTTTCTTTCTCACTTTGCCACCCTCTTGCAAGCTCAAGTAGTACTCCCACCTTACCTTACCTCCTTTGAAGCCAATTGTTCTTAGTGAAATTGATTGTGAGGTCTTATTTTGATTGAACTTAGCACAAAGTGTTAGGTTTGGGATGACAAGTTTAGGCTCTCATGTAGATTCTACCTCTTGCATTTCGGGGCTAGCTGTAGGCTTAGGATTTAGGGGTTTGGGTCGTGGTATTGCTTGATGCGTTGAAAAAGAATTATATGCTTGCATTATAGCATGATGAGTTGTGGAAAAAGTAGAAAGAATGGGATGATGAAAAGGGGCTTGGTGAAAAATAAGGGGAAGCATAGTTTGAAATGGTGGATCTTGTGTTTAAAAGGCATAGCTCAAGGTTGAAAAGTGCTAGGTAGTTGATAACTCCACATTTTACACATTTTTAGCATGCATTTAGTATAGGTTTTTCTCTCTTTTATGCATCTATTCATTAGTTTTTGTCCCATTTCCATTCATATTAGTTTTAGGATAGGCATTGCATATTTTGCATGTTTGGAGTACTTGACAGGTACTTTTGGAGCTTGTGGAGGTTCTATGGAGGTTGGGAGAAGAACTAATGAGCAGCCAAGGCAAGAAGGAGAAAAAGAGAAGACTTCTACAGCCACCATGGTCAGCCACAACGACCTTATCCTGATATGAAGCAAGACGTCTGCTTCTAGATCAATCAACTAAACCGAAATGGACAACCCGTTGTGGAAAGATTAGCTCGGACGAAGGGTCTCTGGCTCGATTCAGCTTCTGATGTCTTCATAAGATTTGTAGAGGATCGAGCTAGCTTTCGTCTGGTAGAAGTATCAAGTCATTACGATGGGCGGTTCGGAAGTTACTGCGGAAACAGTGAGCATCGGTCTGGCCAGCTCGGCAAGTTAGTGTATAACGGGCAAGCTTAACGACTTGTGCCCGATGAAGCTTCTGCTGGGAAGATAAGAGCTTGGAGCCTGATAACACGTTTTTGCTATGTTTGTCAAACCTTAAGCTTACTCATGTCATTGCAGCACTTAAGGGTCAATCCAACTTGGGAAGATTGAAGGATACTAAGAATGCAAGAACTTTTGGTAAAGCTAAGCAAATTCGGATTAAATGGGTGAACAAATCGAAATAAAATACTTAAGGTGATCTACTGAACTTAAAAACTATTTTAAAATCCCGACAAAGGGGTTAAACAACTAGAAAGCTACTTCTAAGGAGTTAAAAAGCACGGTTACTAATTTTAGAAAATGCAAAACTAAAGACTGACGAAACAGGAAATTATCTAAGACTTGTTACGAATTTTAATAACTAGCAATAAAACTCTAATGACTCTTAAACTTTACCAGGGTGCGAAACACGACACTAGGGAATTTCTAAAATACTAGCTAGACCAAGAATGCAACTTTCTGAATTTAAAAAGCTTTAGTGCAAGAAATTGAGAACTAGATGGTTTTAAGCTAAAAGATTGAAACTTTAAACTAAAGGAAGATGATTTTTATGTTTTCAGATGATAAGAAATGTATTCACAGTTTGAGGATCAACTTAGAGGGTTCAAGATTCAAGCTTTAGGTTTTAAAACATAGATCTACACTTTTGTGCTTTCTCTAAGCCTTGAGAAACTTAAGCTAGCTTCATCCATGGCGTGTGGTATGAAGCCTTCCTCATCCCTTCCTCCTTACCCATTGATCGTGGAGGAAAGAAAGCATGAGAAGCATGATGCATAGATCTCAAAAAGTGGCTTAACTAATCCCCTAAGCAACCATGGCGTTTGGGAAAGGAAAGATTAGTCTCTTTGATTTGGATTTAAGGGATCTCCTAGATCTGTCTAGGACAAGGAAATCCCTGGATCAAAGATGTCTCTCTCGAGATCCTCTAGGCCTTAAACGTCCAAATCCAAGAAGAGAATGGTTTTAAGAACAAGAAAAGACCAAAGCTTAAACCCTTAAACCCTTAATCACCTCAAACCGAAAACCCACAAGATTACTACTCACTATGCATGATTAAGATGCTGGAAAACGTAAAAGAAGGAAAGCTAAACATGATTAAACGATTAAGCAAAGAAATTAACAAAGTACTTAGCATAAATTTAAAGATTAAGGTTTTCTAAAACATGAAAAGCTTGAAAGACTAACAATGGAGGTTTTGCTCAAAGAAGGAGGAGACAAAACGCAAGTTTCGGATCCCTTTGCCAAAAATAGGTCAAGGGCCTTTTATACAAAAAGGGTAATGGTCCCCTCACTAAGCTCCAAAATGTGAGCTGTCCGGATAAGGTAAGAGATCGACCTCGGTCGTCGATCTCTTACTCGATCTTGGCAGTAGAATGCCTCCCTTCGCTCGATCGCCTAGTCGTTCCAATCGCAGAGATCGGGTGCCTCTGTCGATCGTCTACTCGATCTTGGGATGATCGAGTCTTGGGTTCGATCTGGCTCTCGTTCCATATTCGCGTCCGTGCTTGTGCTCGATCATCTTGGTCGATCTTTGACTTCGATCTTCTTCCACGGAATGGCCTCGTGACTCGATCTTGTGGTCGATCTTCTTAAGATCGACCTGCCTGTCTCGATCCTTAGCTCGATCTCGGTTCCCCTACTTGATGCCCGAGTTCTCCCAAGTGTCCATAGACTCCATTTTGATCCTCAGCTTGTCCACGCACTCCCCAAAACTCCAGTGTATCCAAAACAACCTGAATATGATGCAAGAATGCAAGAAACATGCAAATGCTAATGCAAAAAGCCTTAGGACCTAAAATGGAACAAAAGCTACAATTTCCCTAAGTATGAATGCAATATGTATGCAATTTATGCCCTAAATGCAAGCTAAATGTATGAAATATAGGGATACATCAACTCCCCCAAACTTGCCTTTTGCTTGCCCTCAAGCAAACAAATTCCGAGCAAGGGAGAGAGGTTTAAAAGTGGGAGCTCAATATCCAAGGTTGCTAACAATAATGATCAACTCAACATCCTAGTTACTAATTCTAAGATGCATGTGAATCTATTCTACTCCAAAAGAGTTAGCCATGCCCATTTCAACATTCAAATGCACTACGAATTCAATCTAAACAAGTCTCCCTATCAAGCCAACTCTTTAACATTCATTAAGTGTGAAACCATGAATCATGACATTGCAAGGAAAACAAATTCATTTGGCTAAGGGACTGGGTTTTGAGATGAAAATGATCTCAACTCATCCGGTTTTGCATTTAAGTAAGGGTAACACTAAAAAAGGATTGAACCATATGCATAATGCTATAGGTAAGAAACAAGTGATGCATACAAGCATATATTTTCATCTACCGGAAATGCTATCAATGATCCTATACCCCTCTCATTCATTTTCTTTTTGCTCACTCAACCCTCTAGAATCTACCCTTTTCCCAAGGCTCTTTGTGCCTTGCTAAACCCTTTGAATTTCAAACACACTTTCTCTTTTTCAAAGCTCTAAGGGGACTTCTTCAACCTATTACTCTCGGCGAATGGAGTAGCCTTATCCCAAATAACTTAGCTCTTTCTCTTATCTCTAGGTGGCCTTCTTTATTTTCTAGCTTGGCCTTTTTGGCTCTTTTGATTTTCTTCTCTTTTTCTTAAGACCACCTAGCAATTTCTTTCTTTAATTACTTAGAGCTATTCTTTTTAAAACCCAAGACTCTCCATTTCAAGCCGAGTTTCCCCTTAGTTTCACCATTCCCTTATCCAACGCCTCTTTCTTTCCAAACCTTCCACAAAATACCAAGTAGTACCACGCCAACAAACCCCCGAATCCTAAGCCTAAAGCTAGCCCCAAAATGCAAGGCTAGAATCTACATGAAAACCTATACTTGTCGTCCCAAACCTAACACTTTATTGCTAGCTTCAATCAAAATAAAGGCCTCACAAGTAATCACACAAGAACGTTTGGCTTCAAAGGAGGTTGGTTTAAGGTAGGGGTGCTACTTGAGCTAGCAAGAGGGTGGCAAAGTGGATAAGAAAGCTCAAGTATTTTATATCCATGAATTACTTTCAATGCAAGCACGATAATTAAATGTCAAAATTCGGTTTAAGTGAGTAGAGTTGGCTTTCAATTTCAAGACCTATTTTCGACTAAAGACTAGTGACAAATGAGGTGGTCCAAGCATGGTTTTTCCTTACTTTCAATTCTATTCACAAGAATCAAACAATTAAGAACTAGGGTGTTGAATTGATCACAAAAGTTAACAACCTACTTGGATTAGCTCATCATTGCTCCCTATGCAAATGAATGCAATCCTAAATGATAAAAATTCTAGACTCAATCCTAAAATATTCTACAATGTAAATGCAAGCTATATGATTTTTTTGAAATTTTTGAAATTTTTCTGATTTTTTTGTATTTTTCTATGCACTTAGATGGATGCATGAAGACTCAAGATGCAAACACAAAACAAGATTCAAATAAAACATGTCAAAGCACACATTCTCCCCCAAACTTGAATGACAACGTCTCGGTGTCAAACAAGTCCAAGAGGAGACCAAAATCCAAAGCAAAAAAAAAAAGATGCATGGTATTTACAATGGTTGGTGTTTTGGTACCTCAAAGCTAGGCATGACCGGAGCTTGAGGTTGCCCCGATCCTCCTGCTCCTTCTTGGAGTAACATTTGCCACCTCCTTGCCTTTGCTCGTGGTTGGTGCTTCGTGAAGAGAGAGACGTGCAGCTCGATCACCTTCATGTGGCTCACGGATCTCAAAAACTCCGGTTGAATGTCTTCTCATAGTATCTCCCCCTTGATCAACCTCTTCACTCAATGTCATCCCTGATTAGCTTTCTCCTTGAAGGGTTTTGATCTTTTTCACCAGCTTCTTAATCATCTTCCCTTGCCACTTGTTCACCTTGCGTTGTATCTCCACAACTGAAGCAAGAAATTTTTCCGCCTTGGTGCGCGGCTCATAGTCCGACTTGAGGAGTTCGAAGCTTGGTGGCATCTCGACATCGGTGGGAGGTGACTCTGATGGTGTGTGAGAAAGCTGAGGTAGAGCTACTGTTCCTCCAAGGGGCGCGAAGCACTCTTCATCGTCAGGTAGGAACTCTATTGTCCCAATGCTTTGTAAATGCGTCTCCTTGGGGTTGGGCAGGATGCAAACCTTCTTCTCATTGGTACTGCTGGAGAACAAGTAGGCATAGAACCCTGGAGCTGGAGTATGGCCCAAGGAATCCGTGTTGCGCATATAGATCTCATCCATGAATGCGCGCTCCGCACAAGGCTCAAAATCAGCTAAGGGCACTCCAGCTTGTATGTACAATGGTGTGAGGAACCCTCCGATTAGAGCAGAGGTCGCCTTGCACCTCATTGCCCATGCCTTGTATTTGACCAAAGAGGAGGCTAAGATGCAGCCGTAGTTAACTTCGTCTCCAAGCTCATCCACCAAAGGGCTCTCATTTTCCTCGCCATTGCACACTATCTTCTTCACTCCTTGGAAGAGGAATCATAACTCGTTCCTTGTTACTGTTGAGGTTGTGGATCTTCCACTAAATGTGTTGCCCAGCAGCTTGAGGGTGTACCTTAGCACAGGATTCCATACCTTCTTGATTGACAAACAAGGTTTTAGCCTTTTTAGCAATGTCCCAACTGCTATCAACCGAAGTAGTACAGCGTATGGGGTATCAAACCATTTTGGGAGCGTTAGTGAACATAAAGGTCATATTGGTGTTACAAGTCAAGTTCATATCGGGTAAAGACTAAGACTTTACTAATAAAAACTACTAAAGGATTGATCTTGTGTCACTCAAGACCATAAATAAGAAAACTTTAAAGACGCTAAGCAAGAAATAGATATTTAAACGGTAAAAAGATAAACTTTCAAGATAAAGAAAGGATCTTGATGAGTATCATGAACTAGGTAACTCTCGGTTAGACTTATCAAGCTAAAGCTTTTGGATCATATCAAGACTTGGTCTTTTGATGGTGATTCTTAGGTAAAGGGATCCTCAAATCGTTTAGCCCATGATGTTTGGGTCTAAACTCTTTGAAACTCTATCACCATAGACTAGCTCTCGCATAGCGGTACAATAGAAGAAACAAGCATCTGCAACGTCCCTATTGAACCGTAAGATTCTTAGACAGATGGTTAGTCTTAGCCTAAGAGATCAAACTCTTGTTCATTGATCCGGCTAAGCAAGCACGTGATGTTCGTGTCAAGCCGCCTAAGGACTTTAGCCTAGATGGCCAAACTAGACTAAGCTTTGGGAATGATAAACAAGAAAGAATCTAACTTTATGTTTTAGCTAAGCAAGAAATATAAATCCGAGAGTCCCTTGGTCCTTTTAACCTATCAAGGTCCTAAAAAGCCATTTGAGAAACCTCAAGATCCATAAGGATGAGAGAGTAACTCATAAGCCGTGAGATAATCAAAGACAAGAAAAGGAAGAAGCTTTAAGAAAATAACACTAAGCTATAAGACTTAAAACTTCAAGATTGCATAAAAATCAAAGCTTTAAACAAGTTTCAATGGTGGAAAAATACAGAGTTTCGGTTCTTGAAAGAGAAGACAGAAAATAAAAGTAGAAAGTGTGATGAAGAGATAAGAGTGAGGGAGTAGGTATTTATACACAAAAAGGGAAAAACATAAACGTTGGGACCACTTTCCCGAAATTGTACTATTTTGGCTTTTAGCGTTTCGGCTCGTCCAAACGCTAACTCTTCTGATTCTTCGGGCAGGCTCCATATCGGGCAAGGATTTCGGGGCCATGTCGTGAAGGCTTCCCTTCCTTGGTACTTGAATCGGGCACTTCCCGTTGCCTTGTTCCAATATCCGTCCTTTGGGCATCTTCTTGCTGGATCTTCACACCGAGGTTCTCCTTTCGGGACTAAGCCGCTACTACTCGTCTAAATCGACCTCGTGTCGTGATCCATGCTCGATATTACCGGCTCATTCTCCATTTGTGACCTCCCTCCTTGGTCTCTTCTTCGGGTCATCCTAAACACCTGAGAACACACTCCAAATATGCAAGACTATGCAGAAACCCAACCTAATGCATCTAATCCTATCATGCTAGAAAATGTGATGCAAGCTATCACTAAAGTGCAAGAATGAAGTCCTAACTATCATGAAACATGTACTAAAATCATGCAAATTACAGAGATATCAACACCCCGAAACTTGCCTTTTTGCTTGTCCTCAAGCAAAAGCCAACCGGAGGGGTGAGGTTTTAAAAGAAAAGGTGCAAGTTCGAATCCAAAACGCCATTTAAAGGAAATCAACTCAATGTCTAAGTTCAGGTTTCTAAGATGCAAGTCGAATTCTACCTCCAAAAAGTCTTAGCCACATTCATCACAATAATCAAGCGAAATCAATCCTAACTTAGATGCACATTCAAATTTCCAATTCCCTTTCACATTCATTATGAAATTCAAAACGTGGATCTCATTCATGCATGTCAAACAACTCACTTGGTTCAGGGTAAGGTAACGAGCTAAATATGAACTCGTAGCGCGATCAGGTTAAGTGTTTAAGTGAGATCACTCATGAAAGGAACCTTCTTAATGCAAAATGCTAAGGCTAAAAACCAATGGATGCATACAAGGCTAGACTTCCATCTACCCAGAACATCTATTTTGTTTCCTACCCTAATCTAAACTGCTCCCTCCTAAGCTACCCTTTGTTTTGGCATTTCGCCTTATACCCGATATTACTCTTCGATATTATCTGGGGACTTCTTCTTTGTTGGAGATCGGTTTCAGCTTTCTGTCTTCTTTGTTGCGTTCCTTGCATTTCACCTTTGGTGTTGCTGGCCGGATTTAGACTTTGTTGATTGGCCTTCTTTCGCTTTCTTTTGGAATCGCCTTTTTCTTCTTTGTTTCCAAGCCTTTTTGGTGCTGCCATCTCCTTTATTCGTGTCCCCGTCTGACTCCTTGGTTTCCTTTCTTTCCCTTTTGTCAATGCATGATCAAGTTGGAATACCCCTCCCTTTTTCCTAGTCTACCCAGCAATATCGGCCTCCGATTTCGGTGTTAAACCGTTTCAGTAACCAAACCACTTAACCTAGTGTTGACCCGAGATGTGAGCCAACGTCTACATGGAAATCCAACCTTGTCGATCTAAACCCAACACTTTTTGCCTAAGAAGATTCGAAAATGGTGCAAAGGCCTCACATGCTCTCACAAAGGTGTTTATTGGTTTAAAAACAATGGTTTTGGTTTAGGGTGCGGTCTGGTACTTGGACTAGCAAGAGGGTGGTAAAAAGGGAAAAGAAAGTCCAAGTGAAATCAATGAGCTAATTGACAAATATGAACGAGATAATTAGATGTTCAAATTAACGGTTCAAGTTTATTAGGGAAATGGTTCAAGTCGCAATGCATCAAGTCAAAACTGAATTTCACAGGACAAATTCCAAATGTGGTGCTGCCTTAAGCTCAGTCTAATTCCAAATGCATCAGACAAACAAGAACTAAGGCATTGAATTCATGACTTAAAAATGGCTATTTACAAGGATTCGTTATACTTAACACCTTATGTAAATGCTTGTGAATCCTAAATGAATGCATCTAGACTCAATCCTAGCATGGAAATGCAACTATATGAGTTCTTTTTGTGGGGCAATTTTTCAAAAATTTTCAATTTTTTGTGTTTTTCTATGCAAATATTATGAATGCAAGTACTACATACTCCCCCAAACTTAAATCACACAGTCCCTGTGTGATAGAAGAGAGAAAGAATATGGTCCTATGATAATGCAAAAACTCGAGCAAAAATAAAATAATAAAGAGAAATGCTTATGTACAAGAGTTTGGGGTGGTACCTTACTGCTCAGTGTGATGTGAGGACGTGGTGTCCTCACTGGTGGAGAAGGAGGGGTTCGATGATTCCGGTATCGGGGACTGGCTCGCACGTCTCTTCCTCGATATGCTATCTTCTTGGCAGGAATGCCTTCCTGGATCATTCAGTTCGCGCTCCCTTAATTCGAATGAGAAGGAATGTCTTCTTTGAAGCATTTGACTGTCTGCTTCATCGGACTCTGATAACACTCATATTTTACTCCTAAAACCTATTATTTCAAGATCATTTATAAGTGTTTTAACCCGGTTTTCAACGGTTTTAAAGTGATTTCCACGTTTCCTAGTCTTAAGAGTCATTTCAGGAAAATTGGACAAAAAGAACACATTTTGGAGCAAAACAGGAAGTTCAAGGACATGTGCTTGGAACAATAAGTTCAGCATCAGATGACGACCTTCCCACCACAAGATCAAGCTCATATTTGGAGACAAGATAGCCCTTCCAGCTGTCTTTTATGCCAAGGTGATCTGAGTTCAATCCCACGATTGGATCTCAAGTTACGAAGGAAGTAAGAAGGCCCGTCAGACACATTCCCAGAAGAAGGATGGCCGCGCCACAGATCCTCAGAAGACCAGTGGCCATGCCACGCCTGGTCGCTCGCGCGGCCACACCACTCCGGCCCATCCCGAGCCCGTTTGCACTTATCCGATATTTTTCCGAGGTTAAAACGTGAAGCCCACTTTCTGAAGACCGAGAGCCTATATAAAGGAACCTTAGGGTTTCAGAAGAGGGGGACTTCACAGAGAGCTTTTCCAGAAACACTTCTGCACCGCACAGAGAGAGACAGAGAGAAAGTTCGACGGCCCCGAGTTGAAGACCTCGAGAGAGAATTTTTCTGCAGCCGCCTGCTCCTCCTTCTTTTCCCTTTCATCTTTTGTTCTTAGTTCTTTGCTTTTCAATACTTTAAGAAAACCTTTCTTCAATCGATTTCCCTTGAAGAAGTTTTCTCACTTTGTTCTTTTTATTAATACAATTCGCACCTTTCTTATCTTAAAGATGTCTCTCGTTCCCATGAACGAGTAATCATCTAATTGGGATTTTAAGGGGATTTTCGAAGGGGTTTAATCATGGATTGATTTCGCTAGGTTGATAGAGATAGAGTTTCTTTTAGGTATCTTCGTTGATGTCTTGTTCTTATTGCATGTTTGCTTCTCTGATCAATTAGCAATTGATTCCAAAACGACTAGATACATGAACATGTGGTCTATCGTCTGGATCTAGAAGTTAACGAGCGGATCGCACCGTAGGATGTTTAGGCATATCGACGGACCGCACCGCGAGTGTTTACAAATAGGTGAATGATATGTATGCGCGGTTGTCTTGCATCGTGGGATGAGAAATCGTATCCGCAGTGAAAGACAAACACAGGTGGTTAGATCTGTGAAGGCGGGGTAGTCATAGTCGACCGTTTCAGCTTAAGAACCTAACCTATTAAATCATCTAGAACCTATCCTGTTGCTTGTTAGATCCGATCCATGAACCCCGGAGAATGTCCCTGAACCCAACGCTTTTTATTCATTAATTTACAATCGTTTAATTCTTTTCTGCTGCTTGATATCATTACTGCAAATCGTGACACACTGCATCCCCCAAGCTCCCATTTGGTTTAAAGAAGTTAGAAATCTTAGAACTTTCGCAAAACAACAATCTTTGTGGATTCGATCCCTTAATATACTATTGTGATTGCTGTGCACTTGCAGCTATCTTAGGGGTAAAACTTGAAGTAAAAGAAACCCCGCATCAGACTCCTCGGTTTCATTTCCTTCTGCTTCCTCCGGAGACATATCGGCTTCATACCGTGGCGATGGTGTCGGCCCCTTCAGTTTTGAGGTAAACGTCTTGATCTGGCCATTCAGATCCTTCACGTGGCCTTTGATTCCCTTCACCGTGGAGACTAGCTTCCTGATCGAATGGTCTTGCCACTTGCAGTACCGCTGGAGCACATTGATCCTGTCGTGCGCCGCCTTGAGAGTTCGGTGTGGTCCACTGGTGATTGGGTCGAAATGGTAACGATCCCCCCCCGTAGAGAGGAAACCATACTCGTCCGTAGGGTCTTCGTAGTCGTCCTCACCTCCTTCTTCCTCTGGAGCAACTATATCTGCTTCTTCCCGATATTCCTCCTCGTAGTCCCCATAGTAGTCAGCTCCATATGGGAAGAGATGCTCATCCTGGGGGTCGAAATCCAAATTCATTGGCTCGTGGTCAACCACGGGTTTGGCAGGAACAGTACTGCAGCTTGTCCTGATGCTCGGGTGAATTGATATCGGTGCCCATGCCGATATGGCTTCCCGAGAAACTGGCACTTCTTTAGATATGCAATGTCTATCCACCGGATTCCGTGAGTTGGCTCCTCGAGATCAATGCCAGCCCCTTTCAAGATAGCAGATACAACTCCTCCACAGCCTATCTGAGGCCTGTCGCTTGGTGTGGATATCATCCACGATTTGTAGTGGAGAAGCTCCTTCATCAATAACGTGATCAACCCGGTGCTCCTTCTGCTCCCTCTCAGTTCAAACTCATTCCGCGTCTCTTGAATGATCTCCACCAGGCCGTCGTCCATTATCTCCAGCTCCTTTGTCAGGACAGCTCCGCATTCCTTCCTTGCAAAGAAAGTATGTGCAATAGCTCTTTGCACATACCTCAAGGCTGGGTGCCTTATCCTGGTGCTCTTGTTCACTCCTGGCTTGTACGTCCCTACCCCAATGTGCATCCACAGTGCCTCCAGCTCCTCCCTTTCTATATTCAGGGACATTTCGCGCATATCGCCTTGGCTGAACCCGAATATCGACTCCAGCTCCCGAAATGTCATTCGGTGAGTATCGCTTCCATACTTGAAGCGAATGTGCCCATCACCGACTTCCTCCTGAGTAATCTCTCCAAACGCGTAGAACGTTACCTCACGTGTTGCAAGGAACTGGAAGGTTGCTTCATCATGGGACGCATAAGCGTTTTCCATGAATTTCTTCAGACCCATTGCGTTGAAGAGGATCTGGCAGTCCTCGTAGATGCCCAGCTCGGCCATTGTCTCCTCGTGGGGATAGCGCGTGGCCTTGAACTCCATTCGCCTGAATGCTGCACGCATTTCGGCCAGGGTATGTCGGGATCCCGTACTTCTTCTTCCCGATGCACGTGTGGGTGAACGTACAATCGCCGCTCGGCTGGATTCACCAACTGGTCTCTTTCCTTGTCTCTTTTCCGTTTGGTATTCCCTTGATCTCCCAAGAATAGCTCCGCTTCTTGTTGCTCCTACCATTGTACCTATCAATCAAAAACACTCGGAAGTGTGTAAGTACAAGGAAAAGCTCTAAGGACAGAGACTATCTTGCATGTATGTTTAAACCTAAGACAACTTTATTCATGATTAAAGAGGCCCAAGCAAACATATTTGAGTATCACTAGATCGGCGAAGAGTCTAAATCGTGAAAAATAAAGAGTGTTGCTTATAAGTTGTTCTTCACAAATCCAGATTTTAGACAAGCTTGCGTGTAAACAAAAAGGTGGAAAAGGGTCTTCTAGAATCTCGACACTTCAAAAGAGATCAGCCATGAAGCTATTCTCACAAATAGATGTGCCGAAATTCAGAAAAACCAAAACAAAAAACCTAAGTCTTTACGCGAAATCTGTCTACAAAAACGTTCCTCCATCTACTCTCAATCCCTAATGCAGCGAATCTGAACAACTCTAAGAGATTATCAATCGTATCGTTATATATTAGCATTTTACCTTAGATCGATATGCGAAAATCCTCGGATGAATGTTCAAACTCGACTTTGCGAAATAAAAACTCAAAAGCAAATTTCTAGGATTGAGAGTGATGGGGAATGAAAACGAGAGAGGCGAGGGTTTTTATAAAGAAAAAGGAGACATGGGGAAAGGAAGGGTTGACTAGGGTTTCTTGGTTCGGGGAATAATTGTCGGTTAACCCCAACCAAGTATTCTTGCCTTATCCGAAAAAGTGGGCCATAATTTGAGCGCTTTTTTCGGATTGGCCAAGCCTAGCCACCCTTTTACCTGGACGGACATATCGGGTTGACCCCGATATGGTGTGATTAACGTTACGGATATCGGCTTGTTCCCGATATTTGACCACCGTGATGGTTGTCTAGCTTGGGCTTCGTCCCATATCGGCTACACGCCGTTGAGCCTGCCCGACAAGGAATACCTAGGGAGAATATCGTGGTGTTAACCCGATATTCCATCCCGTTATTGAGCCAGACAGCTTCTCACATTGGTTTTAGCTCCTCTTATGTGTAAGTCTCCCCTTCTTATCTCTCATGGGATCCTGAAAACATTAAACTAGACTAGAAAAAGCATTAATATGTACATGGATAAGCTTGGGGTGCCTCCCAAGAGCGCTTTGTTTTGAGTCACTTAGCTTGACTTTTCTTGGTCATCTTTTAGTGCGAAAGGGGGAAATGAACACCCCTCGATCCTGTGGGAGGATCCTTACTTTCCTTGATCATTGTGATGAAATCAGCCAGAGATACATCGGAAGTTCCTTCTTTGCTTGCCTTAGAACCCTTTTGATTGGTCAAATCGGTGTCTTTTATCACCTTAAGGTAAGCAAAGGGTCTAACTTTTCCCTTGCATCTCAGCTTGTATCTCATCTCACCACCAGCAGAGAGAACAGGTTTGAGAGTCATACCTTCCAGAAGATCACCGAGAGTCGGTCCTTTCACGTAGGACTTCTTGCAAGTGATCACCTCTTTTGTTTCTTCTTGGTTTTCTCCTGGTTGCCCTTCGAATATTGCATTGAGACAGACCCCATCAAAGCTGGCTCCATCGTAACATATTTCCAAGGATGGATCTTTGGTCTTCTCAATTGTCTTCTTGAGCTCAAGGGAATATGCGTGTTCTTTCTCATTGATTTTCTTCCCCTTGGTGTCAAAGTGCATTACCAAGCTTCCAGTTAGTCTCAGCTCTACCTTGCCGCTTTTGCAATCAAACATGCAACCGGCAGAGGCTAGGAAAGGTCTTCCCAATAGGAGAGTTTCCTTGACATCTTGGTCCATCTCTATCACCAGGAAGTCGCTTGGCAGTAGCACGTTCCCAATCATGAGGGGTAGGTCCAGCAGCTTCCCAACAGTTTTCCTTTCACTTCCATCGGCCAGTGATAACGGCTTCTTGCAGTCGGTATAGGTGTCATACCCGAGACGCTCAGCTGTGGCTCGGCTCATCACGTTGATGCTTGCCCCGAGGTCACACAGACAGTTTTCAAAGGTAATTCCTCCGAGTGTGCATGGCAAAGTGAATGATCCTGGGTCTTCGAGCTTCTTAACTACTAAGGGTTCCTCCTTAGGTTTCTCCTCACGAGCTGCTGCATTCCTCCCTATCGTTGCCATTGCATCAGCATAGAGCTTATCCTTCAAGGCTACTAGGAAATCTGGAATAGGCTTGGTCTCGTCAGTATTGTTGAAGAGATCTTCAACTTTCTTCAATGTTTCAATTAATTCGGCCTCTTGTTCCTCTATGAGACGTTTCTTATGCCTCTGGGGGTATGGCATTGGCGGTTTATAGACTCGCAGGAATGGTGCTTTCTCTTCAGGGGTTGCCAAATTTTTAGAACTCCCTCCCCTTCTTAGGATGTCGATGTCCGCATCGACTTGAGCCCGTTTTGGAGAAGTGATATCGGGAGGATCCCGTTTTTCCTCGTCGAAAGTGGTGATCATTTGGCAATACTCCTTTGGATTCGTAACGGATTTTCCAGGAAGGTTGCTTGCTTGGCTTGTAGATGCAATCCCTTTGTTGTTTTCAAGTGTCTTGACACGAGCGGTCAAGTCTTCAATCTTCCCGGATAGTTCCGTGTGGACACCATCAATCTTGTTATGTACTTCAGCAAAACGTTTGTGCATATCCGCCTGGATATGTGTTTGACCTTGTAGAAGTTGCTTCAGAGTTCCCTCCAAGTCAAAGCCAGCTTGAGCATTTGGGTTTCCTTGTTGTTGTTGTGGGAATCGGCTTGATGTCTTGGCGGATAGCCGTTTTGGTTTTGGAACCGTGGTACAAAGCCTTGTGGATTCGTGTAGGTCACGAATTGTTTTGCTCCTCCTCCTTGTTGCTGAGGGTAGGTCTGGTCCTGAGGATTTGCGACGTTCGTGCTCCGGTAGGAAAGGTTGTTGTTTGGTCTCCAATTGTTATACCCTCCTTGAGCGTTGATGTAATTGACAACTTCATACTGAATGTCCTCCCCTTCTTTGACTTGAGTGAGTTCTTCCACGAAATGGATCTCCTTTTGAGTTTGGACAAGTAGTAACTTGTCGAGTTTCTCATTGATCTCTTTGATCACCTTCCGACTTCCTTCCACTTCTTCTTTGGAACCACTGTTGGATCTGTCATAGTCTTCGTGGTAAGAAGAGTCACTCTGAGCTAAGTTTTCAACTTACTCAAGACCGTCTTCAACGTCTTTAGCTAGGAAATTTCCATTGCTCGCCGTATCGAGCATCATCCGAATCTTGGGAATGACACCCCGATATAGTGTACTGAGGAGTGATTCTTGGCTGAATCCATGGTGAGGGCACTGAGTGGTGTAACCCTTGAATCTCTCCCAAGCTTCACCAAAGGTCTCGTTTGATTTTTGAGTGAAACCACTTATTTCGTTTCTCAATCGGGCTGTCCTCGATGTGGAGAAGAACTTCGTCAGAAAGGCTTTCTTGCAATCTGCCCACGAGGTAATGGATCCGTGTGGCAGTGTCTTTTCCCATGCGTGTGCTTTGTCTCCCAGTGAGAAGGGAAACAAACGTAGCTTGAATCCATCTTCGCTTACGCCGTTGATCTTGGTCATGGCGCACACACGGTCGAACTGGTCGAGATGGTCAAGTGGGTCTTCCAAGGGCAGACCGAAGAATCGGTTGTTCTGCACCATGGAGATAAGACCACTTTTGATCTCGAAGTTGTTGTTCTGCACTGGTGGTGGCTGGATACCGTGTCGGCTTGCAGTCGATATCGGTGCATCTCCGGCACCGATTTGCCTCACAGCTCGTGGAGCAGCTGCAACACCAGGCTGTCCTTGAACTCCTTGTGAACCTTGTGGACCTTGTGGTCCTTGTGCACCAGCTGCGCCCGCAGCTCCTTGAGCACCTTGTTGGTTTTCCATCGTCACACGGTTAACTGTTTCGGCTTGTTACCGATTTCGTCTAGCTGATCTTTCGAGCAGGTGGATATCGTCTATTGGGGGAACAAGGTTTGTTGTACCGTGTTAACGTAGGTTCATGTACCTGTTTCAACACAGAGATGTACGAGTAGAGTGTTAAAAGACTGAAAAATAAAAACTTGTCCTTATAACGACCTAACACCGAAATGACTAACTATCTCCCAAATCGGCAACGGCGCAAATTGACAAACAAGGTTTTAGCCTTTTTAGCAATGTCCCAACTGCTATCAACCGAAGTAGTACAGCGTATGGGGTATCAAACCATTTTTGGAGCGTTAGTGAACATAACGGTCATATTGGAGTTACAAGTCAAGTTCAAATCGGGTAAAGACTAAGACTTTACTACTAAAAACTACTAAAGGATTGATCTTGTGTCACTCAAGACCATAAATAAGAAAACTTTAAAGACGCTAAGCAAGAAATAGATATTTAAACGGTAAAAAGATAAACTTTCAAGATAAAGAAAGGATCTTGATGAGTATCATGAACTAGGTAACTCTCGGTTAAACTTATCAAGCTAAAGCTTTTGGATCACATCAAGACTTGGTCTTTTGATGGTGATTCTTAGGTAAAGGGATCCTCAAATCGTTTAGCCCATGATGTTTGGGTCTAAACTCTTTGAATCTCTATCACCATAGACTAGCTCTCGCATAGCGGTACAATAGAAGAAACAAGCATCTGCAACGTCCCTATTGAACCGTGAGATTCTTAGGCAGATGGTTAGTCTTAGCCTAAGAGATCAAACTCTTGTTCATAGATCCGGCTAAGCAAGCACGTGATGTTCGTGTCAAGCCGCCTAAGGACTTTAACCTAGATGGCCAAACTAGACTAAGCTTTGGAAATGATAAACAAGAAAGAATCTAACTTTATGTTTTAGCTAAGCAAGAAATATAAATCCGAGAGTCCCTTGGTCCTTTTAACCCATCAAGGTCCTAAAAAGATTACTCACAAGCCATTTGAGAAACCTCAAGATCCATAATGATGAGAGAGTAACTCATAAGCCGTGAGATAATCAAAGACAAGAAAAGGAAGAAGCTTTAAGAAAATAACACTAAGCTATAAAATTTAAAACTTCAAGATTGCATAAAAATCAAAGCTTTAAACAAGCTTAAATGGTGGAAAAATACAGAGTTTCAGTTCTTGAAAAAGAAGATAGAAAATAAAAGTAGAAAGCGTGATGAAGAGATAAGAGTGAGGGAGTAGGTATTTATACACAAAAAGGGAAAAACATAAACGTTGAGACCACTTTCCCGAAATGGTACTATTTTGGCTTTTAGCGTTTCGGGCTCACGTCGTTATGGACGAGCCGAAACGCTAACTCTTCTGATTCTTCGGGCAGGCTCCATATCGGGCAAGGATTTCGGGGTCATGTCGTGAAGGCTTCCCTTCCTTGGTACTTGAATCGGGCACTTCACGTTGCCTTGTTCCGATATCCGTCCTTTGGGCATCTTCTTGCTGGATCTTCACACCGAGGTTCTCCTTTCGGGACTAAGCCGCTACTACTCGTCTAAATCGACCTCGTGTCGTGATCCATGCTCGATATTACCGGCTCATTCTCCATTTGTGACCTCCCTCCTTGGTCTCTTCTTCGGGTCATCCTAAGCACCTGAGAACACACTCCAAACATGCAAGACTATGCAGAAACCTAACCTAATGCATCTAATCCTATCATGGGAGAAAATGTGATGCAAGCTATCACTAAAGTGCAAGAATGAAGTCCTAACTATCATGAAACATGTACTAAAATCATGCAAATTATCTAAGCTAAGCTAATAGAGAAGGGAAACTTTCTAACAGCCTAAATGATTACTAAAAGCAAAAGAGAATAGAAAACAGAAGCTAACATCCTAGTGACAAACAGAAAATAAGAGAAGGCAAATAAAGAGTAAAATCTAACACAACCTAAACAAAGACTAGGAAAAAAAAGTCAAAAGTGGTTTCTAGGATGAGATATTTGATCTATGATGAACAATTCAGATCAAGAAGGCTTATAATCAACATCTAGACCTTGGGTCCTAGATGGTAATCCTTAGGCATAGGATTTCGAATCAAGACTAATACACTGTCGTGGTAGAAGTCACTTTACTATCTCACAACCTAACCTCGCTGTCGCGTAGTACTGATCCATGAGAATAGCAAGCAAGGGTCCCCAACCCTATAAAGCCGAAACGCTCCCTAGGCATCTAATGTCTTAGGCTAGGATGAGCGGATCTCTTGTTTATGGGTTTGGCTAAGCAAGCATGTGGTGTTCATGTCAAGCCGGCTATAGTCTTTAGACTAGTTGATCAAGCTAGACTAAGCATTGAGATCAATAAACAAGAAAGGATTAAGATCATTAAATGCATAAGCAATAAGATCTATCACCATGAATCTTTCACATCCTAATAACTACGAAATCTACTCTCTTTTCATGTGTTTAACCTCTAGATCCATAAGGAAATAAAAGCTAAACAATGCTAGAGAGAGATCAATGACAAGAAATAAAATAAAGGCAAAAGCTTTACCAAGAAATGCTAAAGAACAAGTCTTGGTTAAGCATAAGCATAAAAGAAAAGTTCTTGAACTCAAGAACAAAATAAAAGCATAAACTTAAATCCTAATAATGCCTAACCACGAAATCCTATGAAGAATATGTGGCTAAACAAGATTAGAAAGTAAGAACAAGAAGAAATAAATAAGACAAGTGCAAAAACTAAATTAAAATAAAAAGTATTTACATTGTTCTTGAAAATAAAAAGAGAACTAAGCAAAAACTAAAACTGTCTAAAAGGAAAAGAGGGAAGAGAGGGATTTTGTTTTGGGGTTGCTAGGGTATTTATAGATGAGCCACAAAAACCCTAGTGACCCTTATCCACAAAAATGGGATCCAAGGCTAAAAGCAAACTTCTTTGGACTCTTGTGCTCTTTTGGACTTATGCTGCAACGGCTTCATGTCGATATGGCACCCTGATATTGACTCCAAGCTCTTATCTTCCCAGCAGAAGCTTCATCGGGCACAAGTCGTTATGCTTGCCCGTTATACGCTAGCTTGCCGAGCTGGCCAGACCGATGCTCACTCTTTCCGCAGTAACTTCTGAACCGCCGATCGTAATGACTTGTTGCTTCCACCAGACGAAAGCTAAATAGATTCTCTACAAATCATGTGAAGACATCAGAAGCTGAATCGAGCCAGAAGACCTTCGTCCGAGCTGATCTTTCCACAACGGGTTATCCATTTCGGTTTAGTTGATTGATCTTGAAGCAACGTCTTGCTTCATATCAGGATGAGGTCGTTGTGGCTGACCGTGGTGGCTGTAGAAGTCTTTTCTTTTGCTTCTTCTTGCCTTAGCTGCTCATTAGTTCTTCTCCCAAACTCCATAGAACCTCCACAAGCTCCAAAAGTACCTGCCAAGTACTCCAAACATGCAAAATATGCAATGCCTATCCTAAAACTAATATGAATGGAAATGGGACAAAAACTAATGAATAAATGCATAAAAGAGAGCAAAACCTATACTAAGTGCATGCTAAAGAGATGTAAAATATGGAGTTATCAACACCCCTAAACTTGCCTTTTTGGTTGTCCTCAAGCAAACAAAGACAAACAAGGGAGTGAGGTTTGAAAATGGGTGTTCAAATCCAAAATGCCATCAAAAGAGATCAAATCAACGTCCATGTTTAAAGTTCTAAGATGCAAATCAAATTTATTCTACTCAAAAGTCTTAGCTACACTCATCTCAAAATACAATGCACTTAATCTCAACCTACACACAAAATCAAATCATTCTATCCCTTTAACATTTATTAAAAATCAAAAACCGTGAATCATGCTTATGTTCATCATTCAACTCATTTGGCTAAGGGCAAGGTTCGCGAGCTAAAAGTGAACTCGAAGTAAAGGGTTTAGTGTTTAGCAAGGATCACTCAATGAAAGGAATTTTCTTAATGCAAAATGCTAAGGGTAAAAACTAACCGATGCATACAAGGATAAATTCTCATCTACCCAAGCACCTAATCACTTTCTACCTTAGTCTAAACTATATTTCCTTTCCAAAGCTACCATTTTCCTTAGGCATTTCGCCTTGTACCCGATTTTACTCCTCGTTTCACCTTCTTTGGTCATGGGGGACTTCTTTTTTCTTCTTTTGAGATCGGTTTCGGCTTTCTCTTTGGCTCATTTGGTGGCGCTCCTTTGTTTTTCACCTTTTGTGTTGCTGGCCGGATTAAACTTTGTTGTTTGGCCTTCTTTTTCTTCTTTGGAAACGCCTTTTTTTCTTTGATTTCGAGCTTCTTTTGCAGCCGCCATCTCTCTGTTTTGTTTTCCCCATGTGACCCCATTGAACCTTCCTTCCTATCTTCTCCTCCCTTAGATAAACACTCAAAACCCACCTTTCCTAAGCTACCCAAAGATATCGGAAAAGCATTTCGGTGTCAAGCCGTTTTCCTTTGTAAACCACCTAACCTATTGTTGACTCGAGTTGTGAGCCAACGTCTACATGAGACTTTAACCTTGTCAGCCTAAACCCAACACTTTTTACCTAAGAAGATTCGAAAAATAATGCAAAGGCCTCACATATCTCTCATAAAAAGTGTTTAAGGTTTGAAATAAAGGTTAAGGTTTTGGGTGTGGTCTGGTACTTGAACTAGCAGAGAGTGGTATAAAAGGGAAAAAGAAAGCCCAAGTGAACATCCGTGAGTTAAAATCCAAAACACAAGCATGATAATTATGAGTCAATATTTACGGTTAAAGTATAATTAGGGAAAGGAATCAAATCAAGTGTGCTTCAGCAAAGAATTAAATAACAAAGTATATGGTCCAAGTGTGGTTCAACTTCAAATTCGAATTTACTCAAAATGCATCAAACACTATGAACAAGGGCATTGATCTCATGACTTAAAATGACAATTTACAAGGAAGTTCACCCTATGCAATGCTAATAAATCCTATATGCTATGCAACTAGACTCAATCGTAGAATGTAAAGGCATCTAAATGATTAAAAAAATTTTTTTTTATGCATGAGACTCAAGATGCAAAAGGAAAAATAATAAAACAAAACACAAGGTCAAATGACACAAACCCTCCCCCAAACTTAAATTACACAGTCCCTTGTGTAATAGAAGTTCAAGAGAAGGACTCAAAATCACAAAAATATGCAAGGAGTAATGGCAGTCACAAGGAGTGGAGTAGGGTTTAGGGAGAAAGAAGACTTACATTGGATTTGGCTGCATATCGGGGTCTGACCGTTGCACTGTCCCGGTGTGGCACCAATATCGGGTACAAGCCGTTATGCCAGCTCGTTATGGCCTCTATTGGGCATGAGCCGTTGCACCATGTTGGCGTAGCACCGATATCGGGCACAAGCCGTTACAGCAGCCCGTTTTGGCTGTCATATCAGGTACAAGCAGTTGCACCAGCCCGTTTTAGCTCCTTTCGTCCCTTTTGGTTGGTTCACGACCTCCATCACCTTCTTCACTTGGATAAACATGAGACTGCCTCTCAAGTGCGCTAGTTTTATGTCTCTAGCTTGACTCCCTCATTGTACCTGAAAGAGAAAGAAAATTAAAAAAAATCAGATTTGAAATAAATGCTTAGTCTAAGCAAGAACTCAATCTCAAATGCATTAAAACAATCCCAAGCGGCAACGGCGCCAATTGAAAGAGGGTTTTTAGACTTCTGGTCAATCCTCAAACAAACATGTCATTGTAGTATTTGAGGTGTCAATCCACTTGGGAAGCTAATGACACTTGAGATATAGAGAACTATGCTAAGCTAAGCTAATAGAAAAGGTTTTGAAATCTAACATCCTAAATGATACCTAAGAGAACAAAAAATAAAAGCTAACAACCTAGACAAAGACTAAGAAAGGAAAAAAAGCTAGACAAGGAAAAACTAGATGTTGATGATCTTGGCGGTGTTGTGCGCGTAATCTCCATCGCTCACCAAGTCCCATAGGGAATTTGCCGATTTGAACCGTGGGAATTCCTCAAGTGAGGCGTCAGTCTTGAGACCATAGGCTTGGCAAAGCTCAGAGATGGAGAGGTGGTAGGCTTGCCTCCTTATTTTGAATGTGATGTGCCCCTCGGATGGAGTCTTTATACTCGGATTCTCGTAAGTGAAATCCAAGGTAGAGAGGAAGTGGAGCGTGGCTTCGGGGTATGTTGGACAGTCCATCCGTGAGAGGCAAGCCAATCCCATGTCGATGAGGAGCAGGTCAAAGTCTTCCAGCAACCCCATCTTTTGCAAGAGAGCCCTGCTTGCAAACTTTGTGGGCTCGAACCGCAACCTTCCCAAACGCTCCCTTGCGCTCTTCTCTTCTTTGCTCCACTTAACCCTTTCTTCCACCACTTGTTGTGTCCTTTCTTGAACCACTTCTCTGCTTCTCTTCTTGTGTGCCATTGTTCCTGAAATTCAAGCCTCAAAGAGAAAGTAAGGATATGCGGTGAATGAGATAGCAAGAATAAGGTTAAGAGGAAACCTTAGTGCTTATAAATCCTAGATTTTTAGGAAAAGTTTCAAATATATTACTAAATAAAAGAGGAAATTTGATTGAGATAAGATCAAATCTATAAAACTTCCCTAATATCTAGATTCTTCCAAAAATTAATCATAATCCCTATCAAATAACATCAAATTCTCCCATAAAAGAAATTTTTTGAAAATATGATTATGAAATTCAAAAATTCGAAATACCTTGAAACAAAATGGGGAAAAGATGCTTTTTCTTTTGCAAAAAGCTAGCCTCACACTCTATATCCAAAAATTTAGGTGCTTATGCAAGTGTAGAGTGAGTGTGAGGCATTGTGTTTATATAGAGAAAAGAAATTTTTGACCTATGCATGCAAGTGGTTTCTGAAAATTGAAGTCAAGGCACGTTTTCCGTGGTCAAAGATGCTTCCTTTGACCACAATTCAAATTCAAAATGAGAGGGAAAGAGAAAGAAGGGGGAAAATTTAAACTAACCTTGGCATGAGATCGAGTCAATTCTGTCGATCTTGACCTCGATCTCATGTCTATTCATACTGGGATCGCGTGTCTGGGTCGATCGTCAATTCTTCTGATTTAAATCGAGTCTTAGATCGACCGTGCGTCTCGATTTAGGACCCTTGGTGGTTGTGGTTATACTCCTTGGAACGGGCTCTTTGGGCGATCGTGAGGGTGTCCTAGCCGGGATCGAGTTCATGGATCGATCGCCTAATCGATCTCGGCACAGAGATCGAGTAGGCTGATCGATCGTGACGTCGTTCGAAGTTCGAAGATCGAATTATATCAGTCGATCCACACCCCGTTTGTTTTTCAAGCTGAACGCATGGGTGTGTCATCCTCTCGAAATCGACTGATTCACTCGATCGTTCTACTCGATCGCGTCTGGATCGAATGGCTCGATCGATCGTCTCATCGATCTCTGGATAGAGATCGAGAAATCTGATCGATCTGTCACTCGATCTATTGTTGCTGGCTCCCTTTCTCTTGCCCTTGGTGAATCCGAGAGCAGGCTTCCTGGTTTTAAACTCCTTGTACCTACACACTTAAACTAAAAAGCATAAAATTGAAACAGAAATAGTAAAGAGTATGTACAATGATAGTCATGGGAATGCCTCCCAAGTGCGCTTGTTTAACGTCATTAGCTCGACTTTACTTGGTTAGGCTAGTGGGGGATCTTGGAGAAGCAGTGTGGTGCTCTCCTTGCCGCAGTCATTCGCCACGTAGGGCTTGACTCGATGCCCATTTACCGTGAAGCTCTCTCCACCAGTGTCAATCAAGGTGACCGCTCCATATGGTAGCACCTCCTTAATTTCAAATGGTCCGCACCATCTAGACTTTAGCTTCCCGGGAAACAGCTTCAACCGAGAGTTGTAGAGCAACACCACGCTTCCCTCCTTGAGCTCCTTAAGTACCAGCTTCTTGTCATGAAAGGCTTTTGTTCTTTCCTTGTAGATCTTGGCACTTTCATAAGCATCTAACCTCAACTCATCTAGCTCATTAAGTTGCATTAGTCTTCTCTCCTGGGCTGTCTTGAGGCTGAAATTCATTTGCTTCACAGCCCAAAGCGCCTTGTGTTCTAACTCAACAGGGAGGTGACAAGATTTTCCATAGAGGAGGTTGAATGGCGTGGTCCCAATAGGTGTCTTGAAAGCGGTTCTATACGCCCAAAGGGCGTCGTCGAGCTTACTTGCCCAATCCTTCCTTGTTACCCCCGCGGTTTTCTCCAAGATGGCTTTGATTTGGCGGTTTGATACCTCCACTTGGCCACTGGTCTGTGGGTGATAAGGAGTTGCTACTTTATGCTTCACTCCATGTTTCCTCAATAGCCCCTCAAAAACCTTATTGATGAAGTGGCTTCCCCCATCGCTTATTACCACCTTAGGTACACCAAACCGTGGGAAAATGATGGTCTTGAAGAGCTTGACCACTGGTTTTGAATCGTTGGTAGGGCTAGCAATAGCCTCGACCCACTTGGAGACATAGTCTACAGCCACCAAGATGTATTTGTTTCCATATGAAGATGGAAAAGGTCCCATGAAGTCTATCCCCCATACTTCAAAAATCTCCACTTCAAGTATCGGCACTTGTGGCATTTCGTTTCGCTTGGTGATGTACCACGCTCTTTGGCATGCCTCACATGACTTGATGAACTCGTGAGCGTCTTTAAAGAGGGTTGGCCACCAGAATCCTGCTTGGAGTACCTTGGTAGCTGTCTTGAAACCAGCAAAATGACCCCCATATGTAATACTGTGACAATGAAGAAGTATGTCTCTCGTCTCTTCCCTTCTGACACATCTTCGGTAGATGCTGTCCACACACCTCTTGTATAGGTAAGGGTCATCCCAAAATTAATGTGAGACGTTCCTCATAAATTTCTTCTTGTGATACTGGTCCAAGTGAGAAGGCTCCTCTCCACATGCCAAGTAATATGAATATCCGCATACCATGGCAAGTCATCTTCCTTCAAGCTCAAAACTTCCTCAAGCTTCTCCTCTAGCCTTTCACAAATCTCGGTGTTAACCAACATAAGCTGCTCTTCTGTAAGTGAATCATCTAGTGGCAGAACTTCATCCACCCTCATTCTAGAAAGATGATCTGCTACCCCATTCTCTATGCCTTTCTTATCTTTGATTTCCATATCGAACTCTTGCACGAGAATTATCCACCTTAGGAGTCTCGGTTTGGTATCTTTCTTTGAGTAGATGTACCTTAGTGCTGCATGATCAGTGTATACAATCACTTTAGACCCCACCAAGTATGACCGAAACTTCTCAAATGCAAAGACGACCGCTAAGAGTTCCTTCTCGGTGGTTGCATATTTTACTTGTGCGTCGTCTAAGGTGCGACTAGCATAGTAGATAACATGCAACCTCTTGTCCTTTCTCTGGCCCAAGACAGCCCCTACAGCGTAGTCACTAGCGTCGCAGATGATCTCAAAGGGAAAGTCCCAATCCGGAGCTTGGACTATAGGTGCGGTCACTAGCGCGTCTTTGATGGTCTTGAAAGCTTGGTGGCATTCTTCATCGAAGTCGAACTCAGCTTCCTTGCATAGAAGCCTTGTGAGGGGGCGTGCTAGCTTGGAGAAATCCTTAATAAATCTCCTGTAGAAGCCAGCGTGCCCCAAGAAGCTCCTTATCCCCTTCACGTTAACCGGAGGTGCCAAAGTGACCATTACTTCCACCTTTGCTCTATCCACTTCGATCCCTTTTCCCGAGATCTTGTGACCAAGGACAATCCCCTCTGTGACCATGAAGTGGCACTTCTCCCAATTGAGCACAAGGTTGGTCTCCTCACATCTCTTGAGTACCCTACACAAATTTGACAAACAAAGGGAGAAGGAAGAGCCATACACGGAGAAGTCATCCATGAAGACCTCAACCATCTCCTCGATTAAATCCGAAAATATGGACATCATACACCTTTGAAATGTGGCAGGTGCGTTACATAAACCAAAGGGCATTCTCCTATAAACATAAGTTCCATAGGGACAAGTGAATGTTGTCTTTTCTTGATCATTAGGGTGAATGGAGATTTGGAAGAAGCCACTATAACCATCTAGAAAATAGTAATAGCGGTGGTTGGCTAAACGTTCTAGCATTTGGTCAATGAATGGCAGTGGGAAGTGGTCTTTCCTAGTGGCCTTGTTGAGTTTTCGATAATCTATACACATTCTATGTCCTGTGATGGTTCTAGAAGGTATTAGTTCATTGTTTTCATTTCTTATAACCGTGATACCACCCTTTTTAGGCACCACATGAACCGGTGAGATCCATGTGCTGTCACTTATTGGGTATATCACGTTGGCCTCTAAAAGTTTAAGAATTTATTTCTTAACCACTTCCTTCAAGTTCGCGTTCAAGCGTCTTTGGTGTTCTATAGAAGAGGTATTTTCATCATCTAAATGAATCCTATGAGTACAAAGTAATGGTGAAAGGCCCTTGATGTCACTGAGAGAGTACCCAATGGCCTTCCTATACTTCCTCAACTCCCTAAGGAGTGAGTCTAACTCATCATCATTTAGGTTATCATTTACAATGAGCAGGTAGGTCTCATTTGGTCCTAAGAAAGCGTATCTTAGCCCAATTGGTAGCTGCTTGAGGTCCACCTTTGGGGCTAGCAGCTCACTCCAGTCCTCATTGTGGCTTGTGTTGATGTTGCTGTCCTCATCTGCTTCCTTAGATCCCGGGTCATGAGCTTCCAAGCTACCTTCTCACAACGTCTGTCCCATAGAGATCGAGTGAATTGGTCGATCTGCTCCTCGATCTAGACTGGATCGAGTAAATTCTCTCGATTCGCTTAGTCGTTCTCCATTAGATGGACCACAAGTTCGATTCACATGGTCGATCTAGCTTTCGATCTGTTCCTCAGATCGAGTAAGCTGCTCGATCTCTCGGTCGATCTACGGGACAATCATGCGAGAATCAAGGATGCGAACGTATTCTTGTGTCTGTTCGTTTAGGTAACCAAACTTCCCACACTCCTTTGTCGGGGCCAGCTGTAGATGATCTTCTTGTGCCAACTCTTCAAGCAATTCATCGGCCAATGCATCCAAAGCTTCTATGTAGAAGACCTGTCCACCGATGGTTGGCTTTTTCAAGACTTCATTGATGTCAAAGTTCAGCTTGATGTCTTTGCCAAGGTGTAGCGAGATCTTGCCGTTCTTCACGTCAATGATCGCTCCAGCAGTTGCCAGGAATGGCCTACCAAGGATTAGAGGATCTTTAGGCTCTTCATCCATTTCCAAAACCACAAAGTCGGTTGGGACGTTCACATTGCTTATCTTGACTGGCAGATCTTCAAGCATGCCTACCGGGAGTCTTATACTTCGATCAGCTAGGATAAGAGATATCCTACACTCCTTGAAATTTGTGAATCCCAACTTCTTGGCAATGGAATGAGGCATGAGGTTTATACTCGCTCCAAGGTCACACAAGCAATTGTCGAACTTCAAAGGACCTAGAGCGCAAGGTATGGTGAATGAGCCCGGGTCTCCTAGCTTTTTGGGAGCTATTTCCTTGTGGATAATAGCACTGCACTCCTGACTTAATACCATTACCTCTCCTTCATCTTCTTTGGCTTTTTTGGCAAGGGTGTCCTTCAAAAACTTCGCGTACTTAGGTACCATAGCCAAACAATCTACCAATGGCAATCTTAGCTCGACGTTCCTCAAGTGTTTCTCAAACAAGGCCCTTTGCTTCTCAATCATCTGCTTCTTGAAGCGACCAGGGAAAGGGAGCTTGGGTTTGTATGGTGGGGGAATGAAAGCTTCTTTCTCCTTGCTAACTTCCTCCACTTTCTTTTCTAAAACCTTTTCACTCCTTTTCTTTGGTCTCTCAATGTAGACATTGTCGAAGGTGATCTCGTGATAATTCTCCCCCTCTTGAACCACAATGTCCTCATTGTCTTCAAGCACAGATTGTTGTGGTAGTTGTTTTCCACTCCTTAACAAGATCGCGTTTGCGTATACGCTCGGATTAGTTTCACACTTGCCGGGTAAGCTACCTTGTCCGCTTGTGCTTGCTTTTCCTTTCTCGAGCTGTCTGATCTTGTTGTTTATTTGAGTGATCTTTGTAGATACATCAGTGAGAGAAAACTCCAGCCTGTTGTTGATATCCACAAATTTTTGATTTGTAGATGCTTGCCCTTGAAACAATGGTTGGAACATAGCTTGGACCGGGTCTTGTTGGTGTTGTTGCACTTGTTGCTGCTGTGGCCCAAAACTTGGAGGGTAACTTTTGGTTCCTTGCTGTTGTTGGCCTTGGAAATTGCCTTGTTTTTGACTTTGGAAACCTCTGTTTTGCACAAAACCACCTTTGTTGTAGGGAACAAAAGGTTTTCCTTGTTGTGGTGGGTAGACTTGGTCCTTTGGGTTCTCTACATTGGTGCTTCGGTATGAAAGGTTATTGTTGCCTTGATACCGTGGAGCATACCCTTGTTGCCTGTTGTAGTCTACCCTGTTTGCTTCCTCAATGTCCTCTTGACAACCCTCTTCAAACACCTCCGAAGTTTCCCCACAAAGTGTACTTGCTTTTGATTTGCAAGCAGCATCTTGTCGAGCTTCTCATGAAGGGATTTCAGCTCCTTCCTATGTGACTCCATCTCTGTACCTCTTGGTGCTCGGTCATAGTCCTCAGAGTAGTTGCCATCGCTCAACGCCAAGTTCTCTATGAGCTCCATACCCGCGGTCACTTCTTGTCCAAGGAAGTTTCCTTTGCTTGCGGTATCAAGTAGTAGGCGGATCTTTGGCAAAGCTCCTCTGTAGATTGTACTAAGAAGTGTCTCCTCCGTGAAACCATGATGAGGACAAACAATGATGTAGTCCTTGAATCTTTCCATGGCCTCACTAAAGGTCTCGTTCTGCCTTTGTGCAAAGCCACTGATTTCGCTTCTTAGCCGAGATGTTCTTGTAGAAGAGAAAAACTTTGAGAGAAATGCCTTCTTGCAATCTGCCCAAGATGTGATGGTTCCTTGAGGAAGGGTCTTTTCCCAATGGCGAGCCTTGTCCCCAAGAGAGAATGGGAATAACCGAAGCTTGAAGCTGTCTTCGGAGATCCCATTGATCTTGATCATGCTACACACTTGTTCGAAGTTATCCAAGTGCTCTAGGGGATCTTCCAATGCAAGGCCGTGAAACTTACTGTTCTGGACCATTGAGATGAAGCCCGGCTTTATCTCAAAGTTGTTGTTTTGCACCGGAGGAGGGGTGATGCCAAAACGATTGTGGTGAGTGTTTGGTGCATCACCCGCACCTATGATGCGTGGTGGTCTTTGCGCGTGGATGGGGTTTCCATTACCCCGTCCAGCATCATTGTTGGGTGGTTCCCCAGCATGGTCTCGGTCAGCCATGACCTCTTCTGCAGCCTCTTGAACAAACTCTTGCACAAGCGCTTGCTCTCTTGCTCTTCTATGTCTTGCACTTCCAAGTTGATGAATGTTGTCTAGATAGTGAAACAAGTTATTATCACCACTAGACCTCAAGTTCATGTACCTGAAAACACAGATGGAAAGGTAGAGAAATTAGTAATCAAAGATTGAAAAACAAAGACTTAGTCTTCACTAAATTCCAAATCCTAATACTTCAAACTTAATCCCAATTTGGCAACAGCGCCATTTGATAACACGTTTTTGCTGTGTTTGTCAAACCTTAAGCTTGCTCATGTCATTGCAGCACTTAAGGGTCAATCCAACTTGGGAAGATTGAAGGATACTAAGAATACAAGAACTTTTGGTAAAGCTAAGCAGATTCGGATTAAATGGGTGAACAAACCGAAATAAAATACTTAAGGTGATCTACTGAACTTAAAAACTATTTTAAAATCCCGACCAAGGGGTTAAACAACTAGAAAGTTACTTTTAAGGAATTAAAAAGCACGATTACTAATTTTAGAAAATGCAAAACTAAAGACTGACGAAACAGGAAATTATCTAAGACTTGGGACGAATTTTAAAAACTAGAAATAAAAATCTACTGACTCTAAACTCTACCAGGATGCGAAACACGGCACTAGGGAATTTCTAAAATACTAACAAGACCAAAAATGCAACTTTCTGAATTTAAAAAGCTTTAGTGCAAGAAATAAACAATTAGAAGGTTCTAAGCTAAAAGATTGAAACTTTAAACTAAAGGAAGATGATTTTTATGTTTTCAGATGATAAGAAAGGGATTCACGGTTTGAGGATCAACTTAGAGGGTTCAAGATTCAAGCTTTGGGTTTTTAAAACATAGATCTACACTTTTTGTGCTTTCTCTAAGCCTTGAGAAGCTTAAGCTAGCTTCATCCATGGCGTGTGGTATGAAGCCTTCCTCATCCCTTCCTCCTAACCCATTGATCGTGGAGGAAAGAAAGGATGAGAAGCATGATGCATAGATCTCAAAAAGTGGCTTAACTAATCCCCTAAGCAACCATGGCGTTTGGGAAAGGAAAGATTAGTCTCTTGGATTTGGATTTAAGGGATCTCCTAGATCTGTCTAGGACAAGGAAATCCCTGGATCAAAGATGTCTCTCTCGAGATTCTCTAGGCCTTAAACGCCCAAATCCAAGAGGAGAATGGTTTTAAGAACAAGAAAAGACCAAAGCTTAAACTCTTAAACCCTTAATCACCTCAAACCGAAAACCCACAAGATTACTACTCACTATGCTTGATTAAGATGCTGGAAAACGTAAAAGAAGGAAAGCTAAACATGATTAAACGATTAAGCAAAGAAATTAACAAAGTACTTAACATAAATTTAAAGATTAAGGTTTTCTAAAACATGAAAAGCTTGAAAGACTAACAATGGAGGTTTTGCTCAAAGAAGGAGGAGACAAAACGCAAGTTTCGGATCCCTTTGCCAAAAATAGGTCAAGGGCCTTTTATACAAAAAGGGTAATGGTCCCCTCACTAAGCTCCAAAATGTGAGCTGTCCGGATAAGGTTAGAGATCGGCCTTGGTCGTCGATCTCTTACTCGTTCTTGGCAGTAGAACTCTTTCCTTTGCTCGATCGCCTAGTCGTTCCAACTGCAGAGATCGGGTGCCTCTGTCGATCGTCTACTCGATCTTCGGATGATCGAGTCTTGGGCTCGATCTGGCTCTCATTCTATATTCACGTCCGTGCTTGGGTTCGATCATCTTACTCGATCTTTGACCTCGATCTTCTTCCACCGATTGGCTTCGTGACTCGATCTTGTGGTCGATCTTCTCAAGATCGACCTGCCTGTCTCGATCCTTAGCTCGATCTCGGATCCCCTACTTGATGCCCGAGTTCTCCCAAGTGTCCATAGACTCCATTTTGATCCTCAGCTTGTCCACGCACTTCTCAAAACTCC
This sequence comes from Alliaria petiolata, assembly GCA_020283515.1. NCBI lineage: Eukaryota > Viridiplantae > Streptophyta > Magnoliopsida > Brassicales > Brassicaceae > Alliaria > Alliaria petiolata. Next base: position 432,660,381 of record JAHZTW010000001.1, read on the forward strand.
AGTGTATCCAAAACAACCTGAATATGATGCAAGAATGCAAGAAACATGCAAATGCTAATGCAAAAAGCCCTAGGACCTAAAATGGAACAAAAGCTACAATTTCTTTAAGTATGAATGCAATATGTATGCAATTTAAGCCCTAAATGCAAACTAAATGTATGAAATATAGGGATACATCAGAGCCAAAACGGGGTACCATATCGACGTGAAGCCGTTGCAGCATAAGTCCAAAAGAGCACAAGAGTCCAAGGAAGTTTGCTTTTAGCATTGGATCCCTTTTGTGAGAATAAGGCTCACTAGGGTTTTTGTGGCTCTTCTATAAATACTTAGCCTCTTATCACGAGCTACTCCTCTTTTCCCTCTTTTCCTTTTAGACATTTTTAGTTTTTCCTTAGTTCTCTCTTTATTTTCAAAAAACTTTGTATATACTTTTTATTTTAATTTAGTTTTTGCACTTTTCTTGATTTATTCTTGTTCTTGCCTTCTAATATTGTTTAGCCACATATTCTTCATAGGATTTCGTGGTTATGCATTATTAGGATTTAAGTTTATGCTTTTATTTTGTTCTTGAGTTCAAGAACTTTTCTTTTAGGTTTATGCTTAACCAAGACTTGTTCTTTAGCATTTCTTGGTAAAGCCTTTGCCTTTATTTGATTTCTTGTCATTGATCTCTCTCTAACATTGTTTAGGTTTTTTTTCCTCATGAATCTAGAGGTTAACCACATGAAAAGAGAGGAGATTTCGTGGTTATTAGGGTGTGAAAGATTCACGGAGATAGATCTTGATGCTTATGCATTTAATGATCTTAATCCTTTCTTGTTTATTGTTCTCTATGCTTAGTCTAGCTTGATAAACTAGTCTAAAGACTATAGGCGGCTTGACATGTACACCACGTGCTTGCTTAGCCAAACCCATAAGCAAGAGTTTGATCTTTCCTAGATTAGAAAAACCATCTGTCTAGGAGTCTTACGGCTTTATAGGGTTGGGGACCCTTGCTTGCTATTCTCATGGATCACTACACGACAGCGAGGTTAGGTTGTGAGTTAGCAAAGTGACTTCTATCACGACGGTGGATTAGTCTTTATTAGAAACCCTATGCCTAAGGATTAACATCTAAGACCCAAGGTCTAGATGTTGTTTTAAGTCATCATTGATCGCCCATGTGCATCAAACATATCAAATATCTCATCCTAATAACCACTTTTGTCATTAGTTTATTTTAAGTCCAAGCTTGTGTCTAGTTTTGTCTTGTCTAGCTTTCTTCCTTTTCTTAGTCTTTGTTTAGCTTGTGTTAGATTTTGCTCTTTATTTGCTTTCTCTTATTTTCTGTTTGTCTCTATGTTGTTAGAAAATTTCCCTTCTCTATTAGCTTAGCTTAGCAAGTTCTCTATATCTTAAGTGTCATTAGCTTCCCAAGCGGATTGATACCTCAAATACTACAATGACATGTGTGTTTGAGGATTGACCAGAGGTCAAAAACCTCATGCATCAATTGGCGCCGTTGTCGCTTGGGATTGTTTGTAATGCATTTGAGATTGAGTTCTTGCTTAGACTAACCATTTATTTCAAATCTGATTTTTTTTATCTTGTTTCTCTTTTAGGTACAACGAGGGAGTCAAGCTAGAGACACAAAAAAGCGCACTTGAGAGGCAGTCTCATGTTTATCCAAGTCAAGAGGGTCATGGAGGACGTGAATCATCCAAAAGGGGACCAAAGGAGCTAAAACGGGCTGGTGCAACGGCTTGTACCTGATATGAAAGCCAAAACGGGCTGGTGCAACGGTTTGTGCCCGATATCGGAACCACACCGAGCTGGTGCAACAGCCTGAGCCCAAGGAAAGCCAAAACAAGATGGCATAACGGCTTGTGCCCGATATTGGAGCTACACCGAGCTGGTGCAACGGTCAGACCCCGATATGCAGCCAATCCAATGTAAGTCTTCTTTCTCCCAAAACCCTACTCCACTCCTTGTGACTGCCATTACTCCTTGCATATTTTTTGTGTTTTTGTGTCCTTCTTTTGAACTTTTATTACACAAGGGACTGTGTAATTTAAGTTTGGGGGAGGGTTTGTGTCATTTGACTTGTGTTTTGTTTTCTTATTTTCCATTTTCATCTTTGAGTCTCATGCATAAAAAAAAAAAAATTTAAGCATTTAGATGCATTTACATTCTAGGATTGAGTCTAGTTGCATAGCATATAGGATTAACTAGCATTGCATAGGGTGGATTTCCTTGTAAATTGTCATTTTAAGTCATGAGATCAACGCCCTTTGTTCATATTTGTTTGATGCATTTTGAGTAAATTCGAATTTGAGGTTGAACCACACTTGGACCATATACTTTGTTATTTAATTATTTGCTGAAGCACACTTGATTTGATTCTTTTCCCTAATTATACTTGAACCATAAATATTGATTTATAATTAACATGCTTGTGTTTTGGATTTTAACTCATGGATATCCACTTGGGCTTTATTTTTCCCTTTTATACCACTCTCTGCTAGTCCAAGTTACCCTACCACACCCAAACCATAACCATCGTTTCAAACCTTAAAACACTTTTTTTATGAGAGATATGTGAGGCCTTTGCATTATTTTCGAATCTTCTTAGGCAAAAAGTGTTGGGTTTAGGCTGACAAGGTTAGGTTCTCATGTAGATGTTGGCTCACAACAATAGGTTAGGTGGTTTACAAAGGAAAACAGCTTGACACCGATATGCTTAGCCGATATCTTTGGGTAGCTTAGGAAATGTGGGTTTTGAGTGTTTATCTAAGGGAGGAGAAGATAGTGATATATCATGGTTTTTACCCGTTTTTGGACCATGATATATGTGTTTTTATAGAGTCTTTATACTATTTTCGAGTCTATTTGAGTCTTTTACAGGTTGGACTACGTTTGGAGCAAAGGTGGAGATTCTGGAACATTTCAGAGCATTTTGGAGAAGCAACCGAAGTGATGAAGTCGGAAGAGTAGATTCACACGCAAGGTGTTGATCGACACCATCAGTGTCGATCGACACCAGACGAGCCGACCAAAGATTTCGGACTTCCATTAGAAAAAGGAAATCAGCTGAAGTTTCTATTATTTACAAGATTGCCCATGACGCGAGTTTGCCTATAAATATAGTTTTCAGCCATTGTTTAGGCTACACTTTATTTACATAATAATTTAGAGAGAGATTTATAGATAGGTTTTGGAGAGAAGAATTTAACTCCCTTAGAGCAAATTTGGAACTCCCTTTATTTATTCTATTGATTTTTTTTATGCTTTCTATTCAAGTTATGATTTCTGTTTCATTGATCATGTCTGAGTAGTTTGCTAGTTAGGTTTAGGGTTTTTCAAAGGTGATCAATGAATTGTTATGTCAAATTATATTGTTGGGATAAAATCATTAGAGTTCTTCATCTGGATTTATATTTAATGCTTATTCTAGCTTCGCGACCTAGAATTTGATCTTAGGTTAATTAATAGATGCGAGAGTATTATTAATTTCCTGAACTAGCGTTAGATGAGCAAAATACCTATTCGCAAAGAGATTTGGTTTAGGGTTTTGTGAACAATCGAACCTGAACTTTAATGCTTGTTTGAATCGATAGGATTTGCAAAGAGATTTGGAATTCTAGGGTTTAGACAAAGATAATCTTCACAGCGAGAGTTGGTTGATTTTACATTAGTGTTTCGAGTTCGAGAACAGTTCTTTATAATTCCTAACATTCGGTCTAGACCTGCAATTTAGTTCACCTGAGAATTTCCCTAAACCTAGCGTTTCGTCTCCTGAATTTACAAAGTCTTTTAATTACTTTGTGGTTTTGAATTCTCACATCAATGATGGCACCAGCTGAAGCCAAAAATGATCTTCCCAAAATAAGAGGATCTGTAGGTTCTTCATCGTATTTCAAAACCACAAAGTCTGTGGGAATCATGCAACCTTCAATCTTCAAGGGAACATCTTCTAGAACACCTTATGGGATTCTCTTGGATCGATCAGCTAGGACAAGTGAGATTCTGGTTGGCTTGAAATCAGTCATTCCAAGTCGAACAGCAACATAGTATGGTATCAAGTTGATACTCAAACCTAGATCGCAGAGAGAATGAGGAAACCTTCCTGTTGAGATTGAGCAATCTAGCACAAAGTTTCCTGGATCAGGTAGCTTCTCTAGAATCCTCCTCTGAATCACAACACTGACTTGTTCAGAAACCCACACCTTCTTCTTCTTCCTTGGAACTATGTTCAAGAGAATTACATTTATTTCTCTGGTAAACAATGCTCCTTCCTCAGGAGTCACACCATTGACAACCATTCTCTTGACATATCTTCTTAATGCAGGTGAAAGTCTGACTGCATCAACTAGGGGTAGCTCAACCATCAGCTTATCCATCATCTCCTTACATCTGGCTTCTTCTCTCTCCTGTTTAGATCTTCTGGGAGGTATAGGATAATGTATCTGTGGTTTGTAAATTCTTTCTTTTACATTTGTTGAAGCTTCAGGCATGTTTGACGAGGTCTGGATAGGGTGTCGATCGACACTATGGAGGTGTCGATCGACACTGACTTCTTGTGTCGAGGATGCGTGTTCGATCGAGCCCGATTCCTTGAGTTCTTCTATTGGTGTCGATCGACACTCAGTGGTGTCGATCGACACTGGCTCTGCAACAGTAGTCTCGTCTTCCTCAACTTCCTGAGACTTCTCACTCTCCACGAAATTTTCTTCACTTCTCACCATGATGGCATTGACATGATGTCTGAGATTTGTATCAGTCTTTCCAGGAAGAAATCCTTCTTGCATATGAACAGCTTCTGCGGTTTGAGCAACTTGAACATCCAGCTTCTTCATGTGAGCATTTATGCCCTCAATCTTTCCATTCAGATCTTGATACAATGAATCAATCTTGCCATTGAAATTCACTGTCAACTTTTGTTGTCCTTCCAAGATTTGCTCCAGCATAGACTCCATCTTATTGTCTTGCTCAGGAGGCTTCTGGTAAGAAGAAGAACCATAAGTTCTCTGGAAGCTGTTGCTATGAAAAGACTTTTGGTAAAATGAACCATAGCCTTGCTGATTGTTGAATCTCTGTCCTTGAAAACCAGCACCATTGATGTAGTTGACCTCTTCTTGCTCAGGCTCACAAGTTTCTACCTCATTAGCAAAATACACTTGCTTCTTTCCCATCAAGATGTCCAGCTTCTTATTGACTTCAGCAATTTGGTTTCCTCCAGCTACTCCTGCGTTTTGTCTTCTCTCGATGTCTGCATTCTTGGTGCTGTTACTAGAGGCCAAATCCTCTATAAGCTCTATCGCATCTTCTAGAAATCTTGTGTTGAAGTTGCCATTGCTCGCAGCGTCTAAGGCCATCTGGTACCTCCAATCAATTCCGCGGTAGAATATACCGATAAGCTGCGGCTCGCTGAATCCATGATGTGGGCAGTCCCTCTGGTAAGATCTGAACCTCACCCAAGAAGCCTTGAATGCTTCAGTGGGTCCTTGAGAGAATGTAGTGATCTTCATCCTCAGCTCCTCGGATCTCGCGTCATCAAAGAAATTGCACAGGAATGCATTCTTTGTATCTTCCCATGTAGTCAAGGATCCTGGTGGCAACTGCTTCAGCCAGTATGATGCATCTCCAGCAAGCGAGTAAGGGAAAAGCTTGCAGAAGAGATAATCATATGTAACTCCATTAGCCTTGATGCTTGAGGCTAAGTCCTCGAATCTCTCAACGTGGTCCATAGGGTGCTCATTAGGAAGACCATGGAAGGGATGCTGAGCCACTAAAGTGTAGTAAGCAGGCTTCAGCTCGAAGTCATTCCTCTGAAATGCAGGAGGACGGATCGCAGCTCTATTAGCATAGAACTGGTCTGGGCGGTTGTACTCGCCAAGTGTTCTTCCACGTCCAGCTTCTGCACCGGCGATTTGTATCGCCGGTTCGACTATGACGGCGCCAGCCTCATCAAGTCTATGTCCTTGGGCGTTCCTTCTGTTGCCCTGTAGGTCGACAAAGTCGCCAGCCTCGTTGCGCATTAGGATCAGTGGTTCTGCCATCTCAGTCTGCGTCTGGTGTCGATCGATACAAGCGGTGTCGGTCGACACTAAGGTATGGTGTCGATCGATGCTCTCTGTGTCGATCGACGCTCGAGCAGATGCTCGGTTTGTGCGTTCGAGATGACCGAGCTCCTGGTTCAATGGGACTAGTTCCTCTTCCTTGTTGCTTCTGGTACTGGGCATGCACCTGAAACCAAAGATGAGAAACTAAATCAGTAACAAAAACAAAAATAAAAACCTAGACAAAATCCTAATACTAGAAATCTGTAGGCAACTAATCTCCTTCCCCGGCAACGGCGCCAAAATTTGATATGGGTCAAATTTACCCTAAGCAACTCTCTCAAATTAAGAGATCAGTTGTAGTACTTAGGGATCGAATCCACAGAGAAGGGATAGTCACACAGCAGTTTTCTAAATTCGAATTAAGCTAAGAAAAAAGATGGAATTTAAAACACAGAAAGCAATTAAAAACGGTGTAAGTTCAGGAGACGAAACGCTAGGTTCAGGGAAATTCTCAGGTGATCTAAATTGCAGGTCTAGACAGAATGTTAGGAATTATGAAGAACTGTTCTAGAACTCGAAACACTAATGTAAAATCAACCAACTCTCGCTGCGAAGATTATCTATGTCTAAACCCTAGAATTCCAAATCTCTTTGCAAATCCTATCGATTCAAACAAGCATTAAAGTTCAGGTTCAATTGTTCACAAAACCCTAAACCAAATCTCTTTGCGAATAGGTATTTTGCTCATCTAACATTAGTTCAGGCAATCAATAATACTCTCGCATCTATTAATTAACCTAAGATCAGATTCTAGGTCGCGAAGCTAGAATAAGCATTAAACACAAATCCAGATGAAGAACTCTAATGATTTTATCCTAACAATTTAATTCGACCTAACAATTCATTAATCACCTTTGAAAAACCCTAAACCTAACAAGCAAACTACTCAGACATGATCAATGAAACAGAAATCATAACTTGAATAGAAAGCATAAAAGAAATCAATAGAATAAATAAAGGGAGTTCCAAATTTGCTCTAAGGAGACAAATTCTTCTCTCCAAAAACCTAAACTTCTATGATTCTTAAAGTATGAGATTCTGCCTAAACAATGGCTGAAAAACTATATTTATAGGCCTAGGTACGAGTCTTCAATTCCTTTTAAGATTAGGAAAAGTCTTGGAGATTTCCTTTTCTTCAAAAACTGGAAACTTCTCGATTCTGGAAATTGGAAAACCTGGTGTCGATCGACACTACATGGTGTCGATCGACACCTTGCGTGTAATTCCAGTCTTGACTTCATCACTTCGTGACTTCATTCCATTAAGCTCCAAAATGCATCCAAATCTCCAATTTATCTTCAATTGTACCTGAACCTGCAAAGACTCTATATAGACTCGAAAATAGCCAAAAGACTCTATAAAAACACTTATATCATGGTCTAAAAATGGGTAAAAACCATGATATATCAACTCCCCCAGACTTAGCCTTTGCTTGCCCTCAAGCAAAACAGAAACTTAGAATGAAGTAGAAGTTTGAAAACAGGAACTTTCGAGTACTTCTTCAAAACGCCACATTGATTAACACTTCTTGAATCCACATGATATAGAGCCAACCTTAGGAAATGTTCAGTGTACTTACCACAAGTTTAGCAATCTCCCAGTTCAAATCCAGATCCTTTCCTTGGTAAAAGAATCGAACTCTATCATTGGTAATGCCATAGAACTTTTCTGATTCTTTCCCTTCCTTAGTGCCTGAACAAGACATTCTCATACAGCTCCCCTATTTTCTCTTCCCTTAGTCAACTTCTGTCCATTTTCAGGGTGTTCTAAGATATTTTCATTGGCTCTTCTTTTTCTTATGAAATCTCGGGAAATAGTGCTACTCTCTACTTGTGTTCCTTGTGAGGAGACGTGTTCAAGAGCATCACTAATATTGTTCCTTGTGAGGAGACAGGCTCATGACAAAGGCACTATTCCCAGACTTAAACTCTTTTTCTTTTCTCAAGGGAAGATCAAGGAGAAACTGCAATGGTCTATCTGTTCAGACTGAAAGAGGAATAAAGTTCTGCGCATACCTAGTTCTTATAAGGGGATCTGAACTCGCCCTGTTAGACTGATTCCACTTGCAGCTTTCTACTTTGTAAGACATGCAGTCAACTCTTTTAGCAATGGTTCTTCAAGTGTCAACGTTCTGCGGTTAGTACCTAGAAAGATTGAAAGTTCCAACTGATTTTGACTCAATAAAACAAAATTTTGACAGACTCAAATGACTCTCAAAACAAAACACAAAGTCAGTAATCATCTCCCCCAGACTTAAAAAACACTGTCCCCAGTGTTATCATGTCCAAAGTTGGCTAAAAGAAAGATTAGAAACAACTTAAAAGACCAGATAGAAGACATACCTTCGTCTGCGCGTGGTGTCAATCGACACCTAGTAGTGTCGATCGACACTGATCAATGTCGAGTCCAATGTCTCCTTTTTTTTCAACTGACTAAAACTAGGACTTAAGTAAAATCAAAACAAAATATAAAGAAAAACGTACCTAACAGTGGGTTGCCTCTCACTCAGCGCTCGTTTTCAGTCATTAGCTTGACTGTGTCGGGGTTCAGACGTCTGGTGGATCAGAAGGTGGCATCGAATGCTTCCCAGACGAATGTCTTTTCATCCATGGTGGTGTATAGGCAGTAGATGCATGAAAGCGACCAAGGAAATGAGGAACATCAGCAGGGCGGTACTTGACTTCGGGTGGGACACTTGTTTTTCCTGCAGAATCATCAAAGGAAACACCAAGCCTTCTACGAGAATCTCGTGGCTTGCATAAGTGTGCAACAGTTTTTGAACCTTTTAAATGCTTATTGAGATGACCAGGAGGTTTGGAATTGAGTCCAGGAAGTACATACCTTTGCTTTCTTCGAGGTTTCTGGGCAGGAAGATGTGGAGGCTTCCGTTTGACCAATGATGATGGTTTTGCGGCATTGGAAGTGGCTTGGGGGATGATCCGTGAAGTGTGTCGATCGACACTAGGTGTGGTATTGATCGACACAAGGTTTGCAGCTCGGATTTCTGCACTTTTTGTGCAACTCAGCTCCGCAATCCTTGTTTCCATGATGAAAACGTCTTCTTCCATCGACTTGGCATTGTTTAGACCTTCATCTTCGCCCATAGTCCCGAAGATATGATTATTTCCACTCCAATCTTCAAGCTCCACAGCTTTCTCAAAATTTCCATCCAATGTCTCTGCAACAGCCTCTTTGTTCACTTGCTCTTTATAATCCATCTCCTTATCATTCCCAGCAGTAATGTCTTCTGAATCCTCCTTGATTGGATCGTGATCCATAGAAATCTCCACTGAAAAAGATTGACCATTGATGGTGGAAGGTCCCCTTAACTTGTCCATGTCAAAATTCATTACAACATCACCCAAATCAAGCTCTATTTTCCATTTTCTCACATCAATGATGGCACCAGCTGAAGCCAAAAATGATCTTCCCAAAATAAGAGGATTTGTAGGTTCTTCATCGTATTTCAAAACTACAAAGTCTGTGGGAATCATGCAACCTTCAATCTTCAAGGGAACATCTTCTAGAACACCTTCTGGGATTCTCTTGGATCGATCAGCTAGGACAAGTGAGATTCTGGTTGGCTTGAAATCAGTCATTCCAAGTCGAACAGCAACAGAGTATGGTATCAAGTTGATACTCGAACCTATATCGCAGAGAGAATGAGGAAACCTTCCTGTTGAGATTGAGCAATCTAGCACAAAGTTTCCTGGATCAGGTAGCTTCTCTGGAATCCTCCTCTGAATCACAGCACTGCCTTGTTCAGAAACCCACACCTTCTTCTTCTTCCTTGGAACTATGTTCAAGAGAATTGCATTTATTTCTCTGGCAACAATGCTCCTTCCTTAGGAGTCACACCATTGACAACCATTCTCTTGACATATCTTTTTAATGCAGGTGAAAGTTTGACTGCATCAACTAGGGGTAGCTCAACCATCAGCTTATCCATCATCTCCTTGCATCTGGCTTCTTCTCTCTCCTGTTTAGATCTTCTGGGAGGTATAGGATAAGGTATATTAGGTTTGTAAATTTTTTCCTCTACATTTGTTGAAGCTTCAGGCATGTTTGACGAGGTCTGGATAGGGTGTCGATCGACACTATGGAGGTGTCGATCGACACTGACTTCTTGTGTCGAGGATGCGTGTTCGATCGAGCCCGATTCCTTGAGTTCTTCTATTGGTGTCGATCGACACTCAGTGGTGTCGATCGACACTGGCTCTGCAGCTGCAGTCTCGTCGTCTTCATATTCCTGAGGTACCACGATTTCTTCTACACTCTTCACCATAATGGCATTGACTTGACGTCGAGGATTCACGTCTGTCTTTCCAGGAAGAAATCC
>JAHZTW010000001.1:432671754-432684310 GCA_020283515.1 Alliaria petiolata
TTTGAATGCCTCAGTAGGTCCTTGAGAGAATGTAGTAATCTTCATTCTTAGCTCTTCAGAGCTCGCATCATCAAAGAAATTGCATAAGAATGCATTCTTTGTATCTTCCCATGTGGTCAAGGATCTTGATAGTATGATGCATCCCCAGCAAGCGAGTAGGGGAAAATCTTGCAGAAAAGATAATCATAGGTCACTCCATTAGTCTTGATGCTTGAGGATAAATCCTCGAATCTCTCTATATGATCCATGGGATTCTCATTAGGGTGACCATGGAAAAGATGCTGAGCTACTAAAGTGTAGTAAGCAAGCTTCAGCTCAAAGTCATTCCTCTGGAATGTAGGAGGACGGATCGCAGCTCTATTAGCATAGAACTGGTCTGGGCGGTTGTACTCGCCTAACGTTCTTCCACGTCCAACTTCTGCAAGGCCGATTTGTATGGCTGGTTCGACGATGACGGCGCCAGCCTCATCAAGTCTCTGTCCACGATTGTTTCTTCTATTGCCGTCCAAATCCGTGAAGTTGCCAGCTTCATCACAAATCAAAATCACAGGATCTGCCATCTCGGTCTGCGCAAGGTGTCGATCGATGCTTTTGGTGTCGATCGACACTCGGGCAGATGCTTGATTCTTGCGTTCGAGACGGCCTAGTTCCTGGTTGTCAAGTCTGATTAGCTCCTTTTCCTTGTTGCTCCTGGTATTGCGATTAAGCATACACCTGAAAACAAGAATAAAAAACTAAAATTAGTAACCAAAAAAACAAAAATAAAAACCTAGACAAAATTCTAACACTAGAAATCTGTAGGTAACTAATCTCCTTCTCCGGCAACGGCGCCAAAATTTGATAGTATAGTGGTAAGTATTCTCGCCTGTCACGCGGGTGACCCGGGTTCGATCTTCGGCAACGGCGCCAAAATTTGATATGCTCTCAAATTTACCCCAGAGCTACTCTCTCAAATTAAGAGATCACTGTAGTATTTAGGGATCAAATCCACAAGGAAGGGATAGTCACACAGCAAACTTGTAATTTCGAATTAAGCTAAGTGAGAATGCAAAACTAAAAGACAGAAAGTAATTAAAAGACTTTGTAAATTCAGGAGACGAAACGCTAGGTTCAGGAAAATTCTCAGGTGATCTAAATTGCAGGTCTAGACAGAATGTTAGGAATTATAAAGAACTGTTCTCGAACTCGAAAGACTAATGTAAAATCAACCAACTCTCGCTGCGAAGATTATCTATGTCTAAACCCTAGAATTTCAAATCTCTTTGCAAATCCTATCGATTCAAACAAGCATTAAAGTTCAGGTTCGATTGTTCACAAAACCCTAAACCAAATCTCTTTGCGAATAGGTATTTTGCTCATCTAACATATAGGAAGAAAGGTTCAATGAGGTGGGGACAACAAAACAGTGAGATGGCGGCTACAAAAAGAAGCTCGAAATCAAAGAAGAAAGGCGTTTACAAAGAAGCAAAAGAAGGCCAAACAACAAAGTCTAATCCGGCCACCAACACAAAAAGGTGAAAAACAAAGGAGCGCCACCAAATGAGCCAAAGAGAAAGCCGAAACCGATCTCAGAAGAAGAAAGAAGAAGTCCCCCATGACCAAAGAAAGTGAAACGAGGAGTAAAAACGGGTACAAGGCGAAATGCCTCAGAGAAGGGTAGCTTAGGAAAGAGATTATGGTTTAGACTAAGGTAGAAAGTGATTAGGTGCTTGGGTAGATGAAAATTTATCTTTGTATGCATCGGTTAGTTTTTACCCTTAGCATTTTGCATTAAGAAGATTCCTTTCATTGAGTGATCCTTGCTAAACACTTAACCCTTTTACTTCGAGTTAACTTTTAGCTCGCGAACCTTGCCCTTAGCCAAATGAGTTGAAGGATGAACATAAGCATGATTCACGGTTTTGATCTTTAAAAAATGTTAAGGGAGAGGATGATTTGATTGTGTGTGTAGGTTGATATTAAGTGCATTGTATTTTGAGATAAGTGTAGCTAAGACTTTAGAGTAGAATACATTTGATTTGCATCCTAGAACTTTAAACATGGACGTTGATTTGATCTCTTTTAAAGGCATTTTGGATTTGAACACCCATTTTCAAACCTCACTCTCTTGTTTGTCTTTGTTTGCTTGAGGACAAAGAAAAAGGCAAGTTTGGGGGTGTTGATAACTCCACATTTTACACATTTTTAGCATGCATTTAGTATAGGTTTTTCTCTCTTTTATGCATTTATTCATTAGTTTTTGTCCCATTTCCAGTCATATTAGTTTTAGGATAGGCATTGCATATTTTGCATGTTTGGAGTACTTGGCAGGTACTTTTGGAGCTTGTGGAGGTTCTATGGAGGTTGGGAGAAGAACTAATGAGCAGCCAAGGCAAGAAGGAGCAAAATAGAAGACTTCCACAGCCACCATGGTCAGCCACAACGACCTTATCCTGATATGAAGCAAGACGCCTGCTTCTAGATCTATCAACTAAACCAAAATGGACAACCCGTTGTGAAAAGATCAGCTCGGACGAAGGATCTCTGGCTTGATTCAGCTTCTGATGTCTTCATAAGATTTGTAGAGGATCGAGCTAGATTTCGTCTGGTGGAAGTATCAAGTCATTACGATGGGCGGTTCGGAAGTTACTGCGGAAAAAGTGAGCATCGGTCAGGCCAGCTCGGCAAGTTAGTGTATAACGGGCAAGCTTAACGACTTGTGCCCGATGAAGCTTCTGCTGGGAAGATAAGAGCTTGGAGCCAAAACGGGGTACCATATCGACGTGAAGCCGTTACAGCATAAGTCCAAAAGAGCACAAGAGTCCAAGGAAGTTTGATTTTAGCATTGGATCCCTTTTGAGAGGATAAAGTTCTCTAAAGTTTTTGTGGCTCTTCTATAAATACTTAGCCTCTTATCACGAGCTACTCCTCTCTTCCCTCTTTTCCTTTTAGACATTTTTAGTTTTTCCTTAGTTCTCTCTTTATTTTCAAGAAACTTTGTATATACTTTTTATTTTAATTTAGTTTTTGCACTTTTCTTAATTTATTCTTGTTCTTGCCTTCTAATATTGTTTAGCCACATATTATTCATAGGATTTCGTGGTTATGCATTATTAGGATTTAAGTTTATGCTTTTATTTTATTAGGATTCAAGAACTTTTCTTTTAGGTTTATGCTTAACCAAGACTTGTTCTTTAGCATTTCTTGGTAAATCCTTTGCTTTTATTTTATTTCTTGTCATTGATATCTCTCTAACATTGTTTAGCTTTTATTTCCTTATGGATCTAGAGGTTAACCACATGAAAAGAGAGTAGATTTCGTGGTTATTAGGGTTTGAAAGATTCATGGAGATAGATCTTGATGCTTATGCATTTAATGATCTTAATCCTTTCATGTACACCACGTGCTTGCTTAGCCAAACCCATAAGCAAGAGTTTGATCTTTCCTAGATTAGAAAACCCATCTGTCTAGGAGTCTTACGGCTTTATAGGGTTGGAGACCCTTGCTTGCTATTCTCATGGATCACTACGCGACAGCGAGGTTAGGTTGTGAGTTAGCAAAGTGACTTCTATCACGACGGTGGATTAGTCTTTATTAGAAACCCTATGCCTAAGGATTACCATCTAAGACCCAAGGTCTAGATGTTATTTTAAGTCATCATTGATCGCCCATGTGCATCAAACATATCAAATATCTCATCCTAATAACCACTTTTGTCATTAGTTTATTTAAAGTCCAAGCTTGTGTCTTGTTTTGTCTTGTCTAGCTTTCTTCTTTTTCTTAGTCTTTGTTTAGCTTGTGTTAGATTTTGCTCTTTATTTTCTTTCTCTTATTTTCTGTTTGTCTCTAAGTTGTTAGAAAATTTCCCTTCTCTATTAGCTTAGCTTAGCAAGTTCTCTATATCTTAAGTGTCATTAGCTTCCCAAGTGGATTGATACCTCAAATACTACAATGACATGTGTGTTTGAGGATTGACCAAAGGTGAAAAACCTCATGCATCAGTAGTCTTAAGAAAAGAGAAAGAAAAAAATCAAAAGAGCCAAAAAGGACAAAGAAAAGAAAGACTACCTAGGAATGAAAAGAAGAGCTAAGTTGGTAAAAGATTACACCATTCGCTATGAGTTATAGGTTGAAGAAGTTCCCCCTTAGAGCCTTGAATGAAGAACTATGTTCGAAATTCATGGGTTTAGCAAGACATAAAGAGCCTTGGGAGAAAAAGGGTAGTTCTAGAGGGTTGAGTGAGATTTAAAAAAATGAATGAGAGGGGTTTAGGACCTTTGATAACATTTTAGGTAGATGAGAGTCTAGTCTTGTATGCATCACTTGTCTTTTACCTTTAGCATTATGCATAAAGTTCAATCTTCTTTGAGTGAAACCCACGTTTGAAAAAGAAAACCACATGAATTGAGATCACTTTTATCTCAAAGCCTAGTCCCTTAGCCAAATGAATTGAGTTGGTCTGCACTGTCATGATTCACGGTTTGCACTTAATGAATGTTAAAGAGTTGGTTTGATAGGGAGACTTATCTAGATTGAAATCTTAGTGCATTTGAATGTTGAGATGAGCATGGCTAACTCTTTTGGAGTAGGACGAATTCAAATGCATTTTAGAATTAAGAACTAGGACATTGAGTTGATTATGTTTGTTGGCAATCTTGGATATTGAGCTCCCACTTTTAAACTTCTCTCTCGGATCTGTCTTTGATTTGCTTGAGGCCAAGCAAAAGGCAAGTTTGGGGGAGTTGATATACTCATATATTTCGCATATTTAGCATACATTTAGAATAGGATTTGCATCCATATTGCATTCATAATAGTCTAGTTTGCACCATTTATCTCATTTTAGGTCCTAGAACACTTTGTATTAGCATTTGCATAGTTATTTGCTTTTATGCGTCATTATCAGGTTCTTTTGAGTGCATTAAAGCTATGGTGGATGCTAAGACATGATGAGGTTCAAGGGAGAGCTTGAGAACACTTGGAGAAGCTCTGACAAAAGATTGCTCACTGGGATCGAGGATGAGTTCGAGCAAGGCAGGTCGATCTAACCAATGTGCGTGCTGGATTTCACACAACGAATTATCTGTTGAGAAAGTAAGAGAGGACTGATAGCTCTGTAATTTGCATGATTTTAGTACATGTTTCATAATAGTTAGGACTTCATTCTTGCACTTTAGTAATAGCTTGCATCACATTTTCACCCATGTTAGGATTAGATGCATTAGGTTAGGTTTCTGCATAGTCTTGCATGTTTGGAGTGTGTTCTCAGGTGCTTAGGATGATCCGAAGAAGAGACCAAGGAGGGAGGTCACAAATGGAGAATGAGCCGGTAATATCGAGCATGGATCACGACACGAGGTCGATTTAGACGAGTAGTAGCGGCTTAGTCCCGAAAGGAGAACCTCGGTGTGAAGATCCAGCAAGAAGATGCCCAAAGGACGGATATCGGAACAAGGCAACGGGAAGTGCCCGATTCAAGTACCAAGGAAGGGAAGCCTTCACGACATGACCCCGAAATCCTTGCCCGATATGGAGCCTGCCCGAAGAATCAGAAGAGTTAGCGTTTCGGCTCGTCCATAACGACGTAAGCCCGAAACGCTAAAAGCCAAAATAGTACCATTTCGGGAAAGTGGTCCCAACGTTTATGTTTTTCCCTTTTTGTGTATAAATACCTACTCCCTCACTCTTATCTCTTCATCACGCTTTCTACTTTTATTTTGTCTATCTTCTCTTTCAAGAACCGAAACTCTGTATTTTTTCACCATTGAAGCTTGTTTAAAGCTTTGATTTTTATGCAATCTTGAAGTTTTAAGTCTTATAGCTTAGTGTTATTTTCTTAAAGCTTCTTCCTTTTCTTGTTTTCGATTATCTCACGGCTTATGAGTTACTCTCTCATCCTTATGGATCTTGAGGTTTCTCAAATGGCTTGTGAGTAGTCTATTTCGGTTTTAGGGGCAAAAGAGTAGGGAAAATGAGTTAAAGCTCCAACCTTTGATGCGGATCTATGCTTAATCCATCTTAGTCCTTTCTTATTTGATGCTGTTAATGCTTAGTCATCTTCGCTATTTGAACTTTGCCATCGAGCTTCTTCAAACAAACGCCATGTTTGAATGTTTGCAAGGACCAATCTCATAAGAGATTCGCTCATCCTAGCCTAAGAGATTAGATGCCTAGGGAGCGTTTTGGCATTAGTAGAGTTGTTTATTCAAGCTTGCTGTTCTCATGGATCACTACGTGATAGCGAGGTTAGGTCGTGAGACAGCAAAGAGACTTATACCACGACAGTGGATTTGTCCAGATCCTGAATTCTACGCTAAAGGATTAGCCTTATAGGAAGTAAATCCAGCATCAAAGGAAAGATCTTTAACGTTTGGACCCGAAAAACTCCCTTGTCCTGTAAACCGATTCTTGCTTTCTTTTACAAGTTCGTACTTTAGCCATCTTATTTTCGGTTCTTTAGCATATTTAGCTTAAATACTTGTTTTCTGCTCTCTTAGTATCTTAGTCTCAGATTTCCACCATTTCACCTTTTTCTTTTATCCATCTTAGCTTGTGAAAGAATTCCATAAACGCAATGCCTCGAAATCTCTCATCGGATTGATAAGACCCATAACCTATACTACATTCGGTTATAAGTAGTGGGTCATTGACTGAGTAGAACCCATACAAAAATCTACTTATCAATTGGCTCCGTTGCCGATTTGAGAGGAATTTGAGCATTGAATTTGTAATTCTTAGCAAGACTACGACTTTACTTTCTTTTCGACTCTAACATCGTTCCTTTAGACTTTTTCGCAGGTACCTATAACAACACGTTCAAATGAATGACATGTACCATCCCCAAGAAGGAATGAATGACGCACAACGGGAACAGGCCGATATACCGCGACATCAACGTCTAATCGGCAAATGTGATTCCCCCACCAACTACAAACCACAAATAGGTATCACCCCACCCTCAAGTGATGCTGGGTACAAGATAAAGAGTAGTATACTTACCATGGTCCGGAACAACAAATATCAGGGTGAAAACGTGGAAGATCCCCTAGACCACCTCGACGATTTTGAGAAAATTTGTTCTTTGACAAAACAAGAAGGAATCTCGGATGACGGTTTCAAACTACGTCTTTTTCCCTTTTCCCTGGGAGGCAGAGCTCACCAATGGGAAAAGACACTAAAGTCGGGGTCTATAAAAACATGGGATGAATGCAAACGAGCCTTCCTCAAGAAATTCTTCTCGCCGTCAAGAACAGCAAAGCTGCGATTGGAAATCTCCACGTTCACACCCTAATTTGAAAGAAGTTGTAAAGAAAGAGATTCTTAATCTTCTAGATGCGGGTGTTATCTATCCAATTTCGGATAGCACTTGGGTTTCACCTGTCCATTGTGTGCCCAAAAAGGGAGGAATTACAGTAGTCAAGAATGAGAAAGACGAATTAATACCCACACGAACCATAACAGGCCATAGAATGTGTATTGATTATTATAGAAAATTAAACTTGGCCACAAGGAAAGATCACTTCCCCCTCCCTTTCATAGACCAAATGCTGGAAAGGCTAACTAACCATCCATACTACTGTTTTCTGGATGGCTATAGCGGCTTCTTCCAGATACCGATACACCCAAACGATCAAGAGAAAACCACATTCACATGCCCATATGGTACATTTGCATATCGAAGGATGCCATTTGGGTTATGTAATGCACCAGCAACTTTCCAAAGATGTATGATGTCAATTTTCTCTGACCTAATAGAGGAAATGGTGGAAGTGTTTATGGACGATTTCTCTGTGTATGGTCGCTCTTTTGGTGTTTGTTTGTCGAATTTGTGCATGGTTCTCAAACGTTGTGAGGAGACTAACTTGGTACTAAATTGGGAGAAGTGCCATTTCATGGTCAGAGAAGGAATAGTGCTTGGTCACAAGATATCGGAGAGGGGTATCGAGGTCGATAAGGCGAAAATAGAGGTCATGGTGCATTTGAAGCCACCTACCACGGTGAAGGAAATCCGTAGCTTCCTTGGTTATGCGGGCTTCTACAGAAGGTTCATCCGTGATTTCTCCAAGATAGCTAGACCACTCACACGGCTCTTATGCAAGGAAGCCGAGTTTGTCTTCGACGAAGATTGCCTCCAAGCGTTCAACACAATCAAGGACGCACTTGAGAGTGCTCCCATAGTTCAAGCTCCTGATTGGGACCTTCCATTCGAGATTATGTGTGACGCGAGTGATTATGCCGTGGGAGCTGTTCTCGGCCAAAGGAAAGAGAAGAAGTTACACGTGATCTACTACGCAAGCCGAACGCTAGACGATACCCAAGTGAAGTACGCCACGACCGAGAAAGAACTACTGGCAGTAGTGTTTGCCTTTGAAAAATTCAGAAGCTACTTGGTGGGATCAAAAGTGATCGTTTACACGGACCATGCTGCACTAAGGTATATATATGCGAAAAAGGACACCAAGCCGAGACTGCTAAGGTGGATCCTCCTGCTACAAGAATTTGACATGGAAATCCTGGACAAAAAGGGAATAGAGAACGGTGTAGCTGATAACTTATCCCGGATGAGGATAGAAGACTTGATTCCCATCAATGATGCTCTACCAGAAGAACAACTCATGATGGCAGATGTCCTAGGAGGAATGTACCGTGTTAATAAGAGTTTGGAAATTGTAGCCAGCATGGAAGAAAACGACATTCCTTGGTATGCAGACTACATCAACTACTTGGTGAGTGGAGACATCCCAAATGACCTCGATGCTTACCGGAGAAAGAAATTCTTCAAGGACATTAATTATTTCTTCTACGACGAGCCGTATCTCTTCAAGAGAGGGATATATGGGATCTACAGAAGATGTGTGTCGAAAGGAGAAGCGAGAGGGATCGTATTCCATTGCCACGGTTCAGCCTACGGTGGCCACTTCGCCACGTTCAAGACCGCAACAAAAATCTTGCACGCAGGATTCTGGTGGCCAAGTTTATTCAAAGACACTCATGAGTACGTATCCTCTTGCGAATCGTGCCAAAGGAAGGGGAATATTAGCAAACGGGACGAGATGCCACAGAACCCGATATTAGAAGTCGATATTTTCGATGTATGGGGGATTGACTTCATGGGACCGTTTCCTTCCTCTTATGGCAACAAGTACATACTAGTTGCTGTTGATTATGTCTCGAAATGGGTCGAAGCCGTAGCTAGCCCCACCAACGATGCAAAGGTAGTACTAAAGCTATTCAAGTCAACTATCTTCCCAAGGTATGGAATCCCAAGGGTGGTAATAAGTGACGGTGGTAGTCATTTTATCAACAAGTTGTTCGAAAACCTCTTAAGGAAGCATGGAGTCAAGCATAAGGTAGCTACACCTTACCACCCACAGACAAACGGGCAAGTCGAGATATCAAATCGCGAGATCAAGGCAATATTGGAAAAAACAGTCGGAGCCACAAGAAAAGACTGGTCAGCAAAGTTAGAGGACGCTATGTGGGCATACAGGACTGCTTTCAAGACGCCCATTGGAAGGTCCCCTTACGCTCTCCTATATGGCAAGGCATGTCACTTTCCCGTGGAACTTGAGTACAAGGCTCTATGGGCCATTAAACTCTTGAATTTCGACATCAAGACAGCTCAAGAGAAGAGGCTGATAAACCTACACGAGCTAGAAGAAATCCGCTTGGAAGCATTCGAGAGCTCGCGGATCTACAAGGAGAAAACAAAGGTCCTCCACGACAAGAAGATCAAACCGAAAGAGTTCGCACTAGGGAATCAAGTGTTGCTATACAACTCAAGATTGAGATTGTTCCCTGGGAAGTTAAAGTCACGATGGTCCGGACCATACACCTTAAAGGAAGTATTGCCATACAGAGCCATGACACTTTTCGGGAAGGACGGACAGGATTACACAGTGAACAGACACAGACTGAAGCCATATTTGGGGAATGAGGAATACCAAGTACTGGAAAAGACCGTGGTTCGTCTCCAAGACCCCAGTAAAGCTTAAACGGTCTGGAAAAGTCAAGCTATGAGACTCTAAACAAGCGCTCTTGGGAGGCACCCCAAGCTTATCCTTTTTAATTATTTTGCTATTTTTCTCTCTTTACTTTGCATTATCAAGAATAACCATAAGTGGAACGGTGATATAGATATCAGGAAGTGGAGTATCGGGGAGCCATAACGGGAAGAAAACTGGATGAATTGATCGTTACGGCAGTGAGACCCATGTACCAGCCAGTTTGAAAGACTCACACTCAGATATCGGGTTAAGATTACGGTCTGAGACCATTATGGAAATATAACCTGGCTGGGAAAAACGGATTCACCCAGTAACGATCAACCAGATGCAGTCGAGCCCGTCTGCAAATTACTGAACCACATTATACCGAACTCCTCCAACGGTCACAACCCGATATAACTAGAGGTACCACTCCAAACTCTTGTACATAAGCATTTCTCTTTATCATTTTCATTTTGCTTGAATTTTTGCATTATCATAGGACCATATTCTTCCTCTCTTCTATCACACAGAGACTGTGTGATTTAAGTTTGGGGGAGTATGTAGTACTTGCATTTATAATATTTGCATAGAAAAACAAAAAAAAATTGAAAAATTTTGAAAACATTTTCCCACAAAAAGAACTCATGTAGTTGCATTTCCATGTTAGGATTGAGTCTAGATGCATTCATTTAGGATTCTCAAGCATTTGCATAAGGTGTTAAGTATAACGAATCCTTGTAAATAGCCATTTTTAAGTCATGAATTCAATGCATTGGTTCTTGTTTGTTTGATGCAATTGGAATTAGACCGAGCTTAAGGCAGCACCACATTTGGAATTTGTCCTGTGAAATTCAGTTTTGACTTGATGCATTGCGACTTGAACCATTTCCCTAATAAACTTGAATCGTTAATTTGAAAACCTAATTATCTCGTTCATATTTGTCAAATAGCTCATGGATTTCACTTGGACTTTCTTTTCCCTTTTACCACCCTCTTGCTAGTCCAAGTATCAGACCACACCCTAAACCTAAACAATTGTTTTTAAACCAATAAACACTTTCGTGAGAGCATGTGAGGCCTTTGCACCATTTTCGAATCTTCTTAGGCAAAAAGTGTTGGGTTTAGATCGACAAGGTTGGATTTCCATGTAGACGTTGGCTCACATCTCGGGTCAACACTAGGTTAAGTGGTTTGGTTACTGAAACGGTTTAACACCGAAATCAGAGGCCGATATTGCTGGCTATACTAGGAAAAAGGGAGGGGAATTCCAATTTGATCATGCATTGACAGAAGGGAAAGAAAGGAAACCGAGGAGTCAGACGGGGACACAAATAAAGGAGATGGCAACACCAAAAAGGCTTGGAAACAAAGAAGAAAAAGGCGATTCCAAAAGAAAGCGAAAGAAGGCCAATCAACAAAATAAAAATACGGCCAGCAACACCAAAGGTGAAACGCAAGGAACGCAACAAAGAAGCCAGAAAGCTGAAACCGATCTCCAACAAAGAAGAATTCCCCAGAAAAGACCAAGAAAGGTAATATCGAAGAGTAATATCGGGTATAAGGCGAAATGCCAAAAAAAGGGTAGCTTAGGAGGGAGCAGTTTAGATTAGGGTAGGAAACGAAATAGATGTTCTGGGTAGATGGAAGTCTAGCCTTGTATGCATCCATTGGTTTTTACCCTTAGCATTTTACATTAAGAAGGTTCCTTTCATGAGTGATCCCACTTAAACAATTAACCTGATCGCGCTACGAGTTTATATTTAGCTCGTTACCTTACCCTGAACCAAGTGAGTTGTTTGACAGTCATGAATGAGATACACGTTTTAAATTTTATAATGAATGTGAAAGGGAATTGGGAATTTGAATGTGCATCTAAGTTAGGACTGATTTCGCTTGATTATTGTGATGAATGTGTCTAAGGCTTTCTGGATAGGTAGAATTCGACTTGCATCCTAGAAACCTGAACTGAGACATTGAGTTGATTTCCTTTAAATGGCGTTTTGGATTCGAACTTACATCTTTTATTTTAAAACATCACCCCTCCGGTTGGCTTTTGCTTGAGGACAAGTAAAAAGGCAAGTTTGGGGGTGTTGATATCTCTGTAATTTGCATGATTTTAGTACATGTTTCATAATAGTTAGGACTTCATTCTTGCACTTTAGTGATAACTTGCATCACATTTTCACCCATGTTAGGATTAGATGCATTAGGTTAGGTTTCTGCATAGTCTTGCATGTTTGGAGTGTGTTCTCAGGTGCTTAGGATGATCCGAAGAAGAGACCAGGGAGGGAAGTCACAAATGGAGAATGAGCCGGTAATATCGAGCATGGATCACGACACGAGGTCGATTTAGACGCGTAGTAGCGGCTTAGTTCCGAAAGTAGAACCTCGGTGTGAAGATCCAGTTAGAAGATGCCCAAAGGACGGATATCGGAACAAGGCAACGGGAAGTGCCCGATTCAAGTACCAAGGAAGGGAAGCCTTCACGACATGACCCCGAAATCCTTACCCGATATGGAGCCTGCCCGAAGAATCAGAAGAGTTAGCGTTTCGGCTCGTCCATAACGACGTGAGCCCGAAACGCTAAA
>JAHZTW010000001.1:432686344-432709283 GCA_020283515.1 Alliaria petiolata
CTTAGTCATCTTCGCTATTTGAACTTTGCCATCGAGCTTCTTCAAACAAACGCCATGTTTGAATGTTTGCAAGGACCAATCTCATAAGAGATTCGCTCATCCTAGCCTAAGAGATTAGATGCCTAGGGAGCGTTTTGGCATTAGTAGAGTTGTTTATTCAAGCTTGCTGTTCTCATGGATCACTACGTGATAGCGAGGTTAGGTCGTGAGACAGCAAAGAGACTTATACCACGACAATGGATTTGTCCAGATCCTGAATTCTACGCTAAAGGATTAGCCTTATAGGAAGTAAATCCAGCATCAAAGGAAAGATCTTTAATGTTTGGACCCGAAAAACTCCCTTGTCCTGTAAACCGATTCTTGCTTTCTTTTACAAGTTCGTACTTTAACCATCTTATTTTCGGTTCTTTAGCATATTTAGCTTAAATACTTGTTTTCTGCTCTCTTAGTATCTTAGTCTCAGATTTCCACCATTTCACCTTTTTATTTTATCCATCTTAGCTTGTGAATGAATTCCATAGACGCAATGCCTCGAAATCTCTCATCGGATTGATAAGACCCATAACCTATACTACATTCGGTTATAAGTAGTGGGTCATTGACTGAGTAGAACCCATACAAAAATCTACTTATCATAAAACCCATAACCTATACTACATTCGGTTAGAGATTTCCTTGCCTCATGAGGGTTTAGGAATCTCATAAGCCCAACCAAGAAACTATCTTCTTCTAGCCCACGACGGTGGAGATTAGGAGAATAGTTAAGCCAAGTTAAGATTTGTGTTTTCATGCTCATCAACCATTCTTTTCCTCCACATACCATGGGTTTGGAGAGATGGTTTGATGAAGCGATCTTATCCAAACACCATGGAAAGATCTCTATTTGTTTCTTAGGCTTAGAGTTAGCTCATTACATGTGTAGATCTACTTTTGTATAAAGTCAAGATCGAGCCTTGAACCTCCATAAACAAGACCCTTAGCCGCGGACCTCTCTTTTATATTTGATAATCTTGAATCAATCTCTCTTAGTTTCTAAAGTTTCTTGTTTAAGTTGCTAGAATTCTTTTAGTCTCTTTAATATTTGCATTTTGAGTTTTTAAATCTTTAAGCTTTGTTTCCTGCCAAGTTTATAATTTTAGAAATTGCCTAGGGTAGTGTTTAATAGCTAAGATTTCATTCACAAGTCTTTAAGTTTGCATAAGTAGTTTTTAAAATTCTATTTCACCACTTAAATCCGATTATGACTTAGATTCACCTTGTTCTTGCATTCTTAGTGTTATTTCTTCTCAAGTTGGATTGCTAACCTCAACTACTACAATGACATGAGTAGGGTTGGGTATTGAAAAAGAGTACCAAAAATACTACTTATCAGTTTGCTGGACATCGAGATCATCCCGTCCTTGCTACCTTTCTCATCCTATTCTTGGTAAACTGCAAGACAAACGAAGATTTAACATATACGAAACACATATTTACCGTAAACAATGACTAAAACAATACATCAATAATACATAAATTACTTTCCTTTAAGCTCCACTATCTCTTTGATAAGAGGCTCTATAATGACATGAGTTGGATAATCGGAAGTTAACTTCCTCCTCCCTATAAGAATTATTAAATAAATAAGTCATCAAATAAGCATTCAACACAGTATCGAATTATTTAAACGTGAAATTAAGAACCTTAGAAAACCCCTATGACACCGACCAAATTAAATAAACGATCGGGCCACCAGCACAGCTGCTAATATCAGATGAAATTTTAGAGCTCGATCTCCGTGTACTATACACGAGAGATGAACATTACTACCAAAAAACCAATACACATTAAGAAAATTGAGATCCGTATTCAATAAAAGTGCATAGGATAAAAAATAATTTCTAAGTAAAAAGACGTTAGGTTACCAAGAATTTCTTGTCTCGAAAGTAATTGTTAGAACTTCAAAATACTCGGTAAGCATATTATGATTAGGGTTAAGCTTACCTACATTAACAACTTCTCCAATCAGATCTGCAAAACATGTAACATGTTAAAACTAAAGAAAGTTAAAAAATATTTCTAACGCTATATACCACTTTAGAAGTTACAACATTAGCATGAAAATGCACCACCCAAGCAGTTAGCTTCAAAGGATGGAGCAAGAATGTCTATGAACGCAACAAAATAAAAAAAAGTCCTTCCACAGTTTGCCATAACACCTACGACTATAGTGGATTCAAGGAAGTAGATCCTGGGAAAAAATGATGTATACTACGTGGAGACTTTTGGTGGATCACATCAAAATTTGGATATTAACCCAATCACCTTCACGTAGCTTATCAACAAAGATCTCTCGTCATTGTTGCATGCACTCTCTTCCCCTAGTCAAGACAATTAAACTCCAAAAAATTATAAACCATAGACTAACATATGTACATATAACAAAACCATTGAATACTAAAACATTACTCACATGTTCATCATATAGAATTTGTTCAATAACTCTACCGA
This sequence comes from Alliaria petiolata, assembly GCA_020283515.1. Lineage (NCBI taxonomy): Eukaryota > Viridiplantae > Streptophyta > Magnoliopsida > Brassicales > Brassicaceae > Alliaria > Alliaria petiolata. Next base: position 432,688,835 of record JAHZTW010000001.1, read on the forward strand.
TAGGGTTGGGGGAGTAAGTCCATACACGTAGGATCTTCACGAAAATCGATGTTGCATATATCATTGGAACCAAACACACAACACCATGACCATATAACTGCTCATTAGACAGCATGCATTCTCGTTTCTTATCTAGACTTATCAAATATTTCCCAAACCCGACTTCCGCGCATTTGGTTTCGCTAAAATTACCACACATGTGAAGAGAGTTTTCTTCTTGAACGCCGTCCAAATCTATTGCTAAAGCCGAATCACATTAGACCTAAATCCGAGCAGCAGATCAGAGGAAGTCGTACATGTAAACCTAAATTATTTTTTGCTCGTTATTTAACCGTTAGTAATTTGATCAATGCTTTGAGGTTAACAACTACCAACAATAAGAACCTAAACCAATAACTAATGTTGTTTTAGCGACACAAATTTTCTTTATACATGCTTAATTGTAACTCAATATAAATACAAAGACATACCTTTTGCAATACACAAGTTACTCATTCTCGACATGATGGCCGTATTGTGGTTCATAACACATCGAAATGTTTTATAGCAACGAATACATATATATACGTAAAAACCTATGTCTAATACCCTAAATCAGAGATTTATGTAAACCCGCGTAATATCCAAAATATCCAGTTAGAAATTTGTTAATATTAACATATATTTGATTAGGTATTTTCCTTATTCAATACATATCTATATAAATTAGATATAAGCATGGAATCAGCTAAGAAATTTTATATACTCGTAATTTCGAATTTTCATATATTTGAATACTGAATATTCGAATATTCATAATTTTGAATATTTATTAATATAAATATCGGCATACACGATTTACGCATGTGCTATTCAAATATCATAATTCTATGAACCCATCTTCTCAAATACATTAATGTAATGAGAGAGATCAACAATCCCACAACTTGTATTAGAAAGCTATGGGCCAAACAATTAGCTCATTAATTCTAAAAAAAGCTCATTAATTATAAATTGTCATTATATGGGCTTGGAAGTAATCAGTAATATTTATATTATATGGACTTTATGATATTTTTGTATATCTCTATATAGTATGGGCTTCAGAGTTATTACATAAATTGTTATGGACCTAATAGTAGAGTGTTTGTAAGTGGAACGTCACTGCTGAAAATTACTGATGTATAAAAAAACACAACACAAATATAATCACACACATAAGGATTATCCTGCATAGATAATCCTGTGAAAATTTAAGTTTGAATTCCAGATGCAATACACATGCAGAAAAAACAGCAAACAACATAATACAAAACATACATCATACCAAATCGTTTCAGTTTTAGAGCTATAACTGCATTTGTTTCCATCGATCGTGGTTTTAACAACACATCATTTAATGTGTAGACTTTTAACACCAAGTAACTAATCAATCGATAACCGAACCATCATCAGTATGGCGTAGAAACCTGCAGAGATCGGATTACAAATCAATATCAAAACATTGTAGATATATTAACGACACCAATGCCGAGATTAATGACATTCAACTAACAGATATTTCTCACATGTCTCTAAACTCCGTAACTTCACGAATAGGTGGATCCAAGTGAAACACTGAACAGCCATGAACCGATTTTAGACAACTTTTTGTAACACATCTACATGTTGTAATAGTATAGTATACGTTTCACAAATAAGCATAAGAAGAATGTATAGCTGTGTAAAAACTTGATAGTATAGTCTTATGATAAGTAGATTTTTGTATGGGTTCTACTCAGTCAATGACCCACTACTTATAACCGAATGCAGTATAGGTTATGGGTCTTATCAATCCGATGAGAGATTTCGAGGCATTGCGTTTATTGAATTCTTTCACAAGCTAAGATGGATAAAAGAAAAAGGTGAAATGGTGGAAATCTGAAACTAAGATACTAAGAGAGCAGAAAACAAGTATTTAAGCTAAATATGCTAAAGAACCGAAAATAAGATGGCTAAAGTACGAACTTGTAAAAGAAAGCAAGAATCGGTTTACAGGACAAGGGAGTTTTTCGGGTCCAAACGTTAAAGATCTTTCCTTTGATGCTGGATTTACTTCCTATAAGGCTAATCCTTTAGCGTAGAATTCAGGATCTGGACAAATCCACTGTCGTGGTATAAGTCTCTTTGCTGTCTCACGACCTAACCTCGCTATCACGTAGTGATCCATGAGAACAGCAAGCTTGAATAAACAACTCTACTAATGCCAAAACGCTCCCTAGGCATCTAATCTCTTAGGCTAGGATGAGCGAATCTCTTATGAGATTGGTCCTTGCAAACATTCAAACATGGCGTTTGTTTGAAGAAGCTCGATGGCAAAGTTCAAATAGCGAAGATGACTAAGCATTAACAGCATCAAATAAGAAAGGACTAAGATGGATTAAGCATAGATCCGCATCAAAGGTTGGAGCTTTAACTCATTTTCCCTACTCTTTTGCCCCTAAAACCGAAATAGACTACTCACAAGCCATTTGAGAAACCTCAAGATCCATAAGGATGAGAGAGTAACTCATAAGCCGTGAGATAATCGAAAACAAGAAAAGGAAGAAGCTTTAAGAAAATAACACTAAGCTATAAGACTTAAAACTTCAAGATTGCATAAAAATCAAAGCTTTAAACAAGCTTCAATGGTGAAAAAATACAGAGTTTCGGTTCTTGAAAGAGAAGATAGACAAAATAAAAGTAGAAAGCGTGATGAAGAGATAAGAGTGAGGGAGTAGGTATTTATACACAAAAAGGGAAAAACATAAACGTTGGGACCACTTTCCCGAAATGGTACTATTTTGGCTTTTAGCGTTTCGGGCTTACGTCGTTATGGACGAGCCGAAACGCTAACTCTTCTGATTCTTCGGGCAGGCTCCATATCGGGCAAGGATTTCGGGGTCATGTCGTGAAGGCTTCCCTTCCTTGGTACTTGAATCGGGCACTTCCCGTTGCCTTGTTCCGATATCCGTCCTTTGGGCATCTTCTTGCTGGATCTTCACACCGAGGTTCTCCTTTCGGGACTAAGCCGCTACTACTCGTCTAAATCGACCTCGTGTCGTGATCCATGCTCGATATTACCGGCTCATTCTCCATTTGTGACCTCCCTCCTTGGTCTCTTCTTCGGATCATCCTAAGCACCTGAGAACACACTCCAAACATGCAAGACTATGCAGAAACCTAACCTAATGCATCTAATCCTAACATGGGTGAAAATGTGATGCAAGCTATCACTAAAGTGCAAGAATGAAGTCCTAACTATCATGAAACATGTACTAAAATCATGCAAATTACAGAGATATCAACACCCCCAAACTTGCCTTTTTGCTTGTCCTCAAGCAAAAGCCAACCGGAGGGGTGAGGTTTTAAAATAAAAGATGTAAGTTCGAATCCAAAACGCCATTTAAAGGAAATCAACTCAATGTCTGAGTTCAGGTTTCTAGGATGCAAGTCGAATTCTACCTATCCAGAAAGCCTTAGCCACATTCATCACAATAATCAAGCGAAATCAATCCCAACTTAGATGCACATTCAAATTCCCAATTCCCTTTCACATTCATTATGAAATTTAAAACGTGGATCTCATTCATGCCTGTCAACTAACTCATTTGGCTCAGGGTAAGGTCACGAGCTAAGTATGAACTCGTAGCGCGAACGGGTTAAGTGTTTAGATGGGATCACTCATGAAAGGAACCTTCTTAATGCAAAATGCTAAGGGTAAAAACCAATGGATGCATACAAGGCTAGACTACCATCTACCCAGAACATCTATTTCGTTTCCTACCCTAGTCTAAATTGCTCCCTCCTAAGCTACCCTTTCTCTCGGCATTTCGCCGTTATCCCGATATCATTCCTCGATATTACCTTTCCTGGTCATCTTCGGGGGACTTCTTCTTTGTTGGAGATCGGTTTCGGCTTTCTGGCTCCTTTGTTGCGTTCCTTGTGTTTCACCTTTAGTGTTGTTGGCCGGATTTATGCTTTGTTGTTTGGCCTTCTTTTGCTTTTTCTTGGAATCGCCTTTTTCTTCTTTTGGTTTCGAGCTTCATTTGTTGCCGCCATCTCTTTTATTCGTGTCCCCGTCTGACTCCTTGGTTTCCTTTCTTTTCCTTCTGTCAACGCATGATCAAGTTGGAATATAACCCCTTTTTCCTAGTCTACCCAGCAATATCGGCCTCCGATTTCGGTGTCAAACCGTTTCAGTAACCAAACCACTTAACCTAGTGTTGACCCGAGATGTGAGCCAACGTCTACATGGAAATCTAACCTTGTCGATCTAAACCCAACACTTTTTGCCTAAGAAGATTCGAAAATGGTGCAAAGGCCTCACATGCTCTCACAAAAGTGTTTATTGGTTTAAAAACAATGGTTTCGGTTTAGGGTGGGGTCTGGTACTTGGACTAGCGAGAGGGTGGTAAAAAGGGAAAAGAAAGTCCAAGTGAAATCCATGAGCTATTTGACAGATACGAACGAGATAATTAGATTTTCAAATTAACGGTTCAAGTTTATTAGGGAAATGGTTCAAATCGCAATGCATCAAGTCAAAACTGAATTTCACAGGACAAATTCCAAATGTGGTGCTGCCTTAAGCTCAGTCCTGATGGTAAGAAGAATTTCTTGAGGAAGGAGATAAATAAAGTTTTATCCTTTTTTTAGCAATGTCCCATTACTATCAACCGAAAGCAGTATAGCGTATGGGGTATCAAACCATTTTGGGAGCGTTAGTGAACATAACGGTCATACCGGTGTTATAAGTCAAGTTCAAATCGGGTAAAGATTAAGACTTTACTACTAAAAACGACTAAAGGACTGATCTTGTGTCACTCAAGACCATAAATAAGAGAACTTTAAAGACGCTAAACAAGAAATAGCTGTTTAAACGGTAAAAAGATAAACTTTCAAGATAAAGAAAGGATCTTGATGAGCATCACGAACTAGGTAACTCTCGGTTCGACTTATCGAGCTTAAAGCTTTTGGATCACATCAAGACTTGGTCTTTTGATGGTGATTCTTAGGTAAAGGGATCCTCAAATCGTTTAGCCCATGATGTTTGGGTCTAAACTCTTTGAATCTCTATCACCATTGACTAGCTCTCGCATAGTGGTACAACAGAAGAAACAAGCATCTGCAACGTCTCTATTGAACCGTAAGATTCTTAGACAGATGGTTAGTCTTAGCCTAAGAGATCAAACTCTTATTCATAGATCCGGCTAAGCAAGCACGTGATGTTCGTGTCAAGCCGCCTAAGGACTTTAGCCTAGATGGGCAAACTAGACTAAGCTTTGGGAATGATAAACAAGAAAGAATTTAACTTTATGTTTTAGCTAAGCAAGAAATATAAATCCAAGAGTCCCTTAGTCCTTTCAACCCATCAAGGTCCTAAAAAGACTACTCACAAGCCATTTGAGAAACCTCAAAATCCATATGGATGAGAGAGTAACTCATCAGTTGCAAGATAGTCAAGAACAAGAAAAGGAAGAAACTTTCTTGAAATAAACTAAGGAAATATACTTAAAAAACTTCAAGATTGCATAAAAATCAAAGCTTTAAACGAGCTTCAATGGAGGAAAATACAAAAGTCTCGGTTCGAAAGAGAAGACAGAAAATAAAGTAGAAAACGTGATGAAGAGATAAGAGTGAGGGAGTACTTATTTATATACAAAAAGGAAAAAACATAAACTTTGGGACCACTTTCCCTAAATGGTACTTTTTTGGCTTTTAGCGTTTCGGGCTTACGTCGTTATGGACAAGCCGAAACGCTAACTCCTCTTGATTCTTCGGGTAATCACCATATCGGGCAGGGATTTTGGGGTCATGTCGTGAAGGCTTGCCTTCCTTGGTACTTGAATCGGGCACTTCCCGTTGCCTTGCTCCGATATCCGTCCTTTGGGCATCCTCTTGCTGGATCTTCACACCGAGGTTCTCCTTTCGGGACTAAGCCGCTGCTACTCGTCTACATCGACCTCGTGTCGTGATCCATGCTCGATATTACCGGCTCATTCTCCATTTGTGACCTCCCTCCTTGGTCTCTTCTTCGGATCATCCTAAGCACCTGAGAACACACTCCAAACATGCAAGACTATGCAGAAACCTAACCTAATGCATCTAATCCTAACATGGGTGAAAATGTGATGCAAGCTATTACTAAAGTGCAAGAATGAAGTCCTAACTATTATGAAACATGTACTAAAATCATGCAAATTACAGAGATATCAACACCCCCAAACTTGCCTTTTTGCTTGTCCTCAACCAAAAGCCAACCGGAGTGGTGAGGTTTTAAAATAAAAGATGTAAGTTCGAATCCAAAACGCCATTTAAAGGAAATCAACTCAATGTCTGAATTCAGGTTTCTAGGATGCAAGTCGAATTCTACCTATCCAGAAAGCCTTAGCCACATTCATCACAATAATCAAGCGAAATCAGTCCTAACTTAGATGCACATTCAAATTCCCAATTCCCTTTCACATTCATTTTAAAATTTAAAACGTGGATCTCATTCATGCCTGTCAAACAACTCACTTGGTTCAGGGTAAGCTAACGAGCTAAATATGAACTCGTAGCGCGATCGGGTTAAGTGTTTAAGTGGGATCACTCATGAAAGGAATCTTCTTAATGCAAAATGCTAAGGGTAAAAACCAATGGATGCATACAAGGCTAGACTTCCATCTACCCAGAACATCTATTTCGTTTCCTACCCTAATCTAAACTGCTCCCTCCTAAGCTACCCTTTGTTTTGGCATTTCGCCTTATACCCGATATTACTCTTCGATATTACCTTTCTTGGTCATTTCTGGGGACTTCTTCTTTGTTGGAGATCGGTTTCAGCTTTCTGGCTTCTTTGTTGCGTTCCTTGCGTTTCACCTTTGGTGTTGCTGGCCGGATTTAGACTTTGTTGATTGGCCTTCTTTCGCTTTCTTTTGGAATCGCCTTTTTCTTCTTTGTTTCCAAGCCTTTTTGGTGCTGCCATCTCCTTTATTTGTGTCCCCGTCTGACTCCTTGGTTTCCTTTCTTTCCCTTCTGTCAATGCATGATCAAATTGGAATTCCCCTCCCTTTTTCCTAGTCTACCCAGCAATATCGGCCTCCGATTTCGGTGTTAAACCGTTTCAGTAACCAAACCACTTAACCTAGTGTTGACCCGAGATGTGAGCCAACGTCTACATGGAAATCCAACCTTGTCGATCTAAACCCAACACTTTTTGCCTAAGAAGATTCGAAAATGGTGCAAAGGCCTCACATGCTCTCACGAAAGTGTTTATTGGTTTAAAAACAATGGTTTAGGTTTAGGGTGTGGTCTGATACTTGGACTAGCAAGAGGGTGGTAAAAGGGAAAAGAAAGTCCAAGTGAAATCCATGAGCTATTTGACAAATATGAACGAGATAATTAGGTTTTCAAATTAACGGTTCAAGTTTATTAGGGAAATGGTTCAAGTCGCAATGCATCAAGTCAAAACTGAATTTCACAGGACAAATTCCAAATGTGGTGCTGCCTTAAGCTCGGTCTAATTCCAATTGCATCAAACAAACAAGAACCAAAGCATTGAATTCATGACTTAAAAATGGCTATTTACAAGGATTCGTTATACTTAACACCTTATGCAAATGCTTGAGAATCCTAAATGAATGCATCTAGACTCAATCCTAACATGGAAATGCAACTACATGAGTTCTTTTTGTGGGAAAATGTTTTCAAAATTTTTCAATTTTTTTTTGTTTTTCTATGCAAATATTATAAATGCAAGTACTACATACTCCCCCAAACTTAAATCACACAGTCTCTGTGTGATAGAAGAGAGGAAGAATATGGTCCTATGATAATGCAAAAATTCAAGCAAAATGAAAATGATAAAGAGAAATGCTTATGTACAAGAGTTTGGAGTGGTACCTCTAGTTATATCGGGATGTGACCGTTGGAAGAGTTCGGTATAATGTGGTTCAGTAATTTGCAGACGGGCTCGACTGCATCTGGTTGATCGTTACAGGGTGAAACCGTTTTACCCAGCCAGGTTATATTTCCATAAAGGTCTCAGACCGTAATCTTAACCCGATATCTGAGTGTGAGTCTTTCAAACTGGCTGGTACATGGGTCTCACTGCCGTAACGATCAATTCATCCAGTTTTCTTCCCGTTATGACTCCCCGATACTCCACTTTCTGATATCTATATCACCGTTCCACTAATGGTTATTCTTGATAATGCAAAGTAAAGAGAGAAAAATAGCAAAATAATTAAAAAGGATAAGCTTGGGGTGCCTCCCAAGAGCGCTTGTTTAGAGTCTCATAGCTTGACTTTTCCAGACCGTTTAAGCTTTACTGGGGTCTTGGAGACGAACCACGGTCTTTTCCAGTACTTGGTATTCCTCATTCCCCAAATATGGCTTCAGTCTGTGTCCGTTCACTGTGTAATCCTGTCTGTCCTTCCTGAAAAGTGTCACGGCTCCGTATGGCAATACTTCCTTTATGGTGTATGGTCCGGACCATCGTGACTTTAACTTTCCAGGGAACAATCTCAATCTTGAGTTGTATATCAACACTTGATTCCCTGGTGCGAACTCTTTCGGTTTGATCTTCTTGACGTGGAGGACCTTTGTTTTCTCCTTGTAGATCTGCGAGCTCTCGAATGCTTCCAAGCGGATTTCTTCTAGCTCGTGTAGGTTTATCAGCCTCTTCTCTTGAGCTGTTTTAATGTCGAGATTCAAGAGTTTAATGGCCCATAGAGCCTTGTACTCAAGTTCCACGGGCAAGTGACATGCCTTGCCATATAGGAGAGCGTAAGGGGACCTTCCAATGGGCGTCTTGAAAGCAGTCCTGTATGTCCACAGAGCGTCGTCTAACTTTGCTGAATAGTCTTTTCTTGTGGCTCCGACTGTTTTTTCCAATATCGCCTTGATCTCGCGATTGGATATCTCGACTTGCTCGTTTGTCTGTGGGTGGTAAGGTGTAGCTACCTTATGCTTGACTCCATGCTTCCTTAAGAGGTTTTCGAACAACTTGTTGATAAAATGACTACCACCGTCACTTATTACCACCCTTGGGATTCCATACCTTGGGAAGATAGTTGACTTGAATAGCTTTAGTACTACCTTTGCATCGTTGGTGGGGCTAGCTACGGCTTCGACCCATTTCGAGACATAATCAACAGCAACTAGTATGTACTTGTTGCCAAAAGAGGAAGGAAACGGTCCCATGAAGTCAATCCCCCATACATCAAAAATATCGACTTCCAATATCGGGTTTTGTGGCATCTCGCCCCGTTTGCTAATATTCCCTTTCCTTTGGCACGCTTCGCAAGAGGATACGTACTCATGAGTGTCTTTGAATAAACTTGGCCACCAGAATCATGGGTGCAAGATTTTTGTTGCGGTCTTGAACGTGGCGAAGTGGCCACCGTTGGCTGAACCGTGGCAATGGAATATGATCCCTCTCGCTTCTCCTTTCGACACACATCTTCTGTAGATCCCATCTATCCCTCTCTTGAAGAGATACGGCTCGTCGTAGAAGAAATAATTAATGTCCTTGAAGAATTTCTTTCTCTGGTAGGCATCGAGGTCATTTGGGATGTCTCCACTCACCAAGTAGTTGATGTAGTCTGCATACCAAGGAATGTCGTTTTCTTCCATGCTGGCTACAATTTCCAAACTCTTATTAACTCGGTACATTCCTCCTAGGACATCTGCCATCATGAGTTGTTCTTCTAGTAGAGCATCATTGATAGGAATCAAGTCTTCTATCCTCATCCGGGATAAGTGATCAGCTACACCGTTCTCTATTCCCTTTTTGTCCAGGATTTCCATGTCAAATTCTTGTAGCAGGAGGATCCACCTTAGCAGTCTCGGCTTGGTGTCCTTTTTCGCATAAATATACCTTAGTGCAGCATGGTCCGTGTAAACGATCACTTTTGATCCCACCAAGTAGCTTCTGAATTTTTCAAAGGCAAACACTAATGCCAATAGTTCTTTCTCGGNCTTACCCTTGCCCCTAGATCGCAAAGGAAATTGTTGAATGTGAGTGGACCAATTGAACATGGAGAGTGAAGCTTCCCGGATCGTCTAGCTTATTCGGTACTACCTTCTTCTAGATGATGGCGCTACACTCGTGTGTCATTACCATCATGCCTTGGAGCTCTTTTGTTCTTGCCAAGATTGCATCTTTTATGAATTTTTGGTATGGTGGCACCAATGCCAAAGCATCCATGAGCGGCATGGTGAGTTCCACTTTCTTCAGATATTCTACAAACTGAGCTCTGTATTTATCGAGGAGTTCTTTCTTGAATCTTCCTGGAAAAGGGTAAGGAAGTTTATATGCAGGTGGAACAAACCTTAGCTCTTTGGGTTTTTCAAAATGGGCAGCAAGTGTCGTCTTAATCCCGATATTTTGTTCTCTGACTTTGGTGAAGAGCTGATCTTCAACACTTTCTTGAACATCTTCTACCTCGTAGTTAACTTCTGATTTTTCAAAGTCATCCCCCCCACTAGGTCAGAAGCGTCCTCGCTGATTTGTGGAGCTTGATCTTTTGGTGCAAGAATATTGCCGCTTCGTGGAGTTACAGCTTGTTCATAGGATGGTTGTGAAGTGGTTTCATAGTGCATTTGTTATTGTATTAGCCGAATATGTTCTTCCTGCCTGTCCAACCGTGAACTGATTGATTTGATATCCTGGTTGCTAGTGTAGTGACTCTGAACCAGCTGGGTTAAGAGATTCTTGATGTCAGAATCTTGTGCATCCTGTGGGTAGAACCAATAATGTCCATACGGTGGCGGTGGGTACGGATTTTGATATTGTTAATGTTGAGGGTAATATTGGAAGGGAGTGAAAGCCTGCTGTGTATATGCATTATCATTGTACTGAGTAGCGAGGTGAGGTTGTGTAGTTGGAGTTGTTGTGTCGTCGTACTGTTTATGGTCGTTGGTGATGACTGCGTCCCCATATCGGCCACTATCCGTCGGGACTGCCCCGATACTCGCTACTTTAGTGTCTTGAACGCTTTGTCCCTTTAGTAAAGCATCCAAACGAGCTTGTAGTTGCATTACTTCATTTTCCCTCTGATTATTCAGCTCAGTTGTAACGTTGTCAATGTCGTCCTCGTAATTACTATCACTTGTAGCCATATTCTCGACAAGGTTCATCCCATCGTCTACGTCTTAGCCGAGGAAGATTCCATTGCTTGCAGTATCCAGCTGATCCTTATATTTTTTTGACACACCTATATAGAGGATACTGAGTAGTGAGGAGCTTGAGTAACCATGATGGGGACATTTTAGTGTGTACCCTTTTAGACGTTCCCAAGCTTCACTGAATAGCTTGTCTTCGAGTTGAGTGAATGTGGAGATATCCAATCGCAGTTTTGCTGTTCTTGATGGCGAGAAGAATTTCTTGAGAAAGGCTCGTTTGCATTCATCCCACGATGTTACGGATCCCGGTTTGAGAGTCTTTTCCCATTGATGAGCTCTGCCTTCCAGGGAGAATGGAAAAAGACGTAACTTGAATATGTCTTCCGAGATTCCTTCTTGTTTTGTCAAAGAACAGATCTTCTCAAAATCATCTAGGTGATCTAAGGGGTCTTCCACGGCTTCACCCTGATATTTGTTGTTCCGGACCATGGCAAGCATACTACTCTTTATCTCGTATCCAGCATCACTTGAGGGTGGGGTAATACCGATTCGTGTTCTGTAGTTGGTGGGGGAATCACATTCTCCGATGAGACGTTGGTGTCGTCGTATATCGGCTTGTTCCCGTTGTGCGTCATTCATTCCTTCTTGGAGATGGTACGTGTTATCCATTTGAACTTGTTGTTATAGGTACCTGCGAAAAAGTCTCAAAGAACGTAGTTAGAGTCGAAAAAGAAAGTAAAATCTTAGTCTTGCTAAGAATAGGAAATGCAATACTCAAATTTCTCCCAAATCGGCAACGGCGCCAATTGATAAGTAGCTATTTCTACGGGTTCTACTCAGTTAAAGACCCACTACTTATAATCGAATGTAGTATAGGTTATGGGTCTTATCAATCCGATGGGAGAGTTCAAGGTACTGCATTCATGGTATTCTTTTACATGCTAAGAGAGATTAAATAGTTGAAATGGCAGGGATCTATCACCTAGATTCTAACAATAACAGGAAAAACAGGTATTGAACCTAAATATTGCTAAGGAACTGAAGATATAGTAGCTAGAGAAATGAAGTTGCAGAAGAAGATAGGAATCGGTTCAAGGGACAAGGGATTTTTCGGGTCTAATATGTTAAAAACCTTTCCTTTGATGCTAGAGTTACTCCCTATAAGGCTAATCCTTTAGCGTAGAGTTATGGACTTAGACAAATCCACCTCCGTGGTATAAGTCTCTTTGCTGTCTCACGACTTAACCTCACTATCACGTAGTGATCCATGAAAACAGCAAGCTTGAATAAACAACTCTATTAATGCCAAAACGCTCTCTAGGCATCTAATTCCTTAGGCTAGGATGAGCGAATCTCTTATGAGATTGGTCCTCGCAAACATTCAAACATGGCGTTTGTTTGAAGAAGCTCAAGAGCAAAAGTCAAATAGCGAAGATGACTAAGCATTAATAGTATCAAATAAGAAAGGATTAAGATGGATTAAGCATAGATCCACATCAAAGAATGGGCTTTCAACTCATTTTCCCTACCCTTGCCCCAAAACCGATATGGACTACTCATGCACCATTTGAGAAACCTCAAAACCCATGAGGATAAGAAGGTTACTAATGGCTTGCAAGATAGTCGAAAATAAGAAAAGGAAAAGCTTTCTTGAAATACACTAAGCGATATTACAAAAAAAACTTTTAGATTGCATAAAAAATCAAAGCTTTTAAACAAGCTCTAATGGCGAAAATACAAAAGCAGTTCCTGATTTTTAAAAAGAGACAGAAAATAAAACTTAGAGAGCGTGGTGATAAGGAGAAGAAGAGGAGAGAGTATTTATACATAAAAACCTAAAACGTTGGGACCACTTTCCCGAAATGGTACTATTTTGGATTTTAGCGTTTCGGGCTCAAGTCGTGGCGAACAAGCCGAAACGCCAACTCTTCTCATTCTTCGGGCAGGTTCCATATCGGGCAAGTATTTCGGGATCATGCCGTGAAGGCTCGCCTTCCTTGTAACTTAAATCGGGTGCTTCCCTTTTTCTCGCTTCGATATTCATCTCCATGGAATCTTCTTGCTGGATCTTCTCTCCGGGGTGGCTCTTTCGGGACAAAGTCGCTGCTACTCGTCGAGGTTCATCATGCGCTTGTCTATATCGGCTACGAGGTCGTGATCCATGCTCGATATTTCCTACTTGTCCTCCATTCGAGATTTCCTTCCTTGGTTTCTTCTTCGGACCATCCTAAACACCTGAGAAAAAACTCAAAACATGCAAGACTATGCAAATACCTAACCTAATACATCTAAACTATCATGAGTGAAAATGTCATAAAACCCAAGATGAAAGTGCAAGAATGAAGTCCTAACTAACATTCTGAACCATACTGAGATGCATCTAAACTATCATGAGTGAAAATGTCATAAAAATTAAGATGAAAGTGCAAGAATGAAGTCCTAACTAACATTTCTTCTTCGGAACATCCTGAAATCCTGAGAAAACACTCCAAACATGCAAGACTATGCAAATACCTAACCTAATGCAGCTAAACTATCATGAGTGAAAATGTCATAAAAACTAAGATGAAAGTGCAAGAATGAAGTCCTAACTAACATGAAATGTGTGTTAAAAACATGCAATTTACAGAGATATCAGCTCTCCTTTCCTTGTCTTTGGCAGGTTCAAGATCATGATCACTGGCTCCCATCTCCTCTTTCCTATAAACAAAAACATAAAAGCATAAAATAGAAAAGGAATATATACAAAGATAGTCATGGGATTGCCTCCCAAGTGCGCTTTTGTTTAACGTTGTTTAACTCGACTTTTCTTACTCCCTTTAGCGTGGAGCTCGGACGGTTGGAGTGGAAGGAGACTTGGTGGAGCTTGCCCCTGGCTGGATCTCCATGGTGCAGGTCGTGTTCATCATTTCCATTACTTTACCCTTGTCCCTTCCAATCACCCCAGTGGAAGTAGAAACCTTTCTTTTGCAAAAGGCTTTGCACCCCCCTTTCGCTTGACCTTGCAGAGTATGGAATCATCCTTGAGCTCCAATGGATGTAGACTAAGGATGCTCTCAGGTTGGAACTCACCATAGCTGGTTCCCTTCTTATCGGTCACGAAGAGAAGTTTAAGGATGTTCCTCTTCCCTTTTCTTTCCCTTGTTTCCATCTCCGGGTGACTTTCTTCTTTTTCACAACTGAACAGGGCCAGAAAAGCCTCTTTATAGGGTTCTTCTTCAGCCTTAATCTCATCCTCAAGTCGAGCTATTTCCTTTGTTGAAAACGAGAAACAAGTACCTGATAGACTCATAATTTAGCATATTTTAGCATCCATTTTAGATAGTTTTGCATATGCTTTTGCATTCATTTAGCCAATTTTACTCCCATTTGCATCCATATTAAAGTTTAGTAAGTTTTAGCTTAGGTTGTTGCATATTTATACATATTGAGTCCTTATTATGTGTTTTGGAGGCTTGAAGGACTATATGGAGTCTCATGAATGATCAAGAGGAGGAAGAGAAGCAGGCAAATGAGAAGCAAAAGTCTTTTAGAAGCATATCGAGAAATTTCGAGGTGCGAAATGTATGGGTCCGGACGAAGCCTTTGCACTTAGATTCATACTCTTAAGCCTTTATCAAAGTTGTAGAAGATCCAGTGAGATTTCTAATGCCGTTAAAACCAAGTCATTACGATCAGCGGTTCAGGAGATATGGCAATTCTTGCAAGACAGTACGAAGCAAGCAAAGCAGAGTTCACCTCGGTTTGGTCACCTCAAACAGACAAACCGAGGTGGAGCCACCAGAGTTTACCTCAGTTTGGTCACCTCGGACAGAAAAACCGAGGTGAATTCACCAAAGTTTACCTCGGTTTGGTCACCTCGGACAGACAAACCGAGACGAAGCCAGACTGCCTGAAGTGACTGGAAGATCGGGTCAGATGAAGACTTTCCATTCCGATTCAGCCTCATAACTCTTCCTGAAAGTTGTAGATAATTGCAGAAGCTTTCATGTGGAGGTGATTTCATGTCATTAGGAGCTGCGGTTAGGGAGATATGGCTATTTTCTCAAGACTGCTCCTCCGGGTCAAAACCCGGTTTGTTCCGGGTTGACCTGGTTTGACATTCTTCCCTATAAATTCTTAAAAACCTAATTTTTATGCATCTTCTCTTGTGCTGAAACACAAAATTCGACCCTTTGGGGTTTTGAGGAGATTTGGATATTTCTTTTATGTTTAATGCAATTTGATTCTTCTTTCTTCTATTAATCTTTTCTCTAATCATGTCTAGCCTTTCTCTAATCTTTAATTTGATGGGTTTAATCATGATTAGTGAGTAGTTCTTTAGAAACTTGGGGATTGGTTAGATTTAGGTATTTCTAATGGTTCAATCTTGCAATCTAGGTTAGATTCTTTTATCTCTCTTCTTATTAAGTAGTTCCTAATGCCAAATAGCTAATCTTTACTATTTTGGATCATAAGCATTTCGCACACCCACCAAGTGTTTGATGAAATGCTTGAACCAACTTTCTAAGAGATTTACATTCCTAGCCTAAGACATTAGTTGCCTAGGGTGTTTATCATGCTATTTAGACTTGTGTTTAATGCTTGCTAGTCATTTTAATGCTAAAACATCATTAGTTCATTAGGGTGATTAGTAAAGGGATTATTACCACACATCATGGATTAGTCTTTATTAAGTGTTCTAGGCATAGAGATGGCTTGTTTAGTTGCTTAAATGATTGCAAGGTTGTCCATTTGATTGCCCAAATCAATGATTCCATCCCTAGGTTTCATTTTTAGCTAATTAGTAATCTTGATTAGTAGTTAATTGTTTGATTAGTGCTTGATTAGTGATAATTAAGGTTTTAGATCATATAATTAGTCTTGTAGTGTCTCCTTTAGCTAGTAGCTTGCTTTTATTAGTTCCTTGTCTCCTCAATTTCGAATTTGGCTTAGCTTAGACTGAACTTTGTATTCCTTTTGCATCAAACTCCCAAGATGGATTGATAACCTCAAGTATTGCAATGACATGAGCAATTGAGGAATTGCTTGCAAGACAAAAAAATCTTGTATCAATTTGGCGCCGTTGCCATATTGGGATTGTTTGATCACTAGGATTTGAGTTTAGTTTGAGACTAAGCTTTCTTTTGTTTTTGTTTGTTTGGTTACTAACTTTCTTTCAAGTGTTTGTTCTTTTTGCAAGGCACAATCACAAGGGAGAAAGCATGGATTCAGATATAGCTTCAATGTTGAAGGCTATATTAGAGAATCAAGAAAGAGGGATGGCTTGGGACCCCACAAGCCACCATGGTTTTGAAAGCTCATCCACTTATCAAGGAGGAATTTTGGATGGAAACTTTGCTCAAGAGAACCAATATGGATATGGTGAGAGATACCAATCTTGGGACATGGAGTATGATCAAGGAGAAACCAATTCTTCCCAAATCTCTTATGAAGAAGAGAATCTCAACTTGGCGAAGTTGATTTTGGAACAGCAAGAGAAGTTTAATGAGCGCATTCTCATGCTTGACATCACATTTGGCACTCCTACTCCATGTTCAAGAGTTGTTGCAACATCACATGTGGAGTCCATCAACACCAACATTACCCAATGGAATGAGGAAGAAGAGGATAAAGATCAAATAAATGATGAACTCCAACAAGAAGCTGAAGGGTCTATAGAAGAACTTGAAGCACTTTTTGGATGCATGGTTGATGAGAATCTTGTGACAAGATATGAAGATCCTTGTGAAGGTGTTTTGGTTGTTGATTGCATAGAGAATGCATGTGAGAGCTCAATTGTTGAGAAAGAGCTCCTAACCAAGAAGGACACACAT
This sequence comes from Alliaria petiolata, assembly GCA_020283515.1. Classification (NCBI taxonomy): domain Eukaryota; kingdom Viridiplantae; phylum Streptophyta; class Magnoliopsida; order Brassicales; family Brassicaceae; genus Alliaria; species Alliaria petiolata. The sequence continues at coordinate 432,705,757 of JAHZTW010000001.1, forward strand.
GTGCAACTCATTTCCAAGATGGAGAAAAAGGATAGTCACATTGAAGAAGAAGAATCTCCAATGGCACAACCCTTTGCCAAGTATCTTGGTTTAATCTCCACCAATGAAGAGAGCATTGATGATCCATGGAAGTTACCATTTGAGAAGGTTAGGATGCAAGAGTTTAGGGGATGGTTCTATGATGAGTATGAACCTGGTGATGCGAGCTTCAACATGTCGAGCTAGAGACTTAAAAACAAGCGCACTTGAGAGGCATTCTCATGTTTATCCTAGTAAAAGGGATGTTGGAGGTCATGGAGCATTGTACAAGGTCAAATCTGCCCAAGGAAAAGTGTCCAAAGCCTCCTCTAACTCCACTCCACACACTCCAAAACTCCAAGGTATCACTCCACCTCCTTTGTATATATTTTCTTTAGATTTTCGTTTTTGTATTTGGTCTTGTTGATTGAGGTCTCCCTTGGACTTTTATTACACAAGAGACTGTGTAATTTAAGTTTGGGGGAGAGGTTGAGAGATTTGACATTGTGTTTTGTGAGTCTTATTTTTACTTTTATGCATATTTGAGTCTCATGCATTCACTAAGAAAAATTTCGAAAATTTCAAAAAACAGCATTTTGTTGCATTTGCATTTGTCACATAAGTAGGATTGAGTCTAGAGTTTTTATCATTTAGGATTGCATTCATATGCATTGGGAGCAATGATGAGCCTATCCTTGTAGATTTTTAACTTTTGTGATCAATTCAACACCCTAGTTAGTAGTTCTTTGATGCTTGTGAATAAATTTGAAAGTAAGGAAGAACCATGCTTGGACCACCTCATTTGTCACTAGTTTTTGGTCAAAATGGGTCTTGAAATTGATAGTCAACTCTAATCACTTAAACCTAATTTTGACATATAATTATCATGCTTGCATTGAAAGTGAATTCATGGATTAAAATACTTGAGCTTTCTTATCCACTTTGCCACCCTTTTGCTATCTCAAGTAGAACCCCTACCATAACCAATCTCCTTTGAAGCCAACTGTTCTTGTGTGAATGTTTGTGAGGCCTTTATTTCGATTGAACCCAGCATAAAGTGTTAGGTTTGGGACGACAAGTATAGATTTTCATGTAGATTCTAGCCTTGCATCTTGGGGCTAGCTTTAGGCTTAGGATTTGGGGATTATTGGATGAGGTGCTATTTGGATCTTTGGTGAAGAAGTTTGGAAAGAAAGAGGTGTTGAATGAGAGGGCTTGGTGAAAATAAGGGGAAGAATGGTTTGAAATGGAAAATCTTGTGTTTGAAAATGAATAGCTCCAAGTAAATAAAAATGCTAGGTGGTCTTAAGAAAAAAAAAAAAAATAAAAAGAGCCAAAAAGGCTAAAGAAACAAAATTATGTGTGCATTTATAAAGGCTGCCTAGAGATCAAAGGAGAGCTAAATAACAAGAAAAGATTACTCCATTCACAGAAAATGATAAGTTGAAGAAGTTCCCCCTTAGAGCTTTAAAAGGAAGAAATGTGATTGAAATTCAAAGGGTTTAGCAAGGCACAAAAAGCTTTGAGAGAAAGGGTAGATTCTAGAGGGTTGAGTGAGCTAAAAAAAAATGAATGAGAGGGGTATAGGATCATTGATAGCATTTTGGGTAGATGAAAATCTATGCTTGTATGCATCACTTGTTTCTTACCTTTAGCATTATGCATATGGTTCAATCTTTCTTGAGTGTTACCCCTACTTAAATGCAAAACCGGATGAATTGAGATCATTTTTATCTCAAAACCCAGTCCCTAAGCCAAATGAATTTACTTTCCTTACAATGTCATGATTCATGGTTTCACACTTAATGAATATTAAAGGGTTGGTTTGATAGGGAGGCTTGTTTTGATTGAGTCTTAGGTACATTTGAATGTTGAGATGGGCATGGCTAACTCTTTTGGAGTAGAAAGTGTTCACATGCATTCTAGAATTAAGAACTAGGATGTTGAGTTGATCATTATTGTTAGCAATCTTGGATATTGAGCTCCCACTTTTAAACCTCTCTCCCTTGCTTGAATTTTGTTTGCTTGAGGGCAAGTAAAAGGCAAATTTGGGGGAGTTGATAGACTCATAATTTAGCATATTTTAGCATCCATTTTAGATAGTTTTGCATGTGCTTTTGCATTCATTTAGCCAATTTTACTCCCATTTGCATCCATATTAAAGTATAGTAAGTTTTAGCTTAGGTTGTTGCATATTTGTACATATTGAGTCCTTATTAAGTGTTTTGGAGGCTTGAAGGACTATATGGAGTCTCATGAATGATCAAGAGGAAGAAGAGAAGCAGGCAAATGAGAAGCAAAAGTCTTTTAGAAGCATATCGAGCATTTCGAGGTGCGAAATGTATGGGTCCGGACGAAGCCTTTGCACTTAGATTCATGCTCTGAAGCCTTCATCAAAGTTGTAGAAAATCCAGTGAGCTTTCTAATGCCGTTGAAATCAAGTCATTACGATCAGCGGTTCAGGAGATATGGCAATTCTTGCAAGACAGTACGAAGCAAGCTAACCAGAGTTCAACTCGGTTTGGTCACTTCGGACAGACAAACCGAGGTGGAGCCACCAGAGTTTACCTTGGTTTGGTCACCTCGGACAGAAAAACTGAGGTGAAGTCACCAGAGTTTACCTCGGTTTGGTCACCTCGGACAGACAAACCGAGGCGAATCCAGACTGCCTGAAGTGACTGGAAGATTGGGTCAGATGAAGGCTTTCCATTCCGATTCAGCCTCAGAACTCTTCCTGAAAGTTGTAGAGAATTGCAGCAGCTTTCATGTGGAAGTGATTTCATGTCATTAGGAGCTGCGATTAGGGAGATATGGCTATTTTCGCAAGACTGCTCCTCCGGGTCAAAACCCGGTTTGTTCCGGGTTGACCCGGTTTGACCCGGTTTGACATTCTTCCCTATAAATACTTAAAAACCTAATTTTTATGCATCTTCTCTTGTGCTGAAACACAAAATTCGACCCTTTGGGGTTTTGAGGAGATTTGGAGATTTCTTTTATGTTTAATGCAATTTGGATTCTTCTTTCTTCTATTAATCTTTTCTCTAATCATGTTTAGCCTTTCTCTAGTCTTTAATTTGATGGGTTTAATCATGATTAGTGAGTAGTTCTTTAGAAACTTGGGGATGGGTTAGATTTAGGTATTTCTAATGGTTCAATCTTGCAATCTAGGTTAGATTCTTTTATCTCTCTTCTTATTAAGTAGCTCCTAATGCCAAATAGCTAATCTTTACTATTTTGGATCATAAGCATTTCACACACCCACCAAGTGTTTGATGAAATGCTTGAACCAACTTTCTAAGAGATTTACATTCCTAGCCTAAGACATTAGTTGCCTAGGGTGTTTATCATGCTATTTAGACTTGTGTTTAATGCTTGCTAGTCATTTTAATGCTAAAACATCATTAGTTCATTAGGGTGATTAGTAAAGGGATTATTACCACACATCATGGATTAGTCTTTATTAAGTGTTCTAGGCATAGAGATGGCTTGTTTAGTTGCTTAAATGATTG
>JAHZTW010000001.1:432747602-432814434 GCA_020283515.1 Alliaria petiolata
CCGCTTTTCAAGTCTATTTTTGAGAAGATGGTGGCGCCACTCAACTCATCCAGCATGTCATCTAACCGTGGGATTGGATGCCTATACTTGATGGTAATGTTGTTGATGGCCCGGCAGTCCACGCACATTCTCCAAGTACCGTCCTTCTTGGGTACTAGCAAGACCGGTACAGCACAGGGGCTTAAACTATCGCGGATATATCCTTTAGCCATCAGCTCCTGGACTTGTTTCTCTAGCTCATTCGCCTCCTCCGGATTCACTCTATAGGCTGCCCTATTGGGTAAGGGAGCGCCGGGGATGAGATCTATCTGATGCTCAATGCCTCGGATGGGAGGTAGACCGGCTGGTATCTCATCCGGGAAGACGTCCTTGAAGCTGTCTAGCAGTGTGCTAACTTCAGGTGGCAAGTCTTTCTCTCCTTGTCCTGAAATCATACCTTCCTTAAAGATTATTAGTAGTACCTGTGTTTTATGATCTAAGGCCTTTAAAACGGTGCTAGATGATACGTAAAGGCTGGTTTTACTTACCTTGGATCCTTTGTCCATGGCCTTTTGCAAGTCAAAGATCTCATTTGGGGTAAGTGGGGCAAGCTTGTGTTTGCGCTTGTTATGCGTGAAGTTGTAGAAGTTGGTTCGGCCGTTATGCTGAGTCTCTTTGTCGAATTGACATGGCCTGCCGAGAAAGATGTGGCCGGCTTGCATAGGGACTACATCGCAAAGGACTTGATCCGCATACTTCCCTTTGCTAAAGGGAACAAGGACTTGTTCTCCTATTTTCAGCTCCGTCTCATCATTCAGCCACTTAAGTCTATATGCTCGGGGATGCTTGGTCTTCTCTAGACCTAGCTTGTCTACCAAGTATTTGCTCGCCACATTGGTACATGATCTTCCGTCTATGATCAGGCTGCATATCTTGGAGTTGATGGTACACCGTGAGTGAAAGATGTTCTCCCATTGCAGTGTCTCTGGATCAAAGAACGTGCTGAGGGATCTCCTGGTGACTAGTATTTCTCCCTCGTCAGGATAGTCGGTGACTTCGTCCTCGGACTCCATTGGCTCGACTTCGGCCTCATCCTGAGATTCGTACTCGCCACTGTCCTTGAGGATCATCAGACGTTGATTAGGACAATCCCGTGCATAGTGTCCCTTCCCTTGACACTTGAAACAAGTAATGTCTCGGGCTCGCTGAGTTTGAGGCTTGCTAGCCTCCAGCTTGGTTCCTCTAGGTGCTTCGGCAGGGGACTTCTTGAACCTAGAAGCGACGTCTATGGCCTTTCCCTTGTCCATGCTTCTCGGCTAGGAACTCCAAGCGGGTCTAGTGCGTGCAGTAGAGGCGGTCTTCCTCTTAATATGCTGCTCCGCCTGAACAGCTAAGTGTAGAAGCTCATCTAGGTCGCGGTATGTCTGTCTCTCCACCTTTCTAGTGATTCGGTCATGTAGGTCGTCTAAGAACTGGGCCATAAGAGTCTCCTCTGTATCTCCGGTCTCCAAGCGGTTCTTCAATGTCTCGAATTCTTCAAAATATTCCTCCACGGACTTAGCTCCTTGTGTGATCTTCCGGAATCGCTTCTGTAGCTCGCGGTGATAGTAGGCAGGGATGTATCGCTTCCTCATTTGATATCTCATCTCCTCCCAAGTGTTAACTTGGCCGTGCTGGTGGCGTCTTCTCTCGGACACCTCTCTATCCCACCAGGATAGTGCTTTCTCGGTGAGCTGAGCTGCGTCTAGGTAGATCTTCCTAGCGTCCGAGTAATGGTAATACTCAAAGATGTATTCCATGCGCCTTTCCCAGTCAATGTAAGCTTCGGGATTGACTCGTCCGGCGAAGGTAGGGGCTTTCAGTTTGAGGTCCTTGCCTCCAAGCCAAGGCTGTTCCTCCTCTAGGTCGCGGCCTCCTCGGTTTCTTCCCCGGTCTCGGTCTCTGTCCCGCTCATTCCTCCTGGCGTGACGATCATGATTAGTAGGAGGGGGATTATCGTCCTCCAGGCTAGGCATATCACTGTCCGAGCCACTGTCTCCTGGCTGCGGGGGTGCTCGGCCTCGGTTCCGAGGGCCATTAGCTGCTGCTGGTGCGGGTGGTGGTGGTGGAGCTGCGGCTGGTACTCGTTGCTCCAGCAGGGTCATCCGTTGGCTAATGCCTCTCATGGCATCCAGTAGCTGCGTCATAGCGTTCTGTTGCTCGACGTTCTCCATGTGTTCCTGAAAGGAGATTAACACAAGTATCAACGTTCGCGAATAAAAGTTAAAGGCTTAGAAAACCCGAGGGCTAAGCTAATCCTTAACTAATACATCCGGTTTATGACTCAAAGAAAAACAAGGCTGGTATGCACACACGGTTCCATATGAATGCAATATGGTCCGTGCTTCAACAAATAAGGTAAGTGCGTGCGACCAAAGCAATTTACTAAGTAACAAAAGGAAATATGCAGCTATGCGTATAACTAAAATAGGAAAACACTTAATGCTAACAATTCTTTTTGGCTTTTTCATTTTATGAATGAATCAAAGCAGAAAATTAATAACACGAGATGAACAGGATGTTCGGCTAAACGAAACGCAAACAATCCTAATCAAGCAAGCGCGACAAGCAAACAGATTAAATGACCTTTTTTTTTTTTTGAAATATGAAAGCGATCAGGAAACAAATATGCAAGCAACACTATTTTTATGATTCTTTTTGGTTTTAATGAATGCAAACGAGATGCAGAAACAAAGAAATCAAAAAGCAAGCAGGTGCAGAAACAAGATGAGAACTAAACGAAAGAAAGCAAGAAAACAGATAGAAGTACACCTGATCTAGAAGCCTTTCGGCTCTGATACCAGATGACACAGGATCCCGGGGGTGGAATCTTGTATGGACGGCGGGATTGAGCCGCTGGTTGTTCAACGCTCTCGGCAACAATCAAGGGATGGACGGCGGAGTGAAATGGATCGAGTATGGAACCAAACAAAGAGCCGTACAACTCTATTTGTAAGGTCAGATGATGGTGAACGGTTATAGAACGGATGGATCGAGGGTCGCCACAAAGTTGATGAGGGAACTTTGATAAGACCGATCTCTCAAGCTCAAATGAATCGCACAAGATGAGCAAGGGAGGGTTTAGCCGACGGCTAGGTTTTCTTTCTTGAAGAAAGTTCGGTTTCTTTATTGATTTAGGGTAAAAATATACAAGGCTGTGAGAGGGGACTTTATAAGGGTCCGAACAGCTATGCCCTTCTAGGGGACTTGAAGCAAATTACATGAAAACTATACTAAAGAAATAATCGGCTAACATATGCCTTACTCTAAGAATAAAATGTAAATAGATGGCTAACAAATGCCTTATTCTAATAAATGAAATAGAAACGGCTAAGTAACAAAGAAAGATATAAACCAAAGTTTTATTAGCCCAAATAATCATATGGAAATATGTAAATCTCTTACCTCGGCCGGACGGTTTAGATGGACTGCCGCATCTGGTTTGATCAATTGATGCTCTCAATGAGGAATAAGGAAACTTCTCTCCTTTCGTGAATAACCGGCCACTCTTTGATATAACTCAAGGTTTTGATACTTGGACCGTTGTTGATGAAAGTAGCGTCCTCGGCGTGCGTACGGCCGTGATCCTTAAGCTCGGCATCCTTTAGCTCGGCATCGCGCATAAGGTCGTGATCTTCTAGCTCGGCATTGGCTATGGCTGCTTCTCTCGAAATACTTAGCTGGTCAAGCTGAGACGTGATGGCCTGGAGCTCACAGTTGGTGATAAGTGTTTCCACGGCATGATTAAAGCTCTCGGCCACGTCCTTAGTTCCGGACCGCGTCCTTGGCGTTTGTCTCAGGATGGGAACGAGGCTGGCCGGATGGATGCTGGTATCTAAGTCTGTATCATTTTCCAGGGAGCATGTTCGACGAGAATGTTCGACCAACTGGTCGAACAACATTTCCAGGGGCAATGTTCGACCAAGATGTTCGAAGAGTTGGTCGAACTGAAGACAGAAGCCAAGCGAGCAGGGATTATGTTCGACGAAGATGTTCGATCAGCTGGTCGAACAACATTTCCAGGAGCAATGTTCGACCAAGATGTTCGACGAGCTGGTCGAACATTACACTGACGAATCCCTTTTGTCACTTTGATGGGTCCCTCCTATAAATACTCTTTAGACCTAATTTTTATGATAACTTTTATTATCTATTGTCATAGCTTAAACTTTTATCCTCTTTGGGAGAAAAACCTTGTATTTGCTTTGGATCTTTAAGTTTTATGCAATATCTATCTTGAACTTCTATTAATCTTTTCTCTAATCATGTTTAACCTTTCTCTTATCTTTGATTTGATGGGTTTAACTATGATTAGTGAGTAGTTCCTTAGGAACTTGGGGATGGGTTAGATTTAGGGATTTCTAATGGTTCAATCTTGCAATCTAGGATAGATTCTTTCATCTCTGTTCTTATAAAGTAGTTCTTAATGCCAAATAGCTAATCTTTGCTATTTTGGATAATAGGCATTTCACACACCCACCAAGTGTTTGATGAAATGCTTGAACCAACTTTATAAGAGATTTACATTCCTAGCCTAAAACATCATTAGTTGCCTAGGGTGTTTATCATGCTATTTAGACTTGTGATTAATGCTTGCTAATCATTTTAATGCTAAAACATCATTAGTTCATTAGGGTGATTAGTGAAGGGATTATTGCCACACATCATGGATTAGTCTTTAATTAGTGTTCTAGGCATAGAGATGGCTTGATTAGTTGCTTAAATGATTGCAAGATTGTCCATTTAGTTTCCCAAATCAATGATTCCATCCTTAGGTTTCATTTTTAGTAATTTTTTAATCTTAATTAGTAGTTAATTGCGTCATTAGTACTTGATTAGTAGTAATTAAGGCTTAGTTTCATATAATTGAACTTGTAGTGTCTTTTTTAGGTTGTGTTTTGCTTTTAATTGTTGCTTGTCACCTTAAATCTTTTAATTTAGCTTAGCTTAAACCAAACTTTGCATTCTCATTGAATCAATTTCCCAAGATGGATTGATACCTCAAATATTGCAATGATATGGGCAATTGAGGAATTGCTAGCAAGATTAAAAAAGTCTTGTTTCAATCCTCACGACCTGATCTGCTTCCTCCACAGCCACGTTCCCAACGTTCGGTTCCACCACTGGTGCAACGGCCGGTACCACTGGCGGTACAGGCACAACCAGTGGCGGTACAGGCGCAACCGCCGGTAAACGCTCCAACACCTAAGCTAACAAACCCAGCACGGCCTCCAGCCTATCCGGAACAGCACCCGCAGCATTCCCAGCCACGTTCGCCACTCCACTCGCAGCCACATTGGCAGCAGCCGCGTTCGCAGCAGCCGCGTTCGCAGCAGCAGCAGCCGCGTTCGCAGCAGCATCAGCCGCAGCCTCGACCGCCGTAGCAGCCTCAATTTCCTGCCGGTTCTCAACCCCATTCTCAGTTCCAGAACTCCCCGAGTTCACAGAACCATTCAACCTTGCAGCCCTAGTCTTTCTCGGAGCCATCTGCAAGAAAATCAGAACCGGTTTGCCCGAAGCTAACACCAGACAAGAGTTCCAAACTCTACAGAAACAACAGACCGCGAGACTCTGCAGTGAAAGGTGGATATTTCTAACCCCAACTATGCAAATGAACTATCCTAGAATCGACCATGCTCTGATACCACTTGTGACGACCCAACCCGATAATTCTTTCCGGACCGGCCGTCCCGAGTCTAACTCTAGCCAGAATTCATACTTAGCATATTTTTCAGATTTTTCTTAAAACTTAAACAACGGATTCGATTCATAAAAGCCCATTCTTATTGCATAATTAATCCAATTCCAATGTATAACAGAGGTTCTTAAACAGAAAACTAACTTAGCAAAATTCGATCTAAGTCATAAACAGAAACAAAGCCAATATCCAGAATAACTCATGATAAATAAAACCCCCAAAAACCCAGTCCTAATCCACTCTTTCTTCACTGCCTTCAAGTCTGCCTTCAAGACTAAACGTCCTGGATAATTTCCTTACATCCACACTCAACACAAAAGAGAGGCGTAAGCATTACCAGAAATGCTTAGTGAGTACGGTCATCCCGTACCACCGCCAATAACAGAATTGCAATCATACAATAGTTAAACAAGTCACATTGACACTTAGCAAGCAAGCACATAAAACATATATGATCATCTACCCTAACTCGCGGACCATGACTTATGAACTCGGTTCGGCTCTAGCGTGAATCACACATCACCTAACCACAAGACTCGATCCGGCTATCCAAGCGAGCTAGTTAGAAATCATGTATTCTCACGGTTCATACTTAACCAATCACAATCACAGAACATTGCCTTGCTAAGCCGAAACCACTAACTTACACAAGCAATCAATGAAACCAGATAACTTAGCATTCCTACGGTTCTAGCTACCAGCTACAGTCACGCACTCACCTTAGACACAAAGGCAAATGTTTCAGTCGGATGAAATTCCGTGATTACTCGAACAGATTCGGTGCTAGTCGTACACAGCCGCGTCCTCTCGGCTATCGCTACGGCTACACTCGCGAGATCCAATCTCCTCTCGCATATCTTCCTATCTGTTCACTTTTCCTCGAACCAGAATCTGAATCCCCTCGGAAACAGCACATAACAGACGGATTAGTCGAATGACTTTCGACAGAAACTCAGCACGAATCGACTTATCCGATCACATACGGAAATCGCTCGAACGGATTCGAAGTGCTCTCGGACGGATTCGACGTGCTCTCGGATATTTGACCATCCGCTCGGACAACCCTCGGATATCTCGGCCAGAACTCGCCTACGGTCAGATGACACGATTATATCTCGGCAGAAACAGATCAGACAGAAATCTCACAGTAATGTTCGGCTTACCTTGGCTATCTCTCGGACACGATCGGATATCTCCCGGATGCAGTCGAACACTCTCGGCTACGGTCGGGAATCCTTCGAACACGGTCGGATTCGTCTCGGCTACGGTCACAATCGCTCGACCACGTCCGATCTCCTCTCGATCAGAACTTTGCTCCCTCGGCCAAAATTGCCTCCTTAGGTTTTCTCTCGGATAATTTCGCGATCCCCCAAGCGGCCACAGGATAAAGCCTTTATATAGGGCGAAAACCCTAGCCATACCATCCAACCCAGCCTTAGCCGACACGTCTCGGTTTTTCCCCGGTTATGTTCGGTCCGATTTAAATTTGCCTCGAACATGTCCCACATCGCTCGACCAAAATCACGAGCCGCTCGACTAAATTCACAGCCCATGGCCCATCCTGACACTTAGTCAAATTCCTCGGACTTATTCACAGTTTTTACTTAGCTCGTCCATTTTCACTCGGCCATAGCCACGGTACCGTCCATCTCTCACGGACACAGTCACTGTACAACATTTTTACACGATCATGATTAACCTCACTCGAATCAGAATGTATATACAATGGTAATCCCATGACCCGCACGACCATACTCGAGATTCCGAGTCGCGGATGCTACAGGTTTCCTAACCAGCTCCTACATTTGTATCATAATAATAAAAAAGAAATGCTTTGTTAAAAAACAAGTTAATCATGTTATGAGAGACTTCATGTTTTTCATGAATTTCGTCTTGTGAATCTTTGACTTCTAAAGCTTCTTGGATGTATAGAGGAGCAACACAAGTAATGAGTTCCTCAAGACCCTTCCATGATTTGCCATTCCTATAACCATCAGGATCAAAGGTGTTTTCCATATCATGACTTATCTTGTTGACATCAATTTGGTTTTGTTCCATATCAATCTCATGCCATTTTGATTGTTTTCAAATCTGTCAAGTTTGAGCATGCTTTTGAATTCAGCATCATTCTACATCACTTATTGTTGAATTAACTTCCATAGCTAGTTTGGGAAGCTCTCCAGGTTTCCAATTCTTTGTTCCATAGATATAGAATTATTTCTCCAATGGTTATTGTTGATGGAAGTGCATCATCGAATTGGCCATCATAGAAGTGTTGAGGAACACTAATGGAATCACTATCATAACCAAAATTTGATGTGGAAGGTTGGCCATAAGTGTCAAAATTTCTTGGAGAAATGTGAGGCTGGAAAACCTTCTCTAAAGCGATTTTTTTTCAATTGAGAATTTGCTAGTATCTCCATAACAATCAATATTTTTCATTGTTTCAAGTGAAGTAGCTGAAACACATAGGAATAGAAAATAAAACGTAAAATCAAGGAAAACAATGTAAAAGAAAGAAGTTAATAGACTAAATTCTTATCTTAGACTTAACAACAACGCTATCGATCCCGACAACAGTGCCAAACACTTAATGTGATCAGAGTTTTACTCTTAAATATTTCATGCAAGTGCACACCAAACAAAATAGTACTTATTGCTAAAATCCATCTAAGATTGAAAGGTTACACTATAAATTCTATAGACAAGAATTAAGTTAGCACAAAAGAAAAGGCGTTTGTTGGTATCACTTAAATTCGTAAATAAATGAAAGCGATAAGAAAACAGGAAATTCACGATGAACCTTTCGAAGGACCTATATATACTCGATGTTTAGGGTTTTATAAACAAGTTATTTTCACGTTTCTTTTATTTGTTTCCGACGGCCGCAAATCTTTTTCTCTCTCGATCATCATCCTTGTTCTTCGAAGGAGATTGATTTCTGCTTGAACCTTTCTCAGTTCACTACAAGAAAACAGGAAATTCGCAACTACGAAAACAATCGGTAAACAGTCTCAAACATGGACTTACCACTGATAGGCGACTAAAACACGTAGTCCCCAAACAACGCATCGCTAAAATAAACAGTTGCCAGGTAGCGACTGTGTGACGACTGTTCTCCAATCGTCACGGTTGCGCCGTAATTTAGTCACACTTTTTGCGACTGTTTCGGCGACTAAATTGCAACTGTTTTATAGTCGCTAATCAGTCATAACAGTTAACGACTGTTTTATAGTCGCTAATCAATCATAATATTTAGTGACTGTATAGTGACTAATTTAGCGACTGTGTTACGGTTAATCGGAGCATCAAAATAATGGTTTGTGCGGTTTGTGCCTGTTTTTAGAATTCAGTATCTAAAAGATGATTTTAAAACATGCTTATATTTAAAACACAAACATAAATGTGAAACAAACATTCCACAAAAGTTTTCAACATACTTAAAGACAAACATACTAAAACACATAAAAGTTCAACAAACTAACACAAATGCTTAAACATACCACAACACAAAAGTTTTCAAGTTCAAAGAAGAAGAGAAAGAAAAGGAACCTATGTGTTGCTTTAATTAGATTTAGAGGCAAGGAAGGTGAGAAAGTTCGGGCCAGTTGCGCTCAAGTAGTTCTTCACGACCGTCAAGTGCCTGATCTCCGCTTGTTGCTCAGCTGCAACCCGTAAAATTTCTGCTTCACGTTGTGCTTGTAGAGCTGCTTGTTCTTCTATTTTGAAGTTAGCTTCCTCAAGCTGTTGTGTAAGAAGAAGAGCTTCCCGCGAACTTCCGCTTCCCGCGAATTTCCGTTTCCCGTTGATGTAACTTCCTAGGCTTCCAACTTCATAGAATTGTCCTCTGTCGTTTGTGAAGGTAGACTGCATAAAAAAACAAAGAGTATTAGTCGTTAACAGATAAAAGCAAACACAAAGAAGTATGCTAATTAGCTCATGTAACAAAACCTTTCCTTTTGGTAATATATATTCAAATTTTATCCAAAAAAATAAATAAAGAAGCACTTCACCTGAAGAAAGATCTCGTTATCCTCCTCTAGAGATAGTTTTGATCGACACGAAGTACCATCCAAAGACTCGTCATTCTCGAGTTCAGCCAACTTAGCTTCCTTGTTCTTCTTATATGTCTCATGAACTTCCTGCACTTTGTTATCCACAAAAGTCCCATCTTTTTTCGTATGAGTCCTGATGAAAACTTCACTAATAGTCGGCAGTCTTCCCAATTCCACTTCCTAAAATGTTAAACAATGAAAAATGATAGATGAAATATATTTGTCCTGATGTCATTTATCATCTCAAAGTGTATGTGTAACTTACCATCTCTTGATCGACTTGTAAGTAAGACTTCTGCCCCGATACGTGCTTGTGAGAACCAAGACCATTACGGTCAGACATCCGAGCTGCTGATGTGGTCGACCTCCTTGTTTTGGCTTCTTCTGTCTCCCAGTAGTCACACATTTCTTTCCACACAGTATCGTCAATCCACCTCGGTTGCTCTCGTTTTTTCTGTGCCTTGCAAACCATGTCTTTCATACGAAGTTATGATAAGTAGGTTTTTGTATGGGTTCTACTCAGTCAATGACCCACTACTTATAACCGAATGTAGCATAGGTTATGGGTCTTATCAATCCGATGGAAGAATTCAAGGTACTGCATTCATGGTATTCTTTTACAAGCTAAGTGAAATTAAATGGTTGAAATGACAAGGATTTATCACCAATATTATGACAAGAACAGAAAGACAGGTATTGAAACTAATATTGCTAAGGAATTGAAGATATTGTAGCTAAAGAAACGAACTTGCTAGGGAAAGTAAGAATCGGTTCAAGGGACAAGGGGTTTTTCGGGTCTAATGCGTTAAAGATCTTTCCTTTGACGTTAGATTACTTCCTATGAGGCTAATCCTTTAGCGTAGAGTTCAGGATCTGGACGAACCCACTCTCGTGGTATAAGTCTCTTTGCCGTCTCACGACCTAACCTCGATATCACGTAGTGATCCATGAAAGCAGCAAGCTTGAATAAACAACTCTACTAAAGCCAAAACGCTCCCTAGGCATCTAATACCTTAGGCTAGGATGAGCGAATCTCTTATGAGATTGGTCCTTGCAAACATTCAAACATGGCGTTTGTTTGAAGAAGCTCATTGGCAAAGGTCAAATAGCGAAGATGACTAAGCATTAACAGTATCAAATAAGAAAGGATTAAGATGGATTAAGCATAGATCTGCGTCAAAGAATCGAATCTTAACTCATTTTCCCTACCCTCATCCCAAAACCGATGTAGACTACTCACTCACCATTTGAGAAACCTCAAGATCCATAAGGATAAGAAGGTGACTCATGGCTTGCAAGATAGTCGAAAATAAGAAAAGGAAGAAGCTTTCTTGAAATACACTAAGCAATAATACTTAAAACTTCAAGATTGCATAAAAATCAAAGCTTTGAAACAAGCTTCAATGGTGAAAATACAAAATAGTTCTCGGTTTGAAAGAGAAGACAGAAAAGCAAAACTAGAAAGCGTGATTATAAGGATAAGAGTGGAGGAGAGAGTATTTATACATAAAAGAGGAAAAACCTAAAACGTTGGGACCACTTTCCCGAAATGGTACTATTTTGGCTTTTAGCGTTTCAGGCTTACGTTGTGATTAACAAGCTGAAACGCTAACTCTTCTGATTCTTCGGGCAGGCTCCATATCGGGCAAGTGTTTCGGGATCATGTCGTGAAGGCTTGCCTTCCTTGGTACTTGAATCAGGTACTCCCCGTTGCCTTGCTCCGATATCCGTCTTCATGGAACTCTTTTGCTGGATCTTCCTTCCGGGGTGCTTCTTTCGGGACTAAGTCGCTGCTACTCGTCGAGGTTCATCTTGTGCTTGTCCATATCGGCTACGAGGTCGTGATCCATGCTCGATATTGCCCACTTGTCCTCCATTCGAGATCTCCTTCCTTGGTTTCTTCTTCGGACCATCCTAAGCACCTGAGGAAACACTCCAAACATGCAAGACTATGCAAAAACCTAACCTAATGCATCTATCCTAACATGAGTGAAAACGTGATGAAAACTAAGACTAAAGTGCAAGAATGAAGTCCTAACTATCATGAAACATGTACTAAAAACATGCAATTTACAGAGATATCAACACCCCAAACTTGCCTTTTTGCTTGTCCTCAAGCAAAAGCCAACCGGAGGGGTGAGGTTTTAAAATAAAAGGTGTAAGTTTGAATCCAAAACACCATTTAAAGGATATCAACTCAATGTCTAAGTTCAGGTTTCTAGGATGCAAGTTGAATTCTACCTATCCAGAAAGCGTTAGCCACATTCATCACAATAATCAAGCAAAATCAATCCCAACTTAGATGCACATTCAAATTCCCAACTCCCTTTCACATTCATTATGAAATTTAAAACGTGGATCTCATTCATGCCTGTCAACTAACTTACTTGGTTCAGGATAAGGTCAAGAGCTAAATATGAACTCGTAATGCGAACGGGTTAAGTGTTTAATGGGATCACTCTTGAAAGGAACCTTCTTAATGCAAAATGCTAAGGGTAAAAACCAATGGATGCATACAAGGTTAGACTACCATCTACCCAGAACATCTATTTCGTTTCATACCCTAGTCTATATTGCTCCCTCCTAAGCTACCCTTCTTCTTGGCATTTCGCCTTATTCCCGTTATGACTTCTCGCTATTACCTTTCCTGGTCATTTCGGGGGACTTCTTCTTTGTTGGAGATCGGTTTCGGCTTCCTGGCTTCTTTGTTGCGTTCCTTTGTGTTTCACCTTTGGTGTTTTTGGCCGGATTTGGACTTTGTTGATTGGCCTTCTTTTGCTTTCTTTTGGAATCGCCTTTTTGCTCTATTGTTTTCAAGCCTTTTTGGTGCCGCCATCTCCCTTATATGTGTCCCCGTCTGACTCAGTGGTTTTCTTTTCTTTCCTTTTCTGTAAATGTATCACCAATCCGAACCCACCCCCTTTTCCTAGTCTAACCAGCAATATCGGCTTCAAATTTCGGTATCAAGCCGATTTCAGTGTCTAAACCACCCATCCTAGTGTTGATTCGAGATGTGAGCCAACGTCTACATGGAAATCTAACCTTGTCGGCCTAAACCCAACACTTTTTGCCTAAGAAGATTCGAAAATGGTGCAAAGGCCTCACCTGCTCTCACAAAAGTGTTTATGGCTTTGAAACAAAGGTTAAGGCTTCGGGTGTGGTCTGGTACTTGGACTAGCAGAAGAGCGGTAAAAAGGAAAAGAAAGTCCAAGTGAAATCCATGAGTTATTTGACAAACACAAACAAGATAATTAAATTTTTCAAATTAACGGTTCAAGTTCATTAGGGAAATGGTTCAAGTCGCAATGCATCAAGCTAAAACCGAATTTCACAAGACAAATTTCAAATGTGGTGCTGCCTTAAGCTCAGTCTAATTCAAAATGCATCAAACAAACAAGAACTAAGGCATTGAGTTCATGACTTAAAAATGGCTATTTACAAGGATTCATCATACTTATCATCCTATGCGAATGCTTATGAATCCTAAATGAATGCATCTAGACTCAATCCTAATATGGAAATGCAACTACATGAATATTTTTGTGGAACAAATTTTCCAAAATTTTTCATTTTTTTGTGTTTTTCTATGCAAGTTTTACGAATGCAATGGTTAATCTAAAATGATGCATAACTACGTACTCCCCAAAACTTAAATCACACAATCCCGCTGTGATAGAAGAGAGGAAGAATACAGTCCTAATGGATGCCAGAATTTTATACTTAGAAAGAAAAAAAAATGCTTCTATACAAGAGTTTTGGAGTGGTACCTCTAGTTATGTCGCTTAGTTCGTTACGGGGTAAACCCGTTTGTACTAGTCAGGTCCTATTTCCATATCGGCTTTGGACCGTGGCTTCCACCCGATATCTGAGGGTTCGCCATCCACATTAGTCGGTACACGGGATTCATGCCCGTAATGACCAGTTTTTCCAGTCTTCTTCCCGTTATGGTTCCCCGATATCTCGTGTCCTGATATCTAAATAGCCGATTCTACTAGTAATTATTCCTGCGAATTGCAAAGTAAAGGGAAAAACAGCAAAATAAGGTAAAAGGATAAGCTTGGGGTGCCTCCCAAGAGCGCTTTGTTTAAAGTCTCTTAGCTTGACTTTTCCAAGTCGTTTAGGCTTTGTTGGGGTCTTGAAGACGGACCACGGTTGTCTGTAAAACTTGGTATTCTTCATTCCCCAAATACGGCTTCAGTCTATACCCGTTTACTGTGTAATCCGCTTCATCCTTTCCAACCAGTGTCACAGCTCCGTACGGCAATACTTCCTTGATCGTGTATGGTCCGGACCATCGCGATTTTAACTTCCCAGGGAACAGTCTCAGTCTTGAGTTGTACAGAAGCACTTGATTCCCTGGTGCGAACTCTTTCGATTTGATTTTCTTGTCATGGAGGACTTTTGGTTTCTCCTTGTAGATCTGCGAGCTCTCGAATGCCTCCAAACATATTTCTTCTAGCTAGTGTAGGTTTACTAGCCTCTTCTCTTGAGCTGTCTTGATGTCAAAATTCAAAAGTTTGATGGCCCAAAGAGCCTTGTACTCAAGTTCCACGGGCAAGTGACATGCCTTGCCATATAGAAGTGCGTATGGAGATCTTCCTATTGGCGTTTTGAAAGCAGTTCGGTATGCCCACAGAGCGTCATCCAATTTGGCTGACCAGTCTTTTCTTGTTGCTCCAACCATTTTTTCCAATATCGCCTTGATCTCGCGATTGGATACCTCGACTTGCCCGTTTGTTTGCGGATGGTATGGTGTAGCTACCATATGCTTGACCCCGTGCTTCTTCAGGAGGTTTTCGAACAACTTGTTGATAAAATGACTACCACCGTCACTTATCACTACTCTTGGAATCCCATATCTTGGGAAGATGGTGACTTGAATAGTTTTAGTGCCACCTTTGCATCATTGGTAGGACTGGCAACTGCTTCCACTCATTTTGAGACGTAATCAACCGCGACTAGTATATACTTATTCCCGTAAGAGGACGGAAATGGTCCCTTGAAGTCTATCCCCCAAACGTCAAAGATATCGACTTCCAATATCGGGCTCTGCAGCATTTCGTCTCGCTTGCTGATGTTCCCCTTTCTTTGGCACGCTTCACAAGAGGAGACATATTCGTGAGTGTCTCTGAATAAACTTGGCCACCAGAATCCTGCGTGTAGGATCTTTGTTGCGGCCTTAAACGTGGCAAAGTGACCACCATAGGCTGAACCGTGGCAATGGAACATGATTCCTTTCGCTTCTCCCTTTGATACACACCTTTTGTAGACCCCATCTATCCCTCTTTTGAAAATATATGGCTCGTCATAGAAGAAGTAGTTAATTTCTTTGAAAAACTTCTTTTTTCGGTAAACATCAAGGTCTTTTGGCACATCTCCGCTTACCAAGTAATTGATGTAATCTGCGTACCAAGGAATGGTGTTTTCTTCCATGTTGGCTACCGTTTCTAGACTTTGATTCACTTGATACATTCCCCCAAGAACATCCACTATCATGAGTTGTTCCTCCGGTAAGGCATCATTGATAGGAACCAAATCATCTATCTTCATCCGGGACAGGTGATCGGCTACACCATTCTCTACTCCCCTTTTGTCTAGGATCTCCATATCAAACTCTTGTAGCAAGAGAATCCACCTTAACAGTCTCGGCTTGGTGTCCTTTTTCGCATAGATGTACCTTAGGGCAGCATGATCCGTGTAAACAATCACTTTTGATCCCACCAAGTAGCTCCTGAATTTCTCAAAGGCAAACACAACTGCCAATAACTCTTTCTCGGTCGTGGCGTATTTCACTTGGGTATCATCTAGCGTCCGGCTTGCGTAGTAGATCACGTGTAACTTCCTGTCTTTCCTTTGCCCGAGAACATCTCCCACGGCGTAATCGCTCGCATCTCACATAATCTCGAATGGAAGGTCCCAATCAGGAGCTTGGACTATGGTGGCACTCACGAGTGCGTCCTTGATTGTGTTGAACGCTTGGATGCAATCTTCATCGAAGATAAACTCGGCTTCTTTGCATAATAGCCTTGTGAGTGGCCTAGCGATCTTGGAGAAATCACGGATGAACCTCCTGTAGAAGCCTGCATGCCCAAGGAAGCTACTGATTTCTTTCATTGTGGTAGGTGGCTTCAAATGCACCATGACCTCTATTTTCGCCTTATCAACCTCGATACCTCTCCCTGATATTCTGTGACCAAGCACTATCCCTTCTCTGACCATGAAATGATATTTCTCCCAATTCAATACCAAGTTTGTCTCTTCACATCGCTTAAGGACCCTGCACAAATTCGACAAATAAACAGCAAAAGAGCAACCATACACAGAGAAATCGTCCATAAATACTTCTACCATTTCCTCTATAAGGTCAGAAAAATAGACATCATACATCTTTGAAATGTTGCTGGTGCATTACATAACCCAAATGGCATCCTTCGATATGCAAAGGTACCATACGGGCATGTGAATATGGTTTTCTCTTGGTCGTTTGGGTGAATCAGTATCTGGAAGAAGCAAATATAGCCATCCAGAAAGTAGTAGTATGGGTGGTTAGCTAGCCTCTCCAGTAATTGGTCGATAAAAGGGAGGGGGAAATGATCTTTTCTAGTGGCTGAATTAAGTTTTCTATAATCAATGCACATCCTATGACCGGTTATGGTCCTAGTAAGGATCAATTCCTCCTTTTCATTAACAATAACTGGATATGTGGAATTTAGTCCCAAGAAAGCGTACCTTAGCCCATCTGGTAGTGGTTTGAGCTCAAGTTTCGGAGCATCAAGTTCGCTCCAATCCTCGCGTATGCTTTGATCGTCCGAGCTCGTTGTACTCATATCGGCTTGATCTCGATATGCTCCTTCTTTTGTTTTCCAGGCGATCTTATGTCTTCCATGCTCTAGGTCTTCTGGATACTCATCATCTTCAATGGATTTTCTTGCGTCCAAATGCATGACATAGACTTCGCTTTCTTGCTCCACGTGTCTGTGCTGCTTCTTTTCCTTTGTCAAGGCAACCAGCAAGGGGTCTTTCAAAGAAAGTTCCTCAAAAAGTTCATCATTTAGCCTATCCATTGCATCCACCCAGAAGACTTTTCCTCCTATAGTAGGTTTCTTCATGACCTCTTTTATGTCGAACTTGAGGATGATATCCTTTCCAAGATTGAGCTTAATCTTGCCTTTCTTCACATCAATTACTTCCCCTGCCGTGGCTAGAAATGGTCTCCCAAGAATAAGAGGATCTCGCGGTTTTTCGTCCATTTCGAGCACCACAAAATCGGTTGGTACCTCGATATCACCAATCCGGATGGTAACGTCTTCGAGCAGTCCCTTGGGCAACCTTACAGATCGGTCCGCCAATATCAGAGATATTCTGCTCGGCTTGTATGATGTGAAACCCAGTCGTTTGGCTATTGACAGTGGCATGAGGCTCACACTCGCCCCTAGATCGCAAAGGTAATTATTGAACGTGAGTGGACCAATTGAACATGGGAGAGTGAAGCTTCCCGGATCGTCTAGCTTGTTCGGCACTACCTTCTTCTTGATAATGACGCTACACTCTTCTGTCATTACCATCATGCCTTGGAGTTCTTTCGTTCTTGCCAAGATTGCATCTTTAATGAATTTTTGGTATGGTGGCACCAATGCCAAAGCATCCATGAGCGGCATGGTGAGTTCTACTTTCTTCAGATGTTCTGCAAACTGAGCTCTGTATTTCTCGAGGAGTTCTTTCTTGAATCTTCCTGGAAATGGGTAGGGAGGTTTGTATGCGGGAGGCACAAACCGTGGCTCTTTGGGTTTCTCAAAACGGGCCGTA
Organism: Alliaria petiolata; assembly: GCA_020283515.1. Classification (NCBI taxonomy): domain Eukaryota; kingdom Viridiplantae; phylum Streptophyta; class Magnoliopsida; order Brassicales; family Brassicaceae; genus Alliaria; species Alliaria petiolata. Next base: position 432,765,180 of record JAHZTW010000001.1, read on the forward strand.
GGTGTCGGCTTAATCCCGATATTCTGTTCTCTGAGTTTGGTGAAGAGCTAATCTTCAACACTTTCTTGAACTTCTTCTACCTCGTTGTTAACTTCTGGTTTTTCAAAGCTATCCCCCCCCACTAGGTCGTCAGCGTCCTCGCTGATTTGCTCAGGTTTATCCTTTTGTGATAGAATCTTTCCACTTCGTAGAGTGATGGCGTTGACACAGGCTGGTTGTGGAGCGGTTTCATAATGCATAGGTTGTTGTATTAGCCGTATATGTTCTTCCTGCCTGTCCAACCTTGAATAGATTGATTTAATATCTTGGTTGCTACTGTAGTGAATCTGGAACAGCTGAGTTAAGAGATTCTTTATATCAGAATCTTGCGGTTGTTGTGGGTTGAAACCATAATGTCCATAAGGTGGTGGTGGGTATGGAGCTTGATATTGTTGTTGTTGAGGGTGATAATAGGAAGGATGGAAAGCCTGTTGTGTATATGCATTAGCATTGTACTTAGTAGCTAGTTGAGGATGTGGAGTTGGAGTTGTTGTGTCGCCATATCGGCCACTGTCCGTCGAGACTACCCCGATACTTGCTTCTTTAGTGTCTTGAACGTGTTGACCTTTTAGTAAAGCATCCAACCGAGCTTGGTGTTGCATTACCTCATTTTCTCTCTAATTATTCAGCTCAGTTGTGTTGTTGTCAAAGTCGTCCTCGTAATTACCATCACTTGTAGCCATATTCTCAACGAGGTTCATTCCATCATCCACGTCTTGGCCGAGGAAGATGCCATTGCTTGCAGTGTCCAGCTGATCCTTATATTTCTTTGACACACCTCTATAGAGGATACTGAGTAATGAGGAACTTGAGTAGCCATGATGGGGGCATTTTAGTGTGTACCCTTTTAGACGTTCCCAAGCCTCACTGAATCGCTCATCTTCTGCTTGGGTGAACGTAGAGATGTCCAATCTCAACTTTGTTGTTCTTGACGGCGAAAAGAATTTCTTGAGGAAGGCTCGTTTGCATTCGTCCCACGTTGTTATAGATCCCAGTTTGAGAGTCTTTTCCCATTGGTGAGCTCTGCCTCCCAGGGAAAATGGAAAAAGGCGTAGCTTGAATCCGTCTTCCGAGATTCCTTCTTGTTTTGTCAAAGAACAGATCTTCTCAAAATCATCTAGGTGATCCAGGGGGTCTTCCACGGCTTCACCCTGATATTTGTTGTTCCGGACCATGGCAAGCATACTACTCTTTATCTCGTATCCAGCATCACTTGAGGGTGGGGTAATACCGATTCGTGTTCTGTAGTTGGTGGGGGAATCACATTCTCCGATGAGACGTTGGTGTCGTCGTATATCGGCTTGTTCCCGTTGTGCGTCATTCATTTCTTCTTGGAGATGGTAGGTGTTATCCATTCGAACTTGTTGTTATAGGTACCTGCGAAAAAGTCTCAGGGAACGTAGTTAGAGTCGAAAAAGAAAGTAAACTCTTAGTCTTGCTAAGAATAGGAAATGCAATACTCAAATTTCTCCCAAATCGGCAACGGTGCCAATTGATAAGTAGCTATTTCTACGGGTTCTACTCAGTCAAAGACCCACTACTTATAACCGAATGTAGTATAGGTCATGGGTCTTATCAATCCGATGGGAGAGTTCAAGGTACTGCATTCATGGTATTCTTTTACAAGCTAAGAGAGATTAAATAGTTGAAATGGCAGGGATCTATCACCTAGATTCTAACAATAACAGGAAGGTTACTAATGGCTTGCAAGATAGTCGAAAATAAGAAAAGGAAAAAGCTTTCTTGAAATACACTAAGTAATATTACAAAAAAAACTTTTAGATTGCATAAAAAATCAAAGCTTTTAAACAAGCTCTAATGGCGAAAATACAAAAGCAGTTCCTGGTTTTTAAAAAGTGACAGAAAATAAAACTTAGAGAGCGTGGTGATAAGGAGAAGAAGAGGAGAGAGTATTTATACATAAAAGAGGAAAACCTAAAACGTTGGGACCACTTTCCCGAAATGGTACTATTTTGGATTTTAGCGTTTCGGGCTCAAGTCGTGGCGAACAAGCCGAAATGCCAACTCTTCTCATTCTTCGGGCAGGTTCCATATCAGGCAAGTATTTCGGGATCATGCCGTGAAGGCTCGCCTTCCTTGTAACTTAAATCGGGTGCTTCCCTTTTTCTCGCTCCGATATTCATCTCCATGGAATCCTCTTGCTGGATCTTCTCTCCGGGGTGGCTCTTTCGGGACAAAGTCGCTGCTAATCATCGAGGTTCATCATGCGCTTGTCTATATCGGCTACGAGGTCGTGATCCATGCTCGATATTGCCCACTTGTCCTCCATTCGAGATCTCCTTCCTTGGTTTCTTCTTCGGACCATCCTAAGCACCTGAGAAAACACTCCAAACATGCAAGACTATGCAAAAACCTAACCTAATGCATCTATCCTAACATGAGTGAAAACATGATGAAAACTAAGACTAAAGTGCAAGAATGAAGTCCTAACTATCATGAAACATGTACTAAAAACATGCAATTTACAGAGATATCAAGTTGACAAACCTTCTCGAAATTTGTTTGAACCACACTGGTCAGCTTTGGAAGCCAGGTGTGTTCTTTATACAAAGTAAGAGGGGAGATTGATGTTAGAGATCGAAAAAACCAAACCAAAGTATAAACACACAGGTTACAACAGATTGAGAGTTTACCGCGAATTCGAGGAAGTATCTTTCTCTTCTTTGAACATGCAAACAACTCCAACTGTAATATGCCGCATCAAACTTGTTTGTAAAAACCTTTGTAATATTTCGGGTCAGTGCGCCTTTGTCTTTACCAAACCTAGAAACATAGAAACAAACACATAGATTCATAAACACTCATGGAGACATTAATAGACAGAAAAACAAAACCACATATAATCACCAAACCATATTGCATCAACCGAACCACAGATTGTGTTCATGTTTCAAACTTATATTAACCAAAATATTATCAACCAAACCACAGATTCTAAGATGTTTCAAAATGACATAAACAACAAATTATCAACCAAAATATTAAGTTATAACAGGCATTGTGAGAGATCAAATCTCGTAGAGAGATGCTTACCAAGTGGTTCAAGGCTCCAATTTGGGAGAGAGGACAGTGGTATTTAGCTCACGGCCTGGCTCTAGAAGCAGCTCATGTAAAGCAGCGAGCACGTCTTCGCGAGAGCTGGTTCCCTTAAAGCGTCTTCCTCATCTTCTTCCTCGTGTGAGTTTTGCGCTTGAGAACTATGAGGCGCTGAGGCTGATTCATCGCAGAGGCTCGAGATTGTTGAGATTCAAAAGGTCGAGATTGAGCCGATGGATAACCGCTTCCAGCTTGGCCCGCAGGAGATGCTCTAGGATGGCTCCTAGTGGTCTGGAATAGATTCGTCAGAGGTGGATAGTCGCTGACACTAGGACCCGTTCGAGGATGGAAGATTGGGACATGACTTCGCTGAGAGTCGAGGGCTTCAGGGTTCGCCAGCGTGAAGGTATACTCGCTGGGAAGACCACTGGGTCTTCTTCGATTCGACTTCTGTGAATCATCTGGAATAGTCGAAGTTGTTCGCTTTGAGGGTTCTCTCGCAACCCTTGCTCTCTTCTCTCTTCCACGGCCATCCATCACAAACAGAGACAGCGAAGATTGGGAGAGAAGAGGAGACATTGAGATTAGGGTTTCCTCGATTTGGTGGAGACGAAGGAGATGGAGAAGAAATGGAACTGATTTCGTCGATTTGGTGGAGAAGAAGGAGATAGAGATATGGAAGGATTTTGTTTTGGCGATTGGAAGAGAAGAAGAGACAGAGAGATTAGGGTTTCGTCGATTTGGTGGAGAAGAAGAAGGGTTTCGTTGGTGGCGAGTGAGAGAGATAAGACGAGAATTAGGTTTTTATTTTGGTGGGCGAAGCTTAAGTCGCAAAATAGTGGTAATTTAGTCGCAATATTTTTTTTTGGTTTGATTTTTAGTTTGATTTTGATTTTGTGTGGTTTAAGTGAAACATATGCTCATTAGTCGCAACATAGTCACAATTTGGCGACTAAAATGCGACTATTTACATCAATCGCAAAGTAGCAACTTGTTTGTGACAATCACTCTTTGGTCGCAAATCAGTTGCAAAACCGTCTCATATCAGTCGCGATATTTTACGACTGCAAAATCAGTCACAACATGCAGTCGCTAATTCACTTCTTTCTTGTAGTGGTTCTTATTGATTTATACAAGTATGCATTCATCAATCTCGTTTTCTACTCCTTCTTCTATGTCTAAGTAGTTTATTTTCGTTGGGTGTTCTTGAAAGGGATCTATGTGAGATTTCATTAACTGTTCTTAAACTGGCTGTATCGATTTATTAGACCGTAGATTAGGATCTTCTTTTGGCTTAAACTTGTTCTTGTTGCATGAATCTAGCGTCATGAACTAGATTTTGATCTTAAGAATGTTTAGAACTGCTAACGGGTTAAATTTCACGTCTGAACCTAGCTTAGCTGAGCGAAGCTTCAAGGGATGTTAACGCATACATGCAAAGCGACGTGAGCGTTTATGAACCTGAACTATATTGCGTGTTTGTATAGGACGTAGGATGCTAACGTATACCTGCAAATTTTGCATAACATTGTCGGTCTAGCATGAAAGAGTTAGGTCGTAAAACCAGTGATTCCAGTTTATGGAAGATCCCCTAGTCTTGTTTGTCGAAACCGATGTGTGTTTATTTTCTAGTTAGAACCCCATAGATTTTCCAGAAGAGATCCCCAACGTGTTTCCCCCATCTGCTTTTCAACTCGAGGTTTACTCACTTCAATATTTACTTTTTCTGCATTGCCCACCTAATTTCCTTTTTACAAATCTTTAAGTCGATTTTTCTTTTCCCGTTGGTTATAGAGTTGGTCGACACCCTTCTCTATATAAGACGTGACTTCCTTTCTTTCTTTTCTACAGAAACCGTGACCAAAATCCCCGAACCCCCAATTCTTTGCGCCTTTGTTTGTCCTGATTTTCTGTTTTGCAGTTGACCTCCTCCATGTGGATTGATACCCTTACTACAACGCTCGCTGTACACTTGCATCTTAAGGTCTTACAAATTTAATGCTCGATGAGTCCCTAAGAAGCAATCCAATTTTGGAACGCTAATTTCGACCCATCCACTTTAAAGTTTGTGTGGTGAGAATCTCCATCTGGAACTTCAATGGTTTCACCACCTTCAACATGCTCTTCATACAAAGGATTCATTGTTGGTCTTATGTGCCTCACCTTATAGAGAGACTTCATGTCTTTTGACGGATCAAGAGCCTTCTGATCAACCATGAGCTCATTCAAACGGTCTCTTTTGCAGAGAAATCAGAATCATCACATATGATATGATTCAATTCTATCATGCAAGACACGTTTCTCAAGCTCAGCTTCCATCTTTGGTCCTCTATGTCTTGCCTTATGAAACAACTATTTGCTATTGTCTTTGGACACATTGGTTTCCTAACCAGCTCCAACATTTGTATCATAGTAATCAAAAAGAAATGCTTTGTTAAAAAACAAATTAATCATGTTATGAGAGACTTCATGTTTTTCATGAATCTCGTCTTGTGAATCTTTGACTTCTAAAGCTTCTTGGATGTATAGAGGAGCAACACAAGATTGAAAGGTTACACTATAAATTCTATAGACAATAATTAAGTTAGCAAAAAAGAAAAGGGGTTTGTTGGTATTACTTAAATTCCTAAATAAATGAAAGCGATAAGAAAACAGGAAATTCGCGATGAACCTTTCGAAGGACCTATATATACTCGATGTTTAGGGTTTCGTAAACAAGTTCTTTTCACGTTTCTTTTATTTGTTTCCGACACTTGTTCTCTCTCGATCTTCATTCTTGTTCTTCGAAGGAGATTGATTTCTGCTTGAACCTTTCTCAGTTCACTACAAGAAAACAGGAAATTCGTGATTACGAAAACAGTCGGAAAACAGTCGCAAACATGTACTTACCACTGATAGGCGACTAAAACATGTAGTCCCCAACCAGGTAGCAACTGTGTGGCGACTGTCTCCAATCGTCACGGTTGCGCCGTAATTTAGTCGCAATTTTTGTGACTGTTTCGGCGACTAAATTGCAACTGATTTATAGTCGCTAATAAGTCATAACAGTTAGCGACTGTTTTATAGTCGCTAATCAGTCGTAAAATTTAGTGACTATATACTGACTAATTTAGCGACTGTGTTACGATTAATCGGAGCATCAAAATAATGGTTTGTGCGGTTTGTGCCTGTTTTTAGAATTCAGTATCTAAAAGATGATTTTAAAACATGCTGATATTTAAAACACAAACATAAATGTGAAACGAACATTCCACAAAAGTTTTCAACATACTTAAACACATAAAAGTTCAACAAATTAACACAAATGTTTAAACATACCAACCACAACACAAAAGTTTTCAAGTTCAAAAAAGAAGAGAAAGAAAAGGAACCTATGTGTTGCTTTCATTAGATTGAGAGGCAAGGAAGGTGAGAAAGTTCGATACAAGATGATTGACATGCAATAATTCAAGATTCGATAAGTTAATTCAATTCGCAACTCAAAATATTGTAGGCTATGATATTGAACTCATCTATGCTATGTCAACTCGATTATTCAAGTAGTGTTAAAATAAAAAAACCCAATCCTACATCAATTTTAAATTGGTCGAATAGGTGATATGCAGTAAGTAAAAACATAGGAATAATACTCCTACTCAATTCTTGAATCTAAAACAATTCATTCCTATTCATCAAGCTATGAAACCCTGATATACCATATTTTTTACCGCTTTTCAATAGTATTTTAATATGTTTTCAATAAATAAATAATTGTTTTGATTATAAATCAATGTTTTCAGTATTTTTAGATCAATTGTTTTGATTATAAATCAATGCTTTAATAAGCATTTCACTAAGCTTTTAATGCATAAACACTAGATTTCGAGTATTTGGTTGTTCAAGACTCTTTTCAGGTAACTTAGCAAAAGACGCATATTTTAGAGCAAAATGGACATTTCTGGAAACAGTGCACAAGGACATAAGTTCAACATCAAACGAAGCCCTTTCCACCGCAAAATCAAGCTCATATTTGGAGACAAGGTAGCCTTATCAGCTGTCTTTCACCTCGAAGTAGTTTGAGAACAATCACAAGGTTGGATCTCAAGTTATGAAGGAAGCAAGAATGTTCGTTAAGCACCCGGAAGACCTAGCTGGCCGCGCCACGGCCTGACCAGACGAACAGTGGCCGCGCCATGGCCAGACGCTCGGCCGGCCAGCCACTTGACGATTCCCGAGCCCATTTAAAGCCCAACTTAAACCGCATCCATCTTAGCAAGCCAAGACATTATTCACGACCAAGGGGACTTGAAGACCTATATACTCGATGTTTAGGGTTTCTTTTGGAAAGTTCGAAGTTTTCTTTTCACGATTCATTGTTTTGGTTCCAACGGCCACATATCTCGTTCTCTCTCGATCTCCATCCTTGTTCTTCGAGGGAGATCGATTTCTGCTGAAACCTTTGTTACTTCTCATTGATTTATACAAGCATGCATTCATCTATCACGTTTTCTACTCCTTTTTTCATGTCTGAGTAGTTTATTTTCGTTGGGTGTTCTTTAAGGGGATCTATGGAGAATTTCATTAACTGTTCTTGAATCGATTGTTTAGGCCGTAGATTATGGTTTTCTTTCTTATCAAACTTGTTTTTAATGCATGAGTCTAGCGTCATGAACTAAATTTCTGATTTTAGGATCTTTGAAAATCATTAACTTGCTGAATTTCAGATCCGAACTTAGTTTGGTAGAGTGCAACGCTTCTGGGATGCTCACACATACCTAAGGAGAAGTCGCGAACGTTTATTGTCCCAATCATTACTGTGTGTTTGCGTTGGACGCATGATACGATAGTATAGCTGTGAAGTTTGCATAACATAGATCGATCTAGCTTGTCAGAGTTTAGGTCGTCAAAACCAGTGATTCGAGTTTAGGGAAAATCGCCTAGTCTCGTTTGTTTGAACTTTTGTGAGTTTGATTTCTAGTTAGAACCCCATAGATTTCCCGAGAAGATCCCCAACGTGTTTCCCCCATCTACTTTACAACTCGAGATTTACGCACTTCAATATTTATTTTTTCTGCATTGTTCACCTGATTTCCTTTTTACAAGCACTTAAGTTGATTTTTCTTTTCCCGTTGGTTATAGAATTGGTTGACACTCTTCTCTATATAAGAAGCTGCTCTCCTTTCTTTCTTTTCTGCAAAAATCGTGACACTCACCCCAAAACCCCAATTCTCTGCATCTTTGGTTGCCATGATTTTCTGTTTTTCAATTGACCTCCTCCATGTGGATCGATACGCTAAGTACTACAACGCACGCTGTGCACTTGCAGCTTAGAGTCCTACAAATTCAAAGCTAGACGAGTCCCCAAAGAAATCCTCCAATTTCAGACGACTATTTAGACCTCATCAAACTATTGGCGCTGTTACCGGGGAGTGTTCTTGATCTAGCTGCAGAATCAAATGTGAGAAAATCCAGTTCTAAGACCTTTCCTTTATTTTCGTTTCGCTTCTTCGCCAGTGCAGGAACCATTCGAGACAAGGAGTGAAGGCTTGTTTCTTTTGATTAATGAGCATCTTCCATGATGTCTCAAGCGTCGAGTGACAAGTGCATGGAGATTAAAGGAGCCACGTTTTCCTTTAGTTGATGCTCATCACATCTTAATCCATACAAGTCTAGCTAAAAGACTCTAAACAAGAGCGGCTAAATGGGAGGCAACCCATTCAGTATTTATTTTTCTTTCTTTTGAGTATTTCTAATACTTACTTTCAGTTTTAGTTTCCTCTTATTTTCAGTTTCATAAACAACTCAAAAGCACAAAAAAAAACAGAAAACTAAGAAAAGCACACAAAAAAAAAATCAGAAAAACAAAAAAGACCAAAAAAATGAAGAAGAAGTTTCGAAGAACACTCACCGGACAAGTTTTTAGTTTTTAGTTTCCTCTTATTTTCTGTTTCATAAACAACTCGAAAGCCAAAAAAATCAGAAAACCAAGAAAAGCACAAAAAAAAATCAGAAAAACCAAAAAGACCAAAAAAAATGAAGGAGGAGTTTCGAAGAACATTCACCGGGCGACGAACTGCCCGTGGGCCGGCCAGAAGGAGCCTGGCCGCACCACGAGCCACGAGCCACGATGGCGCGAAGAAGACGTGCACGGCCGCGGCCGCGACTACCCGTCGTGCGACCATCCTTCCTCTGCGACTTTCTCTCTCAAGCCTTGCAATTTTCCTTCTTGATTCAAGACTTGTACACGTCCTAAAGACCGCAAACACAACTTCAACAACCGCGTCATGTTGATGTTGCATCAAAGTCAAGTCAAGTCAATGATCCATCACTCTCATTCAACTTCTTCATGCACGTTCAACGGACATGTATCCATGAAGACGAAGAAGAATACAACGGTCTCAACCTCCAGAATCGTTGTGCAAGCTCCAGAAGGAAGAAGATGCAACTTCCTTCACCCAACCGCGAAGAGAAAAGTTCCTGAAAACTAGCTTCTCTCTTCCGAGACCAAGACCGTTACCGAAGCCAAGTAAGAATTTCATATAACATTGGAGTTCAAACTAGAAACACCTGTCTTCCGGGATCCCGGACACATCATCGGATATGCCAGCATAGACCCAAACTTCAAGTTTCTGAGGTGATGCAATCTTCAAGACGCAAGGACATAAGATTTTCCATCTCTCATTAAAGGTGTTATCAAAGGTCAAGGAACCAAGACAAGTACTCAACAACCAAAGTACTTGTTCTTCTCAACAAAGGCGAGTCATCCATCACCACCACACGCCCACCACCACCAAACGAAGCAAGGAAGCTTAACCGCACATCACGTTTCCTTTCGAGCTAATTTTTCGATTTCTTTTGTTCAATTAAATCGATTCTAAGCAGGGACGTAAGGAGAACGATCAAGTCCTTAGCTTAATCATACCACACGTCCATACACCCACACCAAACCCATCGCCACTTTCAAGTAAGTCTTCACAAGCTTATACTTGAATTTACCTATCTTTTTCACCTCAACTCGATTTAAACAAACTGGGGATAGTTTGATTTACGTCTTGGGGGCTTTCTTATATTACTAACTATGCTTTGATTTGATGAGTCTTAAGCATACATGCATCATTTATCGAGTCGTTTTATAGAGTCAAAACTTTTTTCTTTTAGTCGGAAACTATGAACATTGCTAGGTACAAGTCGCTCCGACAAGGAACCTTAATGACCATTCTCACAGGTTTAGAAGCAAGGTTTACCAACTTGAACACTGCGAGTGAATAATTTCAACAGAGAAAGTTCTAATCTCTAGAGTACTTGAAGGATCTTGCGTTGACTCCGCACCTAATGAATCAAAGCTTCTCGTCAAGGGGCTTGAGGTACTTTGAACTTTGCTCCTCTTTTAGACTCTAGCATGACTAAGTAGATACAATGCAACCTCTCCTTGATCTTCACTTATTATAGAAAAGAAAAAAATATATAAGAAAGAAAATTCTTAGTTTGAGAATGGCAACCCGAGTTCCTAAAGCACAATGACGGTTCACAGACATCATGAAAGCTTCGAAGAAGTGATCGTTCTCAAGCTAAGAAGAAATAATAGAAGAAAAATAGAAAAAGATAGTCGATAGAAAAAATAAAATGATTCCCTAGAAAAGTAGGGAGAAATTGACTAAGGGAAGAGAAAATACGAGAGTTGTGTCTGAAATGTCTTTGCCTTGATGAGTTCCAAAGTATTGGTGAGTTTCCACGTTTTCAAGCCTCTTTTCGTTACTTAGATTTCTGTTTTGTTTGAGGACAAACAAAGGTTTAAGTCTGGGGGAATTGATAACATGCATATTTTACCCATTTTTACTACAAAAAGTGAGTGCTTTAATAAGCATTTCACTAAGGTTTTAATGCATAAACACTAGATTTCGAGTATTTGGTTGTTCAAGACTCTTTTCATGTAATCTTAGCAAAAGACGCATATTTTGTAGCAAAATGGACATTTTCGGAAACACTGCTCGAGGACAAAAGTTCAACATCAGATGAAGGCCTTCCCACCCCAAGATCAATCTCATATTTGGAGAAAAGGTAGCCTTATCGGCTGTCTTTCACCTCGAAATGGTTTGAGAACAATCCCACGGTTGGATCTCAAGTTATGAAGGAAGCAAGAAGGTCCGTCAAGCACCCGGAAGACCTAGCTGGCCGCGCCACGGCCTGACTAGACGACCAGTGGCCGCGCCACGGCCTGACTAGACGACCAGTGGCCGCGCCACGGCCTGACTAGACGACCAGTGGCCGTGCCATGGCCAGTCGCTCGGCCGGCCAGCAACTTGATGATTCCCGAGCCCATTTAAAGCCCAACTTAAACCCGCAGCCGTCTTATGCAAGACAAGACCTAATTGAAGACCAAGAGGACTTGAAGACCTATATATACTCGATGTTTATTGTTTCTTTTGGAGAGTTCGAAGTTTTCTTTTCACGTTTAATTGTTTTTGTTCTGACGGCCACGGATCTCGTTCTCTCTCGATCTACATCCTTGTTCTTCAAGGGAGATCGATTTCTGCTGAAACCTTTGTTACTTCTTGATTCAAGACTTGTACACATCCTAAAGACCGCAAAAACTTCCACAACCGCGTCATGTTGATGTTGCATCAAAGTCAAGTCAAGTCAATGATCCATCACTCTCATTCAACTTCTTCATGCACGTTCAACGGACATGTATCCATGAAGACGAAGAAGAATACAACGGTCTCAACCTCCAGAATCGTTGTGCAAGCTCCAGAAGGAAGAAGATGCAACTTCCTTCACCCAACCGCGAAGAGAAAAGTTCCCGAAAACTAGCTTCTCTCTTCAGAGACCAAGACCGTTACCGAAGCCAAGTAAGAATTTCATATGACATTGGAGTTCAAACTAGCAACACCTGTCTTCCGGGATCCCGGACACATCACCGGATAGGCCAGCATAGACCCAAACTTCAAGTTTCTGAGGTGATACAATCTTCAAGACGCAAGGACAGAAGATTTTCCATCTCTCATTAAAGGTGTTATCAAAGGTCAAGGAACCAAGAAAAGTACTCAACAACCAAAGTACTTGTTCTTCTCAACAAAGGCGAGTCATCCATCACCACCACGCGCCCACCACCACCAAACGAAGCAAGGAAGCTTAACCGCACATCACATTTTCTTTCGAGCTAATTTTTCGATTTCTTTTGTTCAATTAAATTGATTCTAAGCAGGGACGTAAGGAGAATGATCAAGTCCTTAGCTCAATCATACCACACGTCCATACACCCACACCAAACCCATCGCCACTCTCAAGTAAGTCTTCACAAGCTTATACTTGAATTTACCTATCTTTTTCACCTCAACTCGATTTAAACAAACTGGGGATAGTTTGATTTACGTCTTGGGGGCTTTCTTATATTACTAACTATGCTTTGATTTGATGAGTCTTAAGCATACATGCATCATTTATCGAGTCGTTTTATAGAGTCAAAACTTTTTTCTTTTAGTCGGAAACTATGAACATTGCTAGGTACAAGTCGCTCCGACAAGGAACCTTAATGACCATTCTCACAGGTTTAGAAGCAAGGTTTACCAACTTGAACACTGCGAGTGAATAATTTCAACAGAGAAAGTTCTAATCTCTAGAGTACTTGAAGGATCTTGCGTTGACTCCGCACCTAATGAATCAAAGCTTCTCGTCAAGGGGCTTGAGGTACTTTGAACTTTGCTCCTCTTTTAGACTCTAGCATGACTAAGTAGATACAATGCAACCTCTCCTTGATCTTCACTTATTATAGAAAAGAAAAAAATATATAAGAAAGAAAATTCTTAGTTTGAGAATGGCAACCCGAGTTCCTAAAGCACAATGACGGTTCACAGACATCATGAAAGCTTCGAAGAAGTGATCGTTCTCAAGCTAAGAAGAAATAATAGAAGAAAAATAGAAAAAGATAGTCGATAGAAAAAATAAAATGATTCCCTAGAAAAGTAGGGAGAAATTGACTAAGGGAAGAGAAAATACGAGAGTTGTGTCTGAAATGTCTTTGCCTTGATGAGTTCCAAAGTATTGGTGAGTTTCCACGTTTTCAAGCCTCTTTTCGTTACTTAGATTTCTGTTTTGTTTGAGGACAAACAAAGGTTTAAGTCTGGGGGAATTGATAACATGCATATTTTACCCATTTTTACTACAAAAAGTGAGTGCTTTAATAAGCATTTCACTAAGGTTTTAATGCATAAACACTAGATTTCGAGTATTTGGTTNCTTTAGTTGATGCTCATCACATCTTAATCCATACAAGTCTAGCTAAAAGACTCTAAACAAGAGCGGCTAAATGGGAGGCAACCCATTCAGTATTTATTTTTCTTTCTTTTGAGTATTTCTAATACTTACTTTCAGTTTTAGTTTCCTCTTATTTTCAGTTTCATAAACAACTCAAAAGCACAAAAAAAAACAGAAAACTAAGAAAAGCACACAAAAAAAAAATCAGAAAAACAAAAAAGACCAAAAAAATGAAGAAGAAGTTTCGAAGAACACTCACCGGACAAGTTTTTAGTTTTTAGTTTCCTCTTATTTTCTGTTTCATAAACAACTCGAAAGCCAAAAAAATCAGAAAACCAAGAAAAGCACAAAAAAAAATCAGAAAAACCAAAAAGACCAAAAAAAATGAAGGAGGAGTTTCGAAGAACATTCACCGGGCGACGAACTGCCCGTGGGCCGGCCAGAAGGAGCCTGGCCGCACCACGAGCCACGAGCCACGATGGCGCGAAGAAGACGTGCACGGCCGCGGCCGCGACTACCCGTCGTGCGACCATCCTTCCTCTGCGACTTTCTCTCTCAAGCCTTGCAATTTTCCTTCTTGATTCAAGACTTGTACACGTCCTAAAGACCGCAAACACAACTTCAACAACCGCGTCATGTTGATGTTGCATCAAAGTCAAGTCAAGTCAATGATCCATCACTCTCATTCAACTTCTTCATGCACGTTCAACGGACATGTATCCATGAAGACGAAGAAGAATACAACGGTCTCAACCTCCAGAATCGTTGTGCAAGCTCCAGAAGGAAGAAGATGCAACTTCCTTCACCCAACCGCGAAGAGAAAAGTTCCCGAAAACTAGCTTCTCTCTTCAGAGACCAAGACCGTTACCGAAGCCAAGTAAGAATTTCATATGACATTGGAGTTCAAACTAGCAACACCTGTCTTCCGGGATCCCGGACACATCACCGGATAGGCCAGCATAGACCCAAACTTCAAGTTTCTGAGGTGATACAATCTTCAAGACGCAAGGACAGAAGATTTTCCATCTCTCATTAAAGGTGTTATCAAAGGTCAAGGAACCAAGAAAAGTACTCAACAACCAAAGTACTTGTTCTTCTCAACAAAGGCGAGTCATCCATCACCACCACGCGCCCACCACCACCAAACGAAGCAAGGAAGCTTAACCGCACATCACATTTTCTTTCGAGCTAATTTTTCGATTTCTTTTGTTCAATTAAATTGATTCTAAGCAGGGACGTAAGGAGAATGATCAAGTCCTTAGCTCAATCATACCACACGTCCATACACCCACACCAAACCCATCGCCACTCTCAAGTAAGTCTTCACAAGCTTATACTTGAATTTACCTATCTTTTTCACCTCAACTCGATTTAAACAAACTGGGGATAGTTTGATTTACGTCTTGGGGGGTTTCTTATATTACTAACTATGCTTTGATTTGATGAGTCTTAAGCATACATGCATCATTTATCGAGTCGTTTTATAGAGTCAAAACTTTTTTCTTTTAGTCGGAAACTATGAACATTGCTAGGTACAAGTCGCTTCGACAAGGAACCTTAATGACCATTCTCACAGGTTTAGTGATAACTAGCTTTTTCTCAGAGATTATCAAACCTAAAGCATAGTCAAGTCATTGTAATACTTCAGGATGTCAATCCAACCTTGGGGTGAAAGATACTAGGAATACAAGAAATTTATGAAGCTAAGCAAAATTCGGTTTAATTGGGTAAGAATTCTAAAAACAATTGCTTGCGGTATTTAAACAGACACGAAAACAATTTTACAAATCCCACAGAAGGGTTATACTACTACTAGATGACTCCTAAACAATAAAACAACCGATGTACTAATTTTACAAAATCAAAACTTAAAACCGGATTATCTAGACAAATATATGCTAAGTGGCAAGATTTTCGAAAACTACGTCTAAAAATCAAACGGTTACCAAATCAATTCCAGATATAAAGCAAGACTCTAGACAATTTCTAAAATATTAAAAATAGCTCAAACACGATTTTACAAATTTATTAAAACTCTATTGCATAATTAAGCTAATTTAAAGATTTTTAGAGAAAACAATTAACTTTGAACAGGGAGAAAATGATTTTTAGTTTTCAAATATTAAAAACAGATTCAAGGTTGGGATTCATTCTTAGGGAGGTTGAAAATTCGAACTTGGGTTTTGAAAACATATTTTTTTACACTTTTTAGTGCTATCTCTAAGCCTTAAGAAACCTAACTAGATTTACCCATGGTGATGGTGTAAATCCTTTCTTCACTCTATCATCCTAACCCATGGTGTTTGGTGGAAAGATAAGGTGAAGAACATTAAGCATAGATCTTAAAAAGTGGCTTAACTAGCTCCCTAAACATCCATGGTGTATGGGAAAGGATGAGCTAGTCTCTTGGATTTGGTTTTAAGGGATTTCCTATGTCTTTTTGGGACAAGGAAATCCCTAGATTAAAGAGATCTCCATCGAGAATCTCTAGACCTTAAAACCCCCAAATCCAAGAAGAGAATTAGATGAAGAACAAGAAAATACCCAAAATCTAGTTTTCAACCCCCTTAAATCATCCCAACCCCAAACCTTGGTGGATTACTCACAACTCATGTTCATACCTCTCTTAAACATAAGTTTAGAGCTGATGAACATAAGCGGTTTTTAAGAAGAAGAAGGATTTGACTTTAAAAGGATGAAGATACTTGAAATTTATACAAAATACAAAAGTTTTTAAGAAGAGAAATAGCAAGAAACAAACAAGAACTATCAAGAACAAGCAAGAACAATCAAGAACAAGAGAAAGCTTATAAGATAAAAAGACTTGATTAAAAACTGAATGATTATTACAAGCACACACACACTCCTTATATAGAGTTTTAAACATGGCTATTGGCCTTAAAAGAGGGGTCAAGGGGCAAGGGACAAGGGGCAAGGGACAAGGGGCAAGGGACAAGGGACCTCTCTAATCCCACTTTCACTAAAGCATAAACACTTTTTGGAGCACTTGCAAGTGGTATCTTTTGGTTCGGGTACATGGATTGATCGATCTGTATCTTTTGCACTACTGCACCGTTGGACTTGAAATCACCACCAAATTAAAGCTAACTCAATTTACTAAAACTCTCATGAAGACTGTAGAGGCTAAATCGCAATGAAAAACCCTTCGTCCGAGCTGATCGTTCAGTTAACGAAATTGGTCGCCAAACTTCCCGACGGACGTGTTGTTACTTAAATAGCCGTATCTTCTGAACCACTGACCATAATGACTTGAAATAACCTCTGAACGAAAGGTAACTCAATTTTCTATGAGTTTTAGGAAGATTTCGGAGGCTGAATCGGAATGAAAGTCTTTGTAGAGTCTGATCTTTAAGTCGCTTTAGGTGGCATGGATTTGAATCGGTTGCAACATCTCGGTACAGCAAGTCAGATGACATCAATTTGCTCTCTACTTGTTCCTAGCTCATCATCTTATGTTTCCAGCTTCCACATTGTCGCCAAATCCATAGAATAACCTGAAATGATGCATATATACAAAAGAAAATGCAAATGCAAATGCAAATGTTCTAAATCCTATAAATGATCAAATACTATGATTATACTTAGCTATAAATAAAATATGGATGAAAACTTATTCTAAATGCATGATAAATATGCGAAATATATGAGTATATCAACTCCCCCAAACTTGCCTTTTGCTTGCCCTCAAGGAAACCAAATTCAAGCTAGGAAGAGATGATTAAAAACGGGGGCTCAAATCCAAAAGTTTTTTTCAAATGTATCAACTCAAAGTCCTTGTTCTCAGTTCTAGGATGCAGTACACAAGCATTTACTCAAAAGGACTTAGCCATAATCATCACATATCAAATTACAAATCATGACTTGTTTATTCCAAGCAATCCAAGAATTCTAACCTTTAACATTCATTAAGCTCAAACCGTGAATCAAACTTGTGCTTTTAAAACCGAATACATTTGGCAAGGGGCAAGGCTATGAGATAAAAATGATCTCATTCAAATGGGTACTCCAAGCTTTGGTTTCTCTCGAAAAGGTTTGAACTTATGCATAATGCTAAAGGTAAAAGGCAATGCATGGATACATGACTAGACTCACATCTACCCAAGTATACTAACAATGATCCTAATCCCTTTTTCATTCATTTTTTTGATTTCCAAGCTCACTCACCCTCTAGAGACTACCCAAATCAACAAGGCTAGAACGCCAAGCATAAACCCACAAGAACTCCATTTTAAACACACTCTCTTTTAGGGAAACTTCTTCTACTTTGCTTAAGGCTAGTGGTATGGTCATAAATATTAGCTCTTTTCTTTCTTTTGATAGCTTTCTTCTAAAAATATTTCTTTTATGCATTTGGCCTCTAGGGCTCTTTTTCTTTCTTTTGAGCTTTTTCTTATCACAAATCAAGATCAACCACTAGAAATATGTATCCCTTTTTCATCTTTTTCCTTAACACCTTCCCATTCTCAAACCTGTGAACTCCCAATTCCCAATCAAGCCTAAAACTAGCTAAAATGCAAAGCTAGCAACATTATGAGAGCCTAAACATGTCGCCCAAAACCTAACACTTTATGCCAAGTTCAAACAGAAAATAAGGCCTCACAATTTGCAATCACACACGAAATTTGGCTTGAAATAAGGCAAGGGTCAAGGTGTGGTATTCTATTTAGGCTTACAAAGAGTGGTGAAGTGAATAAGAAAGCCTAAATATTTTTTTTTTGTAATCCATGTATTCTTTTTCAAAAGTACAAGCATGATAATTAGATGTTCATTTTAAGGTTCCGATTTTTAAGTATTGATTCAGTTCATGCTTTTTTCAACTTTAAGCCAAGAAAATCAAATCAAATGATCCAAGCATGGTTAGAACTTAATTTCAAAATTGTACAAGGCATCAAAGAACTACTAACAAGGGCCTTGAACCAATACATGAGCTTAAAACACTTTTAAAGGAAATTTTTCATCATTGCCCCCTATGCATATGAGTGATGCAACCTATATGATAAAATCTAGACTCAATCCTACAATATTTGATAATGCAAATGCAAGCTATATGAATTCTTTTCGAAATTTTTATGAATTTTTCTGATTTTTTTTTTTTATTTTATTTTTCTATGCAAAATATTTTTATGAATGTAAGAAGACTCAAAAAATGAAAATGAAAACACAAAATAAGATCAAATAAAATATGTCAAAGCACAAACTCTCCTCCCCCAAACTTGAATGACACCGTCTCGGTGTTAAACAAATTCAAGAGAAAAAACACAAAAATAAAAACAAAAATGCATGTTATATACAAAGTTTGGCGTTTTTGGTACCTTGAAGCTAGAGATGGCCGGAGCTTGAGGTTGCTCCGGTCCTCCTGCTCTTTCTTGGAGTGTCATGGAGTACTCCCTTGATCCTGCTCAGACACAGTTAAAAACATAATCTAGAAATGAAATAATAATTTTATACAAAGATAGACATGGGATTGCCTCCCAAGTGCGCTTTGTTTATAGTTTCTTAGCTTGACTTTACTTGGTTAGGCTAGTGGGGGGTCTTGGAGAGGCAACGTGGTGCTCTCCTTGCTGCAGTCACTCGCCATGTAGGGCTTGACTCTATGCCCATTCACTGTGAAATTTTCTCCACTCTTCCCAACCAAAGTTACAGCTCCATATGGTAATACTTCTCTAATCTCATACGGCCCGGACCACCTAGTCTTGAGCTTTCCAGGGAACAGCTTCAATCTTGAGTTATAGAGTAGAACCATGCTTCCCTCTTTGAGCTTCTTATGCACCAACTTCTTATCATGAAAGGCTTTGGTCCGTTCCTTGTAAATCTTGGCGCTCTCATATGCATTCATCCTTATCTCATCGAGCTCTTGAAGTTGCACCAACCGTTTCTCTTAAGCCGTTTTGAGATTGTAGTTGAGTTGCTTCACGGCCGAAAGAGCCTTGTGCTCTAATTCCACAGGAAGGTGACAAGACTTGCCATATAAGAGGTTGAAAGGCGTGGTCCCAATTGGAGTCTTGTATGCCGTTCTATACGCCCAAAGAGAATCATCTAACTTGCTAGACCAATCCTTTCTAGTGACTCCCACGGTCTTCTCTAGTATAGTTTTGATTTGTCTATTCGAAACCTCCACTTGGCCGCTTGTTTGAGGGTGATAGGGCGTGGCCACCTTGTGCTTAACACCATGTTTTCTCAAGAGACCTTCAAAAACCTTGTTGATGAAGTGGCTGCCTCCATCGCTAATCACCACCTTAGGGACTCCAAATCTTGGAAAGATGATCGTTTTGAAAAGTTTAACCACCACTTTTGAATCGTTTGTTGGTGAGGCCATGGCTTCCACCCACTTAGACACATAGTCAACTGCTACAAGAATATACTTGTTGCCATATGATGATGGAAACGGGCCCATAAAATCGATCCCCCACACGTCGAAGATCTCTACTTCAAAGATTGGTGATTGTGGCATCTCGTTTCTTTTGGTGATGTTTCCCGCTCTTTGGCATGCTTCACACGACTTGATGAATTCATGCGCATCCTTGAAGAGTGTAGGCCACCAGAACCCAGTTTGGAGAACCTTTGTAGCAGTCTTGAAACTCGCAAAATGACCCCCATAGGTCATACCGTGGCAATGTAGAAGTATGTCTCTTGCTTCTTCTCTTGTGACACATCTTCGGTACATACTGTCCACACACCTTTTGTATAGGTAAGGTTCATCCCAGAAGTAGTGTGAGACGTATCTTATGAATTTCTTCTTGTGGTATCGGTCCAAATGAGTAGGCTCTTCCCCACAAGCCAAGAAATTGACAATATCCGCATACCATGGGAGATCTTCTTCTTTTAGGCTCAAAACTTCTTCAAGTTTGTCTTCTAGCTTTGCACATACTGCGGTATTGATCATCATGAGCTGCTCTTCAGGGAGTGAGTCGTCTAAAGGTAGGACTTCTTCCACTCTCATCCTAGAAAGATGATCCGCTACACCATTCTCTATGCCCTTCTTATCCTTGATCTCCATATTGAATTCTTGCAAGAGAAGGATCCATCTTAAGAGTCTTGGTTTTGTGTCCTTCTTGGAATATATGTACCTCAAGGCAGCATGGTCAGTGTATACAATCACTTTCGAACCCACCAAGTATGATCGGAATTTTTCAAATGCAAAGACAACGGCTAGGAGCTCCTTCTCGGTGGTTGCATATTTCACTTGTGTATCGTCCAAGGTGCGGCTGGCATAATAGATGACATGCAACTTCTTATCTTTTCTCTGCCCCAAGACAGCTCCTACAGCATAGTCACTAGCGTCGCACATGATCTCAAAGGGAAAGTCCCAATCCAGTGCTTGTACTATTGGTGCGGTTACTAGCGCGCCTTTGATGGTCTTTAACGCTTGGTGGCATTCTTCATCAAAGTTGAACTCAGCTTCCTTGCATATTAGCCTTGTGAGGGGACGTGCTAGCTTGGAAAAATCTTTGATAAACCTCCTGTAGAAGCCAGCGTGTCCCAAGAAACTTCTAATGTCCTTCACGTTAGCCGGAGGTGTCAAAGTGATCATCACTTCCACCTTTGCTCTATCCACTTCAATGCCTTTTTCCGAGATTTTGTGACCAAGGACAATCCCTTCTGTTACTATGAAGTGGCATTTCTCCCAGTTGAGCACGAGATTGGTCTCTTCACATCTCTTGAGTACCCTGCACAAATTAGACAAACAAACACCAAAGGAAGAGCCATACACGGAGAAATCATCCATGAATACCTCAACCATCTCCTCAATCAAGTCAGAAAATATAGACATCATGCATCTTTGAAATGTAGCAGGAGCATTACATAAACCAAAAGGCATTCTCCTATATGCATATGTTCCATAAGGACAAGTGAATGTTGGCTTTTCTTGGTCATTGGGGTGAATTAGGATTTGAAAGAAGCCACTATAACCGTCTAGAAAACAGTAATAGGGGTGGTTGGCTAATCTTTCTAGCATTTGATCAATGAATGGCAGTGGGAAGTGGTCTTTCCTAGTGGCTTTGTTGAGTTTCCTATAGTCAATGCACATCCTATGGCCGGTTATAACTCTAGTAGGAATTAACTCATCTTTTTCGTTTTTTATAACCGTGATGCCCCCCTTTTTAGGCACGACATGGACCGGTGAGATCCAAGTGCTATCACTTATGGGGTATATCACGTTGGCCTCTAAGAGTTTTAGGATTTCCTTTTTAACTACTTCTTTCAAATTCGGGTTCAAGCGCCTTTGATGTTCAATTGAAGAAGTGTTCTCATCATCTAAATGAATCCTATGAGTGCAAAGTAATGGTGAAAGGCCCTTGATGTCACTTAGAGAGTACCCAATGGCCTTCCTATACTTCCTCAATTCCCTAAGGAGAGAGTCTAACTCATCATCATTCAGATTGTCATTAACAATGACCGGGTAAGTCTCATTCGATCCTAAGAAAGCGTACCTTAGACCAATTGGTAGCTGTTTGAGGTCCACCTTTGGGGCTAGCAGCTCACTCCAGTCCTCCTCTTGGTTCTTGTTGAGATTGCTGTCCTCATTCGCTTCCTTAGACCCCGAGTCATGAGCCTCCATACTTTCTTCTTCAAGCGTATGCCCCGCTGTGATCGAGTTGATGGGTCGATCGGCTAGTCGATCTGCTGCGGATCGACTTGTTTCCCTCGATTGGCTCAGTCGTTCTTCCTTTGATCGGGCAGGAGATCGTTTCGGCTGGTCGATCTCTTGCATGGATCGTGTGGATTGGTCGATCAGCCTGTCGATCTTGTCGTTAGATCGAGTGAGTGGCTCGATCTCTTGGTCGATCTCCTTGACAGTTTTGCGAGAGTCAAGGATGCGAATGTATTCTTGGGTCTGATCACTTAGGTAACCATAATCTCCACACTCCTTTGTCAGCGCCACTAGTAGATGATCTTCTTGACCCAATTCCTCTAGCAATTCATCAGCTAAAAGATCCATAGCTTCTATGTAGAAGACTTGTCCATCGATTGTCGGTTTCTTCAAAACCTCATTAATATCGAAGTTGAGCTTGACGTCCTTGCCCAAGTGCAATGAAATTTTGCCATTCTTGACGTCAATTATAGCTCCAGCAGTCGCCAAAAACGGTCTTCCAAGGATTAGGGGATCCTTAGGTTCTTCATCCATTTCGAGAACAACAAAGTCCGTGGGGACACTCACATTGCTTATCTTCACCGGTAAGTCTTCAAGCATTCCTACTGGGAGCCTTACACTTTGGTCGGCCAAGATCAACGAGATTCTGCACTCCTTAAACTTGGTGAAGCCTAGCTTCTTTGCAATGGAGTGAGGCATGAGGTTTATGCTCGCCCCTAAGTCGCACAAACAATTGTTGAACTTTAATGGCCCTAGCGCACAAGGTATGGTGAATGAGCCTGGATCTCCTAGCTTCTTTGGTGCTATCTCTCTGTGGATAATTGCACTGCATTCTTGGCTCAACACCATGACTTCTTGGCACCCTTTAGCTGTTTTGGTGAGTGTATCCTTCAGAAACTTGGCGTACTTCGGCACCATGGCTAAACAATCGAGTAGTGGCAATTTCAGCTCCACGTTTCTCAAATGTTTTTCAAACAAGGCTCTATGCTTCTCCACCAGCTGCTTCTTGAAGCGTCCAGGAAAGGGGAGCTTTGGTTTGTAAGGTGGAGGTATGAAAATATCTTTGTCTTTGCTCGTTTCTCCCACTTGTTTTTCCAAAACTTTTTCCTTGCCTTTCTTTGCTCTTTCGATGTAGACATTGTCGAAGGTGATCTCTTGATCATTTGAAAGATCACTCTCCCCCTCTTGAACCACAATGTCCTCATTGTCTTTTTCTGTAGCCGTTGGGGCGACTTTCTTTCCACTCCTTAGCGTGATCACATTCGCATACTCTTTTGGATTTGTTTTGCATTGTCCGGGTAAAGTACCTTGGCTACTTGTACTAGCTTTTCCTTTCTCCAGGTGACGAATTTTGTTGTTGATGTTGGTGAGCTGTGTAGAGACGTCATGAAAGGAGGAGTCCATGCGTTTGTTGATATCAACATATTTTTGATCACTGGTCGCTTGGCCTTGTATAAGTTGTTGGAGCATTGCTTGTAGCGAATCTAGAGTTGGCGCTGGATTTTGTTTCTGCTGAGGCATGAAACCAGGAGGGTACGGTTTGTTCCCTTGCTGTTGGTTGCCTTGGTAGGGTGCCTTTCTTTGCCCTTGATACCCACCCTTTTGTTGGAATCCAACTTTGTTGTATGGTACAAACGGTTTGCCTTGGTTTGGTTGTTGTGGAGGGTACACTTGATCCTTTGGATTTTCCACATTGGTGCTTCTGTAAGACAAGTTGTTGTTGTTTCCTTGGTACCTTGAGGCGTATCCCTGTGGCTTAGGATAGTCTTGTCCTCCAACCCAATTTGCTTCCTCAAACTCTTCTCCACTTCTTCCTTGAGACATGTCCGTGGCTTCACCGACGAAGTGGACATGTTTTGTGTTGACAAGCATCATCTTGTCAATTTTTTCATGGAGTGACTTCAACTCCTTTTTGTATGCCTCCAGTTCATGTCCTCTTGGTGCTCTGTCATAGTCCTCAGAATAATTCCCATCACTCAAAGCGAGGTTGTCAATGAGCTCCATTCCATCGTGGACATCTTGACCGAGAAAGTTCCCTCAGCTTGCCGTGTCAAGTAGCATTCGAATTTTGGGCAAGGATCCACGGTATATGGTGCTCAAGAGAGTCTCTTCAATGAAGCCGTGGTGAGGACACTGGATGGTGTAGTCCTTGAAGCGCTCCATTGCTTCACTAAAGCTTTCATTGTGTTTTTGAGTGAAGCCACTTATCTCGCTTCTAAGCCGAGCGGTTCTAGTGCTTGAGAAGAATTTTGAGAGAAAGGCCTTCTTGCACTCTATCCATGACGTGATGGTGCCTTGTGGTAATGTTTTCTCCCAATGCCTTGCCTTATCCCCAAGAGAGAAGGGAAAAAGGCGCAGTTTGAAGGCATCCTCGGATATACCGTTGATTTTGATCATTCCGCACACTTGGTCGAAGTTGTCCAAGTGCTCCAATGGGTCTTCCATAGCCAGGCCGTGGAATTTGCTGTTTTGCACCATAGAGACGAAGCCAGGCTTGATCTCAAAGTAGTTGTTTTGGACCGGTGGGGGCGTGATGCCGAAGCGATTGGTGTGTGTGTTTGGTGCATCACCGGCGCCAATTATGCGTGGTGCCCTTTGGATTTGGTAAGGCTGTCCCATGCCTCTGCCAGCAGCATCATGTTGATGTGGATCCTCCACCTGATCATGGTCAGCCATCACTTCTTGATGGTACTCTTCTATATCAAGAAGTAATCTCTCTCTCCTATGTCTTGCGTTTCCTAGTTGTTGGATGTTGTCTAGTGGTGTGAGCAGGTTGTTGTCACCTCTAGACCTTAGGTTCATGTACCTGAAAACACAATCACAATAGTAGGTAAATTAGGAACCAAAATAGAAAAGAAAAAAAAACTTAGTCTCCACAAACTTCAAATCCTAATAAATTCACTTAAAACCCAAGTTTGGCAACGGCGCCATTTGATAAACAGGATTTTAACCGGTTTGATAATCAAAACCTAAAGGTCTTTTTGCAGTTGTAGTACTTTAGGTGTCAAACCAACCTTGGGGTGAAAGCTACTAAGATTACAAAAGTTATATGAAGCTAAGCAAAATTCGAGTTAAATGGGTGAAGAATTCTAAATTAATTACTTGCGGTTTGTAAATAGACACGAAAATTATTTTACAATCCCTACAGAAGGGTTATATAAGTACTAGATGACTCTAGAATAATAAAACAATAGATCTACTAATTTAATAAAATACAAATCTAAAACCGGAATTATTATACAGATTTGATGGTGAGTAGCAAGATAATAAGAAAAACTATTTCTAAAATTCAAACAATTACCAAATCAACAACAGGTAATAAAATAAGACTCTAAGCAATTTCTAAAATAATAAAATTAGTAAAAACACAATTTTACAAAATTATAAAACTATATTGCATAATTAAACTATTTAATGGAAATTTAATCAAGATAAACAAACATAAAACTAGAGGAAAATGGTTTTTGGGTTGTAAATTATTAAAAACAGATTCTAGGTTGGGAATCATGCTTAGGGAAGTTGAAGATTCGAACTTGGGGTTTAAAAACATAAATTCTTACTCTTTTAGTTATTTCTCTAAACCTTAAGAAACCAAATTAGATTTATCCATGATGTGTGGCATAAATCCTTTCTTCACCCTTTCCTCCTAACCCATGATGTTTGGTGGAAAGAAAAGGTGAAGAACATTAAGAATGGATCTTAAAAAAAATGGTTTAACTAGCTCCCTAAGCATCCATGATGTGTGGGAAAGGATGAGCTAGTCTCTTGGATTTGGTTTTAAGGGATTTCCTAAGTCTTGTTAGGATAAGGAAATCCCTAGATTAAAGAGATCTTGTTAGAGAGTCTCTAGACCTTAAAACCCCCAAATCCAAGAAGAGAATTAAAATGAAGTACATGATGAAAACAAACCAAGTTTTTAGTCTCCAACTTCCTTAATCATCCCAACCTTAAATCTTAGGCGGTTTACTCACAAATCATGTTCTTATCTCCTTTAAACTTAAGTTTAGAGTTAAGGAACATGACCAATGAGGTTTATAAGAAAGATTGAAAATTAAATAAATACTTGTGGAAGATAATAAAATACAAGAATTATCAAAAGATTTAAACAAGAATTAAGAAGAAAGATTTGACTTTGGAATATCTTAAATATGAAATATCTATATATAAAATACGAATTTTTAAAGAACTAAATAAGAAGAACTATAAAATTCAAGAACAAGGGAAAGCTTACAAAAACACTTAAGAAGACTTTGAAAAAGAGAATATAAAGACTTGATTGTTTACTTGATGAAAAACTGAATGAAAAACTGAATGATTATTACAAGCACACACACACTCCTTATATAGAGTTTTAAACATGGCTCTTGGCCTTAAAAGAGAGGTCAAGGGGCAAGGGACAAGGGGCAAGGGACAAGGGGCAAGGGACAAGGGACAAGGGACCTCTCTAATCCCACTTTTACTAAAGCATAAACACTTTTTTGGAGCACTTGCAAGTGGTATCTTTAGGTTCGGGTACATGGATTGATCGATCTGTATCTTTTGCACTACTGCACCGTTTGACTTGAAATCACCACCAAATTAAAGCTAACTCAATTTCCTAAAACTCTCATGAAGACTGTAGAGGCTAAATCGCAATGAAAAACCCTTCGTCCGAGCTGATCGTTCAGTTAACGAAATTGGTCGCCAAACTTCCAGACGGACTTGTTGTTACTTAAATAGCCGTATCTTCTGAACCACTGACCATAATGACTTGAAATAACCTCTGAACGAAAGGTAACTCAATTTTCTATGAGTTTTATGAAGATTGCGGAGGCTGAATCGGAATGGAAAGTCTTTGTAGAGTCTGATCTTTAAGTCGCTTTAGGTGGCATGGATTTGAATCGGTTGCAACATCTCGGTACAGCAAGTCAGATGACATAAATTTGGTCTCTACTTGTTCCTAGCTCATCATCTTATGTTTCCAGCTTCCACATTGTCGCCAAATCCATAGAATAACCTGAAATGATGCATATATACAAAAGAAAATGCAAATGCAAATGCAAATGTTCTAAATCCTATAAATGATCAAATACTATGATTATACTTAGCTATAAATGAAATATGGATGAAAACTTATTCTAAATGCATGATAAATATGCGAAATATATGAGTATATCATTTAGAAGCAAGGTTTACCAACTTGAACACTGCGAGTGAATAATTCCAACAGAGAAAGTTCTAATCTCTAGAGTACTCGAAGGATTTTGCGTTGACTCCGCACCTAATGAATCAAAACTTCTCGTCAAGGGGCTTGAGGTACTTTGAACTTTGCTCCTCTTTTAAACTCTAGCATGACTAAGTAGATACAATGAAACCTCTCCTTGATCTTCCCTTATTATAGAAAAGAAAAAAAAAATATAAGAAAGAAAATTCTTAGTTTGAGAATGGCAACCCGAGTTCCTAAAGCACAATGACGGTTCACAGACATCATGAAAGCTTCGAAGAAGTGATCGTTCTCAAGCTAAGAAGAAATAATAGAAGAAAAATAGAAAAAGATAGTCGATAGAAAAAATAAAATGATTCCCTAGAAAAGTAGGGAGAAATTGACTAAGGGAAGAGAAAATACGAGAGTTGTGTCTGAAATGTCTTTGTCTAGATGTTTGGAAGAGAAGAGTATAATGTCTCATTGAAAAATACTCCCTCGAATGAGACCACACGCCTAATTGAATAAAGGAGTCAACAAGAGAGATCTCGAAATACTCAAAGGTACCATGAAGCGTATCCGGGAAGGGTGAAAAGCTCAAGGTAACTAGAACCAAAAGCTTTGAGTTTGAATTCCGAGTTACGCGGCTTAAACAGGTCGATTCCTAGCCTCGATGAGTTCCAAAGTATTGGTGAGTTTCCACGTTTTCAAGCCTCTTTTCCTTACTTAGATTTATGTTTTGTTTGAGGACAAACAAAGGTTTAAGTCTGGGGGAATTGATAACATGCATATTTTACCCATTTTTACTACAATAAGTGAGTGCTTTAATAAGCATTTCACTAAGGTTTTAATGCATAAACACTAGATTTCGAGTATTTGGATGTTCAAGACTCTTTTCAGGTAATCTTAGCAAAAGACGCATATTTTGTAGCAAAATGGACATTTCCGGAAACACTGCTCGAGGACAAAAGTTCAACATCAGTTGAAGGCCTTCCCACCCCAAGATCAAGCTCATATTTGGAGAAAAGGTAGCCTTATCAGCTGTCTTTCACCTCAAAGTGGTTTGAGAACAATCCCACGGTTGGATCTCAAGTTATGAAGGAAGCAAGAAGGTCCGTCAAGCACCCGGAAGACCTAGCTGGCCGCGCCACGGCCTGACTTGACGACCAGTGGCCGCGCCATGGCCAGTCGCTCGGCTGGCCAGCCACTTGATGATTCCCGAGCCCATTTGAAGCCGAACTTAAACCCGCAGCCGTCTTATGTAAGACAAGACCTAATTGAAGACCAAGAGGACTTAAAGACCTATATATACTCGATGTTTATGGTTTCTTTTGGAGAGTTCGAAGTTTTCTTTTCACGTTTAATTGTTTTTGTTCCGACGGCCACGAACCTCGTTCTTTCTCGATCTCCATCCTTGTTCTTCAAGGGAGATCGATTTATGCTGAAACCTTTGTTACTTCTCATTGATTTATACAAGCATGCATTCATCTATCACGCTTTCTACTCCTTCTTTCATGTCTGAGTAGTTTATTTTCGTTAGGTGTTCTTTAAGGGGATCTATGGGGAATTTCAATAATTGTTCTTGAACCGATTGTTTTGGTCGTAGATTAGGGTTTTCTTTCTTATCAAACTTGTTCTTAATGCATGAGTCTAGCGTCATGAACTAGATGTCTGATTTTAGAATCTTTGAAAACCATTAACCTGCTGAATTTCTGATCCGAACTTAGTTTGGTGGAGCGCAACGCTTCTGGGATGCTCACCCATACCTAAGGAGAAGTCGTGAATGTTTATTGTCCCAATCATTACTGCGTGTTTGCCTAGAACGCAGGATACGATTGTATACTTGTGAAGTCTGCATAACATAGATCGATCTAGCTTGTCAGAGTTTAGGTCGTTAAAAACCAGTGATTCCAATTTAGGAAAAATTTCCTAGTCTCGTTTGTCTGAACTTTTGTGAGTTTGATTTAGGTCATTAAAATCAATATTTACCTTTTTTGCATTGCTCACCTGATTTCCTTTTTACAAGCACTTAAGTTGATTTTCCTTTTCCGTTGGTTATAGAATTGGTTGACACCCTTCTCTATATAAGACATTACTCTCATTTCTTTCTTTTCTGCAAAAATCATGACACTCACCTCAAAACCCCAATTCTCTGATTTTTGATTACCCTGATTTTCTGTTTTGCAGTTGACCTCCTCCTTGTGGATCGATACCCTAACTACTACAACGCACGTTGTGCACTTACAGCTTAGGGTCCTACAAATTCAAAGTTAGACGAGTCCACAAAAAAATCCTCCAATTTCGAACGACTATTTAGACCCCATCAATAATCGAACACTTGATCGATCCAATGCAATATGGAATGATCGATTGAAGCTTGGATTAATCGAACCACTACCTCGAGAGAACTGGACTCCCAAAATTTGTCAGTTCTTCAAAAATTCACCCTAGCCGCCCCTATGACTCTATATAAACACAAAAGAACAAAAAAGAAGAAGGAGAGAGCCACAAAAATCATTCACCAAAGTTCCATAGTTTCCATTGTTCTTAGTTTGATACTTTGCTACTTTTGTTGCTTGGGAGAAGATCATCTGTATTTCATCACCAATAATTGTTTTCTTAATCCTATTATATTTTAATAAGATGATTTCTACTGTTGTTATTGTTGTTATGATTTTTGTATGATGTGTGAGTAGTCGATTGTTGGAATTAAGGGTGTCTCAAGGGTATTCATCATGATTTGGTGGATAGATTTAGTTTCTAGAGTTCCGCTTACACCAGGTAGAAGTAATCATATGTCCATTCTTGTTCTTAATGCATGTTGTTAGATTGATCACCTAGCAGTGATATAGGAAAATCATTGCTTGATCACTACGAGGTTGATTGGCCCGAATTTAAATTGATAGGCTATATCCTTAGAGCTGACTCTAAGCATCATTTAGTGAGAATATCAAAACTCGTTCATTCATCTATGTATCGTTTTGTCTATCTAGCATATCAGAGTATGATTTAGGTTGTTAGATATAAGTCGATTTTTAACCCATGAGAGTGGATAAAAAAATACTCGTGTTTGCCTCTACTTGTTAAGTTTGTATAATCTAAACCATGACCGCTAAGGATTCTCCCATGTCCCAACGTTTTAATTCATAAGTTTTACATCATTATTTGCTTTCGTTATTGCTTTCTTTAGTTTACTTTCATTTGCTTCAAAACCTCCAAATTATATTTTGACTTAGCTTTCGTTTCATTTTGAGAACCATTGTGCACTCGAGTCTCCTTATGGATTCAATACCTAAAGTATTACAATTGATTGATGTGAACTTGCAGCTCTTACTTGCTTTTTTTATTTTAAGAAAATTTGTACACCCCATCAAACCCCCTTGAAACCCCGTAAATCCAACAATTAAATACTCACACATGATCAAAGAAACCATACCAGTAGAAGCAAATTATCCCATAAATAAAAAGGGTTTAGAAAACTTCTCTATATCAAGATACAAAGACAAGATCCTCTCCCCACAAACAATGCAGTAAAACATAACAAACTAATGAAAACAACTAAGAAACTTTGGATGGCTGTGTAACTATTGAGGCTTGTCAACTTTGTGGCTCATCTATTTCTTTTATAGTGTTTATAGGCGGCTAAGATTTTTTTCTAAGAAAAATAGGATGTTTTCGGAAAATTTCCACGAAAGTTTTTTTTTCTCTTGGAGGGGTGTTCCATTGAACAGTAAGGGTGTTCATACACTTCTCGCGGTATTTTTGGACGTGTGCTGTTGGACCGGTTGCGTCAAACACTTACTCGAACATGTGGTGTACGACCTGGTGTTCGAACGGTTGGGTATATCACTGGGTCGAACAATCTTTATTTATCAGCTTTGTATGTTTCAATGCCACACAAACAATTTTGCAGTATTTCGAGCATATCTACTAATCTAACAGTTGTATCATTTTAGAATAAAGTTATCATTCTCGTATATCTTGTGGTTTATTTTGAGCAAAATCCAACCGTGAGAACTCATAACCGTCGAACTTCTAAATCTGATGCAAAACTTATGATTTCTAAAAATTGTCTAATCTTCAAAATGCTTGATTTCAACTCTTTTTTCCTAAAAAGTCCAAATTACCCGTAAGCACTATAAAATCTCCAAAAATACTAAAAACACCAATAATAAGCCAGAACTCAATAGTTTCTTTATTAAAAGCCCAAGCAAAACATATTAAAAATAGTAAATATAGAGTGTATCAGTCTCCACCTTCCCCATCATTTAAAATCTACCACCAAATTGATTCCCCTTTAAAATTGTTTGATTGAGCTATGTCGTGTTGAGAAAGAACGCAAATTATGTTAATGTTTTCCCTATTTTCGAACTGAAAAATGTTGTTGTTGAGGTTGCAATCCTAGTTGAAATGACTGAAGTCTCACAACTACTTTAGTCCAGTTTTGTGGTTGGATTTTTTATTGGTTAGCACTTCACATAGGGAAGGTTCACGCAATGGTAAATCGACTATGGTATTTCAAAGAGAAGCCTTCAAAAATCAATGCCCAGTTTTTGAATTCTAAAACGAGTTTGTTTCGAATTGATAATGCCCAAATGCAGGCTCGAGTCCTACATAGACATTTTTGTCACATCGCGGATGTCCCTTTGGTGGTTCAAGAGTGGAGTCCCTCAACTGTGAATTCTCGACTGGCCTATTTGATATGCCCACTTGGATCGACTTTAAAAATGTTCATGACTCCTTATTTTCCCATAAAATTTTGAAAGTTCCTTAATGATCTAATCAGATAAATGCAGCAACTACATCCTATACTAAGAGGTGTTTTTAGTTGGATATTGCCAGGACACTTGTGGTGGCGAATCTAGAGAAACCCCTACTATACAGGAGATTTCCAAAATGTACATAGACATTTCATCATGTAAGCTACCCTTGTGTGCCACCACGTTGCTGCCAGCAATGAGGACATATTGATGGGGTCTAAATAGTCATCCGAGATTGGAGGATTTCTTTAGAGACTCGTCGAGTTTTGAATTTGTAGGACCCTAAGCTGCAAGTGCACAGCGTGCGTTGTAGTACTTAGGGTATCGATCCACAGGGAGGAGGTCAACTGCAAAACAGAAGAATCAGGGCAAACAAAGACGCAAAAGGGTTTGGGGTTATAGGATTGTGTCACGGTTTTTGCAGAAAGAGATAAAGCAGTAATCACGCCTTATATAGAAGAGGTTGTCAATCCCTCCTATAGCCAACGGAAAAAGGAAAATCAACTTAAGAACTTTTAAAGGAAATCAGGTAAGCAGTGCAGAAAAAATAAATATTGAAGTGCGTAAATCTCGATTGAAAAGCAGATGGGTGAAACACGTTGGGGATCTTCTCGGGAAATCTATGGGGTTCTAACTAGAAATCAAACTCACAAAAGTTAAGCAAACGAGACTAGGTGGTTTTCCATAAACTTATTCACTGGTTTTAACGACCTAACTCTGATAAAGCAAGATCGATCTATGAATGCATATTTCGTAGGTATACTATTGTATCATGCGATCTAAACAATCAAGAAATAAGATCAGGACAATAAACATTCACAACACCTTCCTGACCACGCACAAGCGTTCCAGGAATGATGCACTCTACCCCACTAGGTCCGGATCCGAGATTCAAGGCGTTGGCTGCTCTCGAGGTCCTGCGATCAGACTCTAGTTCATGACGCCATATTCATGCAATAAGAACAAGTGTGGTAAGAAAGATAACCCTAGTCTACGGCCTAACGATTGGTCTAATAACAGTTAATGAAATTCCCCATAGATCCCCTGAAAGAATACCCAACGAAAGTAAACTACTCAGACATGAAAGAGGAAGTGAAAATCGTGATTGATGAATGCATAACTTGAATAAATCGATAAGAAACAAAGAGGGTTCAAGATGAAATCAATCTCCCTCGAAGAATAAAGGGATTCGCGGCCACCGAAAGAATTCTATAAGTTAGGGTATTTCGTGATAAGTGGCTCTCTTAAAAAAACCCTAAACAACGAGTATATATAGGTCTTCAAGTCCTCTAGGTCGTGGATTAGGTCTTGGCTTGCATATGACGGCTGCGGGTTTAAGTTGGGATTCAAATGGGCTCGGGAACTGCGAGTGGCTTGGCCTCGCGAGCGACTGGCCGTGGCACGGCCACTGGTCGTCTGGATCGGCCGTGGCGCGGCCATCTTGGTCTTCCGGGTGCTTGACGGACCTTCTTGCTTCTTCCATAACTTGAGATCTAACCGTGGGATTGTTCTCAAACCACTTCGAGGTGAAAGATGGCTGATAAGGCTAACTTGTCTTCAAATATGAGATTGATCTTGTGGTGGTAATGCCTTTGTTTGATGTTAGACTTCTGTCCTTGAGCACTGTTTCTGAAATTGTCCATTTTGCTCCAAAATAAGCGTCTTTTGTTAAGTTTACCCGAAAAGAGTCTTTAACAACCAAATACTCGAAATCTAGTGTTTATGCATTAAACCTTGGTGAAATGCTTATTAAAGAACTCACTTATGATAGCAAAAATGGGTAAAATATTCATGTTATCACATACAAAAAAAGGAATGTGAGAAGATGAAAAAGGTGTAGAGATGGTCAATAATGTACTAAAGGGGTTGATGATTACAAGTGGTCAGTTATAGCGAAACAAGGCAAAAAAACACTTTCAGTGGCTGCTGCTACTTCTAGGATGAGTTCAGAACCACATGAAAAGAAGGGAGACTCTTTGTCACCTTTGCGATTTTAGATCCTTACATATTTTTGGTAGGATGGGAAATGTGAGAACGAAGTTCAAGAGAAAGTTAAATCTTTGAACGATTAAACACGGTCAGTAACAACCACGCAAAGAGAACAAGAGCATTCCCAAAGAGGACGATCTTCGTCCACACCGACGCCTAATTTAACGCGCAAAGATCAGAAAAATAGTTCTCCATCAAATACATCCAAGAAAATCTCATTCAAGAGGTTATCATCAATATGATATTTTTCTCTGCGTGTAATACTAGGGGCTTCAACAAATTCTAAAAACATAATGTGGTTAAAAATTGGATTCATTCTACTAAAATATTATTCAGTTGTCTTCTTGAAAAACATGTTATGAATTGAGCCTATGTACAAAATTTCGCAAAACAACCACATGTTGGGTCACTACAGTTACAGATGTATGCTTCTAACTTCCAAGTAGAGTTTGAGCTATTGTGAGAGGAGATCAAGCAGAATATGGACTTGTTTGCCACAATAGATGTTTTCTGGATTGTTATGGGATATTTTAAAGAGACGCATGCTTCTTTTGAGCATTCTTGTAGAGTTGTTCCGACTAATTCATTAGGAATGATAAGCTTTCAAACAGTTATTTCATATTGTGGATTTGGAAATCTATCTTATGTGGGTCTTCAGTTCATGTGGAACCATCAGAAAGAGAACCCCATTGGAAAAAACTATACAGAGCCTTGGTGATAGATTCTGTGGCAAAGCACCAAGCCAAACATCCACGGATTGTTTGGGGGACGCTGAGCGGCACGTACCGGAGCAGGATACGAATGGCGCAAGTGAGGTTCGAGGATAAACCAGCATTGGCCGCGAACGACATCAAACCGACACAGTCGTGTTCCGCATTGACCCGATGCGGCCTGGAAATAACCTACGAAGTGAAATCCGTCCTGATGACCGAATCTCTCGACCATCTCGTGTGCGCTCTCGGATCAAACATCATGAAGAAACCGAAGGACTTGCTAGAAACCAGATTGTCTGATGATCGGGATAATTCTGTTTTAGTCCGAACCAATCATCTGATCACCGAGCCAAGTTCATACGATAAGTATTTTCCCGACCCATTCGACTTTTCTTCCGGTCAAAAGCTGTCTACTCGAGCTAAAGTATTAAAGGAAGAGATCGAACGCGAGATAACTCGGCTTGATGATATACTCATATATTTCGCATATTTATCATGCATTTAGAATAGGTTTTCATGCATACATCATTCATAATAGGCTAGTTTGCATCATTTATCTCATTTTAAGTCCTAGAACACTTTGCATTAGCATTTGCATGTTTCTTGCATATTTGCATCATTTTCAGGTTGTTTAGAGTACTTGGAGCTGTAATGGATGCTGAGCATTGACAAGAAGATGAAAGAAGAGCCTAGGAGTTGGCGTGAATCAAAGAAAAGCTCGGACAAAACCAAAGAAGCCGTGATCGACCGGCCGATCGAGCAGAATGACTCGATCTAGAAGAGATCGACCGGCCGATCGACCAGCTGACTCGATCAAGAAGAAGATTGAGTGGCCGATCGAGCAAGCTGACTCGATCAAAGGCCGATCGAGTGGACGATCGACCAGCTGACTCGATCGGGAAGCAGATCGACTAGACGATCAACCAGTCTAGCTCGATCAGCAGTCCATGCGCACAACCTCTTCTAAAATCACTGTGATTGTCTTCTTGTAAGGGGACCACCTTGGCATGAAAGTCTTCTACAAGACAAGCAGCCCTTGATTTAGGGAAAGGGGTGGAGAATTTCATATAATTTCTCCATGACCAAAGAGAAAAGGGATTTTTGTGCATCCATTATTTAACTAAGCCAAAAATCATAAAAAATCATAAAATCACTTGGGTGAAAAAGAGGCTGAGCGTGAGAGAGAGAAAGTATAGAGTTCTTGAGTGTTCTTCATTTGTTCTTCATTGTTCTTGCTTGTTCTTCATAGTTCTTGTTTGTTTCTTATTTATTTATTTGGTTAAAACTCTTTTATTTTGTATATGATTCAAGTATCTTTATCCTTCTAAAGTCAAATCCTTCTTCTTCTTAAAAACCGCTTATGTTCATCAGCTCTAAACTTATGTTTAAGAGAGGTATGAACATGAGTTGTGAGTAATCCACCAAGGTTTGGGGTTGGGATGATTTAAGGGGGTTGAAAACTAGATTTTGGGTATTTTCTTGTTTTTCATCTAATTCTCTTCTTGGATTTGGGGGTTTTAAGGTCTAGAGATTCTCGATGGAGATCTCTTTAATCTAGGGATTTTCTTATCCTAACAAGACTTAGAAATCCCTTAAAACCAAATCCAAGAGACTAGCTCATCCTTTCCCAAACATCATGGATGCTTAGGGAGCTAGTTAAGCCATTTTTTTAGATCCATGCTTAATGTTCTTCACCTTATCTTTCCACCACACATCATGGGTTTGGAGGAAAGGGTGAAGAAAGGATTTACACCATACACCATGGGTAAATCTAGTTTGGTTTCTTAAGACTTAGAG
Organism: Alliaria petiolata; assembly: GCA_020283515.1. NCBI lineage: Eukaryota > Viridiplantae > Streptophyta > Magnoliopsida > Brassicales > Brassicaceae > Alliaria > Alliaria petiolata. Next base: position 432,801,564 of record JAHZTW010000001.1, read on the forward strand.
ATATCACTAAAAAGTGTAAAAATATGTTTTAAAAACCCAAGTTCGAATTTTCAACCTCCCTAAGAATGAATCCCAATCTTGAATCTGTTTTTAATCTTTCAAAACTTAAAATCATTTTCTCCCTGTTCAAAGTTAATTGTTTTCTTTAAAATTCTCTAGATTAGCTTAATTATGCAATAGAGTTTTTATAAATTGTAAAATTGTGTTTTTGTCATTTTTAGTATTTTAGAAATTGTATAGAGTTTTGTTTTCTGTCTCGTATTAATTTGGTAGCCGTTGGAGTTTTAGAAGTAGTTTTCAAAAATCTTGTAACTTAGCTTAAATTTGTCTAGTTAATCCGGTTTTAGATTTTGATTTTTAAAAAAATAGTAGATCGGTTGTTTTATTGTTTAAGAGTCATCTAGTAGTTGTATAACCCTTCTGTAGGGATTTTAAAATAGTTTTTGTGTCTGTTTGATAACCGTAAGTAATTTTTATAGGATTAATCACCAATTAACCCGAATTCTGCTTAGTTTCATTTGAACTCTTGTATTCTTAGTATCTTTCACCCCAATATGGATTGACTCCGAAAGTACAACAACAACAGAACTATGCTTTAGGTTTGATTAAACTTGCTGCTCAAAAAGCTAGTCATCAAATGGCGTCGTTGCCAAACTTGGGTTTTGAGTGAAAGTATTAGGATTTGGAGATTAGTGGAGACTAAGTTTTTCTTTTCTATTTGGTTACTAATTTTCTTACTATTGTGCTTTTGTTTTCAGGTACATGAACCTGAGGTCTAGAGGTGACAACAACCTGCTCACGCCACTAGACAATATCCAACAACTTGGAAGCGCAAGGCATAGGAGGGAAAGGCTACTCCTAGAAATTGAAGAGTACCATCAAGAGGTGATGGCTGACCATGACCAGGTGGAGAATCCACCTCAACATGCTGCTGCTGGCAGAGGCATTGGACACCCTTTCCACCTTCCAAGAGCACCACAAATCATTGGTGCGGGTGATGCACCAAACACCCACACAAATTGCTTTGGCATCACTCCACCACCGGTGCAAAACAACAACTTCGAGATCAAGCCTGGATTTGTCTCTATGGTTCAGAACAGCAAGTTCCATGGCCTGGCAATGGAAGACCCCCTGGAACACTTGGACAACTTCGAACAAGTGTGTGGAATGATCAAGATAAACGGCATCTCGGAGGATAGCTTCAAGCTACGGCTGTTCCCATTTTCTCTTGGGGACAAAGCCAGATATTGGGAGAAGACCCTACCTCAAGGCACCATCACGTCCTGGGTTGAATGCAAGAAAGCCTTCCTGTCAAAGTTCTTCTCAAGCACAAGACACTAAGAAGTGAGATAAACGGTTTCACACAAAGGCACAATGAGACCTTTAGTGAAGCAATGGAGCGGTTCAAAGACTATACCATTCAGTGTCCTCACCATGGCTTCACTGAGGAGACACTCCTGAGCACAATATACCGTGGAGCCTTGCCAAAAATTCGAATGCTACTTGACACGGCAAGCAAAGGAAACTTCCTTGGACAAGATGTGCAAGACGGCATGGAGCTGATAGAAAACTTGGCTTTGAGTGACGGTAATTATTCTGAGGACTATGACCGTGCACCAAGAGGTCATGACCTGGAGGCACACATGAAGGAGATAAAGTCACTCCATGAGAAGATTGACAAGCTGATGCTTGCTGGCCAAAAACATGTCCACTTTGTTGGTGAAGCCGCAGATTTATTCCAAGACCGACGTGAAGAGGAGTTTGAGAAAGCGAATTGGGTTGGTGGCCAAGACTATCCTAAGCCACAGGTATATGCTCCAAGGTATCAAGGCAACAACAACAACAACAACTTGTCTTATAGAAGCACAAACGTGGACAATCCAAAGGACCAAGTGTACCCTCCACAACAAGTAAATCAAGGCAAACCGTTTGTACCATACAACAAAGGTGGATTCCAACAAAACGGTGGATATCAAGGGCAAAGACAGGGAGCCTACCAAGGACACCAACAGCAAGGGAACAAACCGTACCCTCCTGGTTTCGTGCCTCAGCAGCAACAAACTCCAGCGCCAACTCAAGATTCGGTACAAGTAATGTTCCAACAACTTCTCCAAGGCCAAGCGTCTAACGATCAAAAATTTGTTGCTATGAACAACCGGCTGGACTCCTCCCTTAGTGAGGTCTCTACACAAATCAGCAACATCAACAACAAAATTCGTCAGCTGGAGAAAGGAAAAGCTAGAACAAGCGGGCAAGGTAGTTTACCCGACCAATGTGAGGCAAATCCAAAGGAGTATGCACATGTCATCAATCTAAGGAGTGGAAAGGAGGTAGCAACACGGTCTACAGCTAAAGACAACGAGGACATTGTCATTAGAGAAGATGGGAGTGATCTTACAAATGATCAAGAGATCACCTTTGACAATGTCTACATTGAAAGGGCAAGAAAAGGCAAAGAAGCGGTTTTGGAAAAACAAGTGGGGGAAACAAGCAAAGAAAAAAATATTTCCGTGCCTCCACCTTTCAAACCAAAGCTCCCCTTCCCTGGACGCTTCAAGAAGCAGCTGATTGAGAAGCACAGAGCCTTGTTTGAAAAACATTTGAGAAATGTTGAGCTCAAATTGCCGTTGCGTGATTGCTTGGCCATGGTGCCGAAATATGCAAAGTTTCTGAAGGATGATAGCTCGCATATTTACATCATTTTAGTGCATCATTTAGAGTAGTTATGTGTCATTTCATGCATATAAGTATCTCATTTGCATTCATATTAGCACTAGTGTGTCTTAGGACTAGAGTTGCATACTTTGTCGCATATGGAGTGCATTTCAGGTTTTTTTGGAGCTTGTGGAAGCTCTATGGAGTTTGAGGGAATAACCAAAGAGAAGCCAAGGCATTATGGAGCAAAATAGAAGACTTCTCCTGCCATGTCGACCATCCACAACGATTTTACCCCGATTTGAAGCAAGACGAGGTCTAGCACCACACTAGATAACCCGTTGTGCAAATATTGGTCCGGACGAAGGCTGTCCCTCTCGATTCAGCTTCGGAGTCCTTCATCAAAGTTCTATAGGATCGAGTTAGCTTTCGAATGGAGTTGGTTTGAAGTCATTATCATCAGCGGTTCGGATGTTACCGAGGAAACAGTGAGCATCGGTCTTGCATAACGGTTTAAGTCCATTGAGGAGCCCATATCGAGGTGATGCAACGGTATGACCCAGTTGCAGAATCCACACGACCTTATGCAACGGGATGAGCCAGCTGAAGCACATATCGACCTTGTGCAACGGCTTGAAGCCGTTATAAACCCGAAGTTTGACCACTTTTTTTACCATTTTTTACCTACTTTTTTTGGACTCTAGTATAAATATTCTTTAACCTAGATCTTATCTTGTATCCACTTATTTTTCTCTGTAATTTTCGTGGTTCTCTCTTTGTCTCAAGAACAAGAGACACAAAGTTTGAGTTTTGTATTTGAATCATTGCTTTTTAATTAAATCTTGCATTTATCTTTCATATCTTCTTGTTTATCTCTCTCTCTAATCATGTCTAGCCATCTTTCCTCCATGGATTTCGTGGTTAAGGCCATGTTTAGTGAGTAGTTTTTCTTAGATTTAAGGTTGAGGGGATTAGGGAGGTTTTTAAGAGTTCATCTTGGGTTTTTCTTGTTCTTATTCTATGTCTCTTCTTGGATTTGGAGGGTTCAAAGCCTAGAGATTCTCAATGGATATCTCTTTGATTCTAGGGATTTTCTTATCCTAACAAGACTTAGGAAATCCCCCTAAACCCAAATCCAAGAGGCTAGCTCATCTTTCCCCATACACCATGGATGTTTAGGGAGCTAGTTAGGTCATTTCGAGATCTTTGCTCTATGCTTATCAATCTATCTTTCCACCATACACCATGGGTTAGGATGAAAGATTGATAAAGGGATTTTTACCATACACCATGTATTAATCTTGTTTTGCTTCTTGGACCTAGAGATAGCTCATTAGAAATGTGTAGATCTATGTTTTAAAAACCTAGAGTTCCAATATTGAACCTTCCTAAGCATGAACCTCAACCTTTAATCTGTCTTTAGCATTTGAGTAGATTTAAAAGTCATCTCCCTTAGATTTTAAAGTTGATTGCTTTAATTTTCTAGAAATTGCCTAGTTTGTCTGTTTTTAGTTTTCGAATTTTAAAAATCAGTAACCTTGCCATTTAAATTCCTAGCAGTAGCCAACTAGTTGTTTAACCCTTCAGTGGGATTTTCAAAATTGTTTTCGTTGTCATTTAGTTGCAGCGAGTAGTTTTTAGGATTTTGTTACTCCATTAAAACTGAATTTGGCTTAGATTTACATAGCTCTTGTATTCCTAGTATCTTTTAACACCTAAGCTGGATTGACACCTAAAGTATTGCAATGACATGACTATGCTTTAGGCTTTGATAATCACTGAAAAAGCTAGGCATCAAATGGCGCCGTTGCCAACTTGGGTTTAGTTGAAAGTATTAGGATTTGGAGCTTAGTGAAGACTAAGTTTTTATTTTTATTGTGGTTACTAATATATTTACTCTACTGTCTGTGTTTTCAGGTACCAAAATATAAGGTCTACTGGGAACAACCACCTGTTTGACCCTCTAGATAATATTCAACTACTTGGAAATACAAAGTTGAGAAAAGAGAGAGCAAAAGTTCAAGAGGTTGGCCATCCAGCTATGGCATATCCACAAGCGGCTTTTGGTGCTCAACAAGAGCATGATGGAGCTCAGGCAGTAGGTATTAATGCTGCACTACAGGGTGCTCAAAGTTGGGGCAATGGAAACCCCAACCACGCCCATAGACCAAGAAGGATCATAGGCACTTGTGATGCGCCAAACATGCATCACAACCGTTTTGGTATTGCTCCACCACCAGTCCTGCATACCAACTTTGAGATACATCCAGACTTCATCTCTATGATCCAGAACAGCAAGTTTCATGGTTTGTCAATAGAAGACCCCCTTGAGCATCTAGACAACTTTGATCAACTTTGCGATTTGATCAAGTTAAATGTTGTATCCGAAGATTTCTTGAAGCTTATGTTGTTCCCATTTTCACTTGGAGCCACGGCTAGGCATTGGGAGAAGTCACTCCCACAAGGCATTATCACGTCCTGGACTGATTGCAAGAATGTTTTCTTGTCAAAATTCTTCTCAAGCTCAAGAACATCTCATTTGAGGAATGCGATTTCCGGTTTCACTCAAATGCAAAATGAAACCTTTACTGAGGCTTGGGAACGGTTTATGAGCTACACACTTCAGTTTCCACATCTTGGCTTCACAGAAGAGTCACTATTGAGTACCTTATACCGTGGAGTTTTGCCAAGGATTCGCATGATATTGGACACCGCAAGCAAGGGACACTTTCTTGGACAAGAGGTGAGTGAGGGTATGGAACCCATTGAAAATTTGGCTTTGAGTGATGGAAATTATTCAGAGGAATATGATAGAGCACCAAGGGACAGTAAGCTTGAAGGACACAAGAAAGAGATCAGGTCACTCCATGAGAAAATTGACAAAATGTTGCTAGCAAGTCAAAACCAAGTGCACTTTGTTAGTGCAAATCTGGATGTGTTTGAAGAGAAGGAACAAAGACAAGGCGTGGCTAACTCTATAGCTAATCAAGGCCAACAACAAGGGAACAAGCCATATGGATCTCCTGGGTTTGTGCCACAGCAACAACAAGTCCAAGCTCCACCTCAAGATCCTATTTCAACCAGCCAAGGAACTCAACCAGGCAAAAGTGATGCAAAACCTAAGGACTATTGTCAAGCTATTCAAGCTATTGAAGAAAAGACAACCACTCTTGATGGCGTGGCTCCACCACTGTATGAAGCTGAGTATGAGACTGACATCCACTCCAATGATGCTTCTGGTCTCAATGAGGTCATTGAAAAGCCAAGTTTGGGGGGGATTTTCAAGGAAATCTACCATGATGCTTCAAACAAACCGGTTAAAGGAGTTTTGCTGAAGAAAGAATCGTATGCTGAAGAGCAGGAGCACACCAAGGAGCCTACAAGAAAGCACATTGCAGCAATTAATGAGTTCAAGACCTTGAAAAAGCACACCAATCGGGGAAAATTCTCAATTGTGTGCAAGCTAGGCGATGTAGAGGTTCAAGATGCTATGTGTGATTCAGGTTCCACAGTGAGTGTTATGGCACTTGACATGGTCAAGAGAGTTGGAAGAAGGATTATGGATTGGCATCCTACCAAGATCACTTTTGGAGATGGGTCTACAAGGAAACCTCTTGGTTTGGTGAAAGACTATCCGGTGAAGGTCGGGAATTGCTTGGTACCAACTGATTTTGTGATCATGGATATAGACAAGGCCAAAAATCTCCCTATGCTCCTAGGTACGCCATTCCTCAGCACTGTAGGTGCTGCAATTATTTTGCTAAAGAAGAGGTCATCCTAAGGAATGTGAATAGCTCGGTTTCATACCCAATCACACCTCCTTTAGCAAAGTTTTGTGGAATGATGGAACCAGAGGAGGACTCTTTTGATCAAGAGGAACGTGTCTGTAGGAAGATTAGAGAGGATGCTGACTTGAAAAGGTGTTTTGAAGCCCAAGCTTTGGGAACCAAGCAATTAGAAATGAGCTTGCAAGACAAGCACGCGGCCAAGGCTAAAAAACATTGGGTATCGGGTCCAAGCAAGGATAAGGCCCAGCCTAGGGGCGAGTCTACTGCTCAATAAGAGTCTGATGTTGAGTCAATGCTGATGCTGTTTAGCCATGAAGGAGAAGTAACCACCAAGAAGGAACCACCAAACAAGAAAGGCAAGGGTAATGGGGCGTTATTGAGATTGCCCGATGAAGCTGAGGATGAGATTGGTGATGCACGTGCTGGGCCAAGGACCTCTTTGAGTTTACATCCATTGCAACTCAAAGATGGCTCCATTGAGTACAGATTCAAAAGCAAAGGGGGCTCAAAACCATTCTCAAAGGCAAGGTTCATTCTTCCACCGGGGTTAGAGAAGGATGAAGCAAGGGTGCAAGAGATGCTGTCTACTATCTACACTGTGGACATGCCTCAAAGAGAACACCCAGCCACGTCCTCAGCCACCCACTTCACCCTTAAGCCAGCCTAAAAAGATTTGTGAGGAAAGTCAAGCTAAGAGACTTTAAACAAAGCGCATTTGGGAGGCGATCCCATGTCTATCCTTGTGTATACAGTTTTTATTTCTGTTCTATTTTATCCTTTCGAGTTTGAGTGAGCATGAACAAGGGAAAGGAGATCCAAAACCAGGTTCTTGGGAGTTAAAAGGGCAAGGTCGAACCTCAGCTAGCTCCAAGGTACACCATCCACAAGCCTTGTAAATATCATGCATTTTTAGATTTTTGATTTTGATTTTTTGTTGATGGTCTCTCTTGAACTTTTATTACACAAGGGACTGTGTAATTTAAGTTTGGGGGAGAGATTGAGAGATTTAATTTTCTGTTTTGTGTTCTTATTTTCCCTTTTAGCATATTTGAGTCTTCATGCATATACATTTGCATAGAAAAATCAGAAAATTTTCAAAAAATTTCGAAAAAAAATTAATGTAGCTTGCATTTGCATTTGTAAATTTTGTAGGATTGAGTCTAGATTTTGTATCATGTAGGTTGCATCATTCACGTGCATAGGGGGCAATTTTCCTTGTAAAGTGTTTTAAGCTCATGAATTGGTTCAAGGCCCTAGTAAGTAGTCCTTTGATGCTTATGCAAACTATGAAATTAAGTTCTAACCATATTTGGATCATTTGTCTTGATTTTCTTGGCTTAAGTTGAAGCAAGCATGAATTGAATCCCTTCCTATCAAGTGGAACCTAAACATGAACTTTTAATTATCATACTTGTGCATTTGAAAAAGAATACATGGATTACAAAAAAATATTTAGGCTTTCTTATTTCCTTCACCACTCTCTTGTGAGCCTAAATAGACTTCCACACCTTAACCTTTACCTCCTTTGAAGCCAAAATTCGTGTGTGTATGTGAGACCTTAAATTTTTGATTGAACTTGGCATAAAGTGTTAGGTTTAGGGCGACATGTTTTAGGTTCTCATATGATTCTAGCTTTGCATATTAAAGCTAGTTCTAGGCTTGATTTGGGTGGGGTTCATGGGTGTTATCACTGAAAATCGAAACCTTGGTTAGGCTTTGAGAAGAAGTTGGTGTAAGAAGTGAATAAAAGGGATGCATAGTTTGAAGTGGTTGGTCTTGGATTGTTTTGAAAATAAGCTCAAGTGTTTAAAAGAAAAAGGTTAGCTCTCTTATAAAAAAAAAAAAAAGATGTGAATGTAAAAGAGCCAAAGGGGCCAAATGCATAAAAAAATATGTGAACAAGGGAGAGCTAACCCAAAGAAAATATAAATAGCTAAGTCTATGTATGACCATACTACTCACTATAAGATGGTTGAAGAAGTTTCCCTAGGATAAATTGGAATTGATGAAGTTTTAGTGGGTTATTGCTTGGTGTTTCTTGCCATGTTTGATTTGGGTAGTCTCTAGGAGGGTGAGTGAGCTGGAAAAGAAAATGAATGAGAGGGGTACTAGGATCCATTGTTAGTATATTGGGTAGATGAGAGTCTAGTCATGTATGCATCAATTGCCTTTTACCTTTAGCATTATGCATGAGTTCAATCCTTCTTGAGAGGAACCATTGCTTTGATTACCTTTTTAAATGAGATCATCCTTTTTTCATAACCTTGTTCTTTAGCCAAATGTATTCGGTTTTAATTGTTTAAGTATGATTCACGGTTTGATCTTTAATGAATGTTAAAGGTTAGGATTCTTGGATTGTGAGTGTAGACAAGACTTGATTTGAAATTCAATTTGAGATGAATATGGCTAAGTCCTTTGGAGTAAAGTTTGTATGATGCATCTTAGGAATGAGAACAAGGACCATTGAATTTATTCATTTGAAAAACACTTTTTGGATTTGAACTCCCATTTTCAAATTTCTTCTCTTAGTTTGTCTTTGTTTGCTTGAGGGCAAGCAAAAGGCAAGTGTGGGGGTGTTGATAGCTCGCATATTTAAATCATTTTAGTGCATCATTTAGAGTAATTATGTGTCATTTCATGCATATAAGTATCACATTCGCATTCATATTAGCACTAGTGTGTCTTAGGATTAGAGTTGCATACTTTGTCGCATATGGAGTGCATTTCAGGTGCTTTTGGAGCTTGTGGAAGCTCTATGGAGTTTGAGGGAATAACCAAAGAGAAGCCAAGGCATTATGGAGCAAAATAGAAGACTTTTCCTGCCATGTCGACCAGCCACAACGATTTTACCCCGATTTGAAGCAAGACGAGGTCTAGCACCACACTAGACAACCCGTTGTGGAAAGATTGGTCCGGACGAAGGTTTTCCCTCTCGATTCAGCTTCGGAGTCCTTCATCAAAGTTCTAGAGGATCGAGTTAGCTTTCGAATGGAGTTGGTTTGAAGTCATTATCAGCAGCGGTTCAGAAGTTAACGCGGAAACAGTGAGCATCGGTCTTGCATAACGGTTTGAGTCCATTAAGGAACCCATATCGAGGTGATGCAACGGTATGACCCAGTTGCAGAATCCACACGACCTTATGCAACGGGATGAGCCAGTTGAAGCCCATATCGACCTTGTGCAACGGCTTGAAGCCGTTATAAACATTATCCGAAGTTTGACCACCTTTTTGACCACTTTTTACCTACTTCTTTTGGATTCTAGTATAAATACCTTTTAACCTAGATCTTATCTTGTATCCACTTTTTTTTTCTCTCCTATTTTCGTGGTTCTGTCTTTCTCTCAAGAACAAGAGACAAAAAGTTTGAGTTTTGTATTTGGATCATTGCTTTTTAATTAAATCTTGCACTTATCTTTCATTTCTTCTTGTTTATGTCTCTCTAATCATGTTTAACCATACTATCCTCATGGATTTCGTGGTTAAGATTATGATTAGTGAGTAGATTTCTAAGATTTAAGGTTGAGGGGATTAGGGAGGTTTTTAAGAGTTCATCTTGGGTTTTTCTTGTTTTTAATCTATGTCTCTTCTTAGATTTGGAGGGTTCAAAGCCTAGAGACTCTCTATGGAGATCTCTTTGATTATAGGTATTTTCTTGTCCTAACAAGACCTAGGAAATCCCCTAAACCCAAATCCAAGAGGCTAGCTCATCCTTCCCCACACACCATGGATGTTTAGGGAGCTAGTTAGGTCATTTTCGAGATCTTTGCTCTATGCTTATCAATCTATCTTTCCACCATACACCATGGGTTAGGATGAAAGATTGATAAAGGGATTTTTACCATACACCATGGATTAATCTTGTTTTGCTTCTTGGACCTAGAGATAGCTCATTAGAAATGTGTAGATCTATGTTTTAAAAACCTAGAGTTCCAATATTGAACCTTCCTAAGCATGAACCTCAACCTTGAATCTGTCTTTAGCATTTGAGTAGATTTAAAAGTCATCTCCCTTAGATTTTAAAGTTGATTGCTTTAATTTTCTAGAAATTGCCTAGTTTGTGTGTTTTTAGTTTTAAAAATCAGTAACCTTGCCATTTAAATTCCTAGCAGTAGCCTACTAGTTGTATAACCCTTCAGTGGGATTTTCAAAATTGTTTTCGTTGTCATTTAGTTGCAGCAAGTAGTTTTTAGGATTTTGTTACTCCATTAAACCTGAATTTGGCTTAGATTTACATAGCTCTTGTATTCCTAGTATATTTTAACACCTAAGCTGGATTGACACCTAAAGTATTGCAATGACATGACTATGCTTTAGGCTTTGATAATCACTGAAAAAGCTAGGCATCAAAGGACACGCTTGCCAAGACAGCTAAAGGTTGTCAAGAGGTCATGGTGTTGAGTCAAGAGTACAGTGCAATCATCCACAAAGAGATAGCACCAAAGAAGCGAGGAGATCCAGGCTCATTCACCATACCTTGTGCGCTAGGGCCGTTGAAGTTTAACAACTGTTTGTGCGACTTAGGGGCAAGCATTAACCTAATGCCCTACTCCATTGCAAAGAAGCTAGGCTTCACCAAGTTTAAGGAGTGCAGGATCTCATTGATCTTGGCTGACAGAAGTGTAAGACTCCCGATAGGAATGCTTGAAGACCTACCCGTGAGGATAAGCAATGTGAGTGTCCCCACAGATTTTGTTGTTCTTGAGATGGATGAAGAACCCAAGGATCCTCTAATCCTTGGAAGACCGTTTTTGGCAACTGCTGGAACCATAATAGACGTCAAGAATGGCAAGATTTCGTTGCACTTGGGAAAGGACATCAAGCTTAACTTCGATATCAATGAGGTTTTGAAGAAACCAACCATTGGTGGCCAAGTGTTTTACATTGAGGCAATGGATGCTCTAGCTGATGAGCTCCTTTAAGAATTAAGCCAACAGGACAACCCTCTGCTAGCCTTGACCACGGAATGTGGAGAGTTTGGGTATCTTAATGAGGAGACACAAGAGTATGCCAAACTACTAGACTCACGCAAGGTTTTGAAAGAAGAGGAAGACGCCTACTTGGAGCTGGATTTGGAACGTCCTGCTTTTGGAATTGATGCTGGCTTAAGAGAGAATGAAGAGGACAGTAGCCTCAATACAAGCCAAGGAGAGGAGTGGAGCGAGCTGCTTGCTCCAAAGGTGGACCTCAAGCAACTTCCAAATGGGCCAAGGTATGCTTTCTTAGGTACAAATGACACTTACCCGGTCATTGTCAATGACAATCTGAATGATGATGAGTTAGACACTCTCCTTAGGGAATTGAGAAAGTATAGAAAAGCCATTGGGTATTCTCTTAGTGACAACAAAGGCCTTTCACCATTACTTTGTACTCATAGGATTCATTTAGATGATGAGAACACTTCTTCCATTGAACACCAAAGGCGTTTGAACTCGAACTTAAAAGAAGTAGTTAAGAAAGAGATCCTAAAACTCTTAGAGGCTGGCGTGATATACCCTATCAATGATAGCACGTGGGTCTCCCCAGTCCATGTGGTACCTAAGAAAGGGGGCATCACGGTTATAAAAAATGAAAAAGATGAGTTAATTCCTACTAGAGTTATAACCGGCCATAAGATGTGCATTGACTATAGGAAACTCAACAAAGCCACTAGGAAAGATCACTTCCCACTGCCATTCATTGATCAAATGCTAGAAAGATTAGCCAACCACCCCTATTACTATTTTCTAGACGGTTATAGTGGCTTCTTTCAAATCCCGATTCACCCAAATGATCAAGAAAAGACAACATTCACTTGTCCTTATGGAACTTATGCATATAGGAGAATGCCTTTTGGTTTATGTAATGCTCCTGCCACATTACAAAGATGCATGATGTCTATATTTTCTGACTTGATTGAGGAGATGGTTGAGGTATTCATGGATGATTTCTCCGTGTATGGCTCTTCCTTTGGTGTTTGTTTGTCTAATTTGTGCAGGGTACTCAAGAGGTGTGAGGAGACCAATCTCGTGCTCAATTGGGAGAAATGCCACTTCATGGTAACAGAGGAGATTGTCCTTGGTCACAAGATCTCAGGAAAAGGCATTGAGGTGGATAGAGCAAAGGTGGAAGTGATGCTCACTTTGGCGTCTCCGGCCAACGTGAAAGGCATAAGAAGTTTCTTGGAGCATACCGGCTTCTACAGGAGGTTTATCAAAGATTTCTCCAAGCTAACATGTCCCCTCACAAGACTACTATGCAAGGAAGCTGATTTCATCTTTGATGAGGAATGCCACCAAGCGTTCAAAACCATTAAAGGCGCGCTAGTAACCGCACCAATAGTCCAAGCCCTGGATTGGGACTTTCCCTTTGAGATCATGTGCGACGCTAGTGACTATGCTGTAGGAGCTGTCTTGGGGCAGAGGAAAGACAAGAGGTTGCATGTTATCTA
>JAHZTW010000001.1:432815045-432874626 GCA_020283515.1 Alliaria petiolata
TTCATGTTTGGCTCCCTTCTTCTCTTCCTCCTTGTCACCCAACTCTCCAAAGAGGTCCTCCAAGCCTCCATAGTACCTAATTAGGACTCAATATGCACAATATGCAACAACCTAAGCTAAAACTTGCTAAATCCTAATTTGAATGCAATTTGGACTAGAAGTGACTAAATGAATGCATAAATGAATGCAAAAGCTATCTAAAATGGATGCCTAAACATGCTAATTTATAGGTATATCACAACCCAAAACCAATGATACCGAACAAAGGGAGAACCTTTTTCATTCTCGTTGTTTCATAAATGATAAAGTTTGTTCATTGATCATTGATGGAGGGAGTTGCACTAATGTTGCTAGTGATGTGCTTGTCAGGAAACTCGGACTAGAAACCAGACCGCATCCGAGACCATTCAAGCTTGAATGGCTGAATGAAGACGGTGTTCAGCACGTCAAGGAACAGGTCACGGTGCCAATCACCATTGGCCGATACAAAGACGAGATCATATGCAACATTTTGCCTATGGATGCCAACCATATACTCTTAGGACGGCCCTGGTAGTTCGACAAAAAGGTTGTGCACGATGGCTACACCAATCGGCATATGTTCAATCATCAAGGAAAAAAGATCACTCTCATTCCTTTGTCTCCATCCGAAGTTCACCAGGATCAACTGCAACTTAGAAAGAGTCGTGAACTTGAGAAGCAACAGGAAGCGGCTAAGGCACCGGTCAAAGGTTCCAACTTCTATATTAAGCCAAGTCAGGTAAAGAAAAATTTGTTTTCACAACCTTCTTTCATTTTACTTATGTTTAAAGAAGCACTAATGGCTACTAACCCTACACCGGAGCTGCCGAGTGAACTTAAGCCGTTGATGAGCAGATTTCAGGACGTATTCTCGGAAGAAACTCGACATCCCAATTAAGTATCGACATCCCATTCCTCGTTTATATGACATGTTAGATGAATTACACGGTTCTAGGACCTTTTCTAAGATAGATCTTAGGAGTGGGTATCACCAGATAAGAATGAAGGAAGGGGATGAATGGAAAACTGCTTTCAAAACTAAGCATGGACTTTATGAATGGCTTGTGATGCCATTTGGTTTGACTAATGCTCCTAGTACCTTTATGCATTTGATGAATCATGTTCTTAGGGCTTAATATGGGAATTTGTTGTCGTGTACTTTGATGACATTTTAATCTATAGTAAAAGCATGAATGAGCATATTGGGCATTTAGGAAAGGTCTTGGAAGTACTTAGGAAAGAGTGTTTATATGCTAATGAAAAGAAATGTATCTTTGGAGCGGATCACCTAGTTTTCTTGGATTTTGTTGTAGGTGATGATGGTATCCGTGTGGATGAGGAAAAGGTTAAGGCAATCAAGGATTGGCCTAGTCCTAAAACCGTGAGTGAAGTCAGAAGTTTCCATGGATTAGCTGGCTTTTACAGACGTTTTGTCCAGAACTTCAGTACTATTGCAGCTCCTCTCACAGAAGTGATCAAGAAAAATGTGAGGTTTAAGTGGGAGCAAGCCCAGGAAGATGCGTTCCAAGCCTTGAAAGGGAAGTTGACTCAAGCTCCACTACTTGTTCTTCCGAATTTTATGAAAACTTTTGTAATAGAATGTGATGCCTCAGGCGTGGGTGTTGATACTGTTTTGATGCAGGAAGGAAAACCCATTGCGTATTTCAGTGAGAAGCTAGGTGGTGAAACGGTTAATTACCCCACCTATGACAAGGAATTGTACGCTTTGGTGAGGGCTCTTCAGACGTGGTAACATTACTTGTGGCCCAAATAATTTGTCATACATACTGATCACCAATCCCTAAGGCATCTCAAGGGATAACAAAAGCTTAACAAGAGACACGCTAGGTGGATTGAATTCATTGAAACCTTCCCATATGTCATTAAGTACAAACAAGGTAAAGATAATATAGTTGGTGATGCTCTCTCTCGAAGGTATGTACTTCTTTCTTCTCTTGGAACCAAGCTTTTGGGATTCAAATTCCTAAAAGCCTTGTATGAGGTTGATTCCAATTTTAGGGAACCTTATTTTTCATGTTCTAGACACGCACATGGCAAGTACTTTGTCTCTGAAGGTTTCTTATTCTTTGATAATCGATTGTATGTGCCTTACTGTTCTTTGAGGGAGTTGTTCACCAGGGAAGCTCATGGAGGAGGACTAATGGGTCACTTTCATTCTATGTTTTCTAAAATGGCTCATTTCATTCTATGTTTGAAAACCAATGATGCATCTCACATAGCTGAACAGTTCTTTAAAGAAATCGTTAGACTTCATGGCATGCCTAGGACTAATGTTTCTAACCGTGATGCTAAGTTCTTAAGTTATTTCTGGAAAACTTTGTGGACTAAGCTAGGCACTAAACTGTTGTTTTCTACTACCTGTCATCCTTAGACTGATGGTCAAACGGAAGTAGTTAATAGGACGCTCTCTGCTTTGTTTAGAACATTGGTTAAAAAGAATCTTAGAACATGGTAAGAAAACCTGCCGCATGTAGAGTTTGCATATAACCATTCTGTGCATTCTGCTACAAACCATTCACGTTTCGAAATTGTCTATGACTTTAACCCATTGTCTCCACTTGATCTAATCCCTCTGCCTTTAAGTGAAAGAAACAGTTTAAATGGCGAAAAGATAGCCAAACTTGTCAAACAAATTCATGAGAAGATCCGAGCCAACATTGAAGCCAAGACAAAACAGTATGAGAAGTACGCCAACAAAGGTAGGCGTAAGGTGGTGTTTCAACCAAGAGACCTCGTGTCGATTAACCTTAGAAAGAAACGATTTCCTGAGGAACGAAAGTCCAAGCTCATGCCCAGGAAACACGGACCATTCTCGGTGGTCAAGAAGATTCATGACAACGCTTACCAGCTGGATCTTCAAGGTAAGTATGACATTTCCGCAAACTTTAATGTTTCTGATTTATCTTCTTTTGTTTCAGATGATCCAAATTTGTGGACAAATCCTTTTCAAGAGGAGGGAATGACAGATTCAGTGGCAAAGCACCAAGCCAAACATCCTTGGATTGTTCGGGGGACGACGAGCGGTACGTACCGGAGCAGGATATGAACGGTGCAAGTGAGGTTTGAGGAGAAACCAGCATTGGCCGCGAACGACATCAAACCGACACAGCTGTGTTCCGCATTGACCCGACGCGACCCAAAAATAACCTACGAAGGGAAATCCGTCCTGATGACCGAATCTTTCGACCATCTCGTGTCCGCTCTCGGATCAAACATCATGAAGAAACCGAAGGACTTGCTAGAAACCAGATTGTCCGAGCCAATTTATCCGATGATCGGGATAATTCAGTTTTAGTCTGAACCAATCATCCGATCACCGAGCCAAGTTCATACGATAAGTTTTTTCCCGACCCATTCGACTTTTCTTCCAATCAAAAGCTGTCTACTCGAGCTAAAGGATTAAAGGAAGAGATCGAACGCGAGATAACTCGGCTTGACCAAGCCGATTGCATTATGACCAAGAATGCTTTTGTTTGCTCCATCCGGTACGAGGAATGATCGAGCGGATCAAGGACACGTCCAGGTTCATAGCAGCTGAAGGGCCAGTCTAAGCAAACCGCGTGATCCCAAGGGTCTTTGACCAAGAAATAAATTCTAGTCTTCTATTTTCATTTTCTGCGTTTGAAAATCCACAAATTTTATTTCTCTTTTCTTTCTTCTTTGGTACAAATTCTATATGTATTGGAAAACCTCATTCTAATAAAATATCCAAGTTTTTATCATTTTCTTTTGAGAGAAATCTCTTTGTTCTTCTTGAACATTTATTGAGTTTGGCAAGGGTTACTTCCAAGCGCAGCAAACCTCCTAAGATCTGTGGTTAAGGGTTACTTCCTCGGTTCCGTGGAGTGGAGAATACCAAGAGACTTATGCATCTCTTGACGGTCTCATCGATCCATCATCTATCCAATCTATCCAATCCATCCAACTCGCCAACAAAGAGCATAATCCATACAAGGGTTCCATTACTTGGTTAATGGTGTGTGGGGCTCGCAGTTTCCTCACTCGTATGTCGTTTCTGAAAGCTTTGGTATCTCTGACAACACACGGTGATGTGTCTTGATGTGTGAGAAGTTTTAAAACTAAAATGACATCACAAAGAAAGCTAAAAGTGCATAATGGTTAGTTGTAATATTTCAGGTATCGAATTCACATAGATTTGAGTACAAATAATCTTTAAACTAGAGTTAAGCCTAATTATGAGTTTGTTTTTTTATGGAAGCAATGATGAAATAAAACGATTTAAAACGTATAACTCAAACGTTGGTCATTTAGGGACTTCTTAGGGGTTCATGGTTTAGATTATTAAGAATTCGTAAACAAGAGGTAATCATAGATCATTTCGTTCTAAAACTCAAAACAAGAATATTTGACAATACCACTCTCGTGGCGAAAACAATTTCACCTAAAGACTGTAAATCATACTCTCGCAGCAAATAAATTCAATAAGAAAGCGAAGACAATCAGTAGGCACGAAACCATCTTTAACTTAAGGCAGCAAGTTTGGCTTGAAACCGAATATATTTGGTGACAGACGGTCTTCATGGTGAATAGATGTCTTAGGGGCTTGCAAGCTCGAAAATCCTATGCCTTATGCATTGGTATTAGTCATGAGACTAACTTCAGGTCCGTACCACAAAGAGGGTCACAGAATTTAACTCTTTTGGTTGAGCATGAAACAAAAAAAAATTCCCAGATCCTTTATCTCTGACGTCTCTTCAAGGATTGTTCTTGCATCGCCATTGGTGTCTTCTTCTCCATGAAATATGTCTCACCTTCAAGTAGTGAGAAGTTGGAGTAAGAGAATCTGATGAGGACATCGACTCGGCCGAGAGCAACGAGCATGTACCGGTGGTCAAGTCCACACCTATGACACGGTCCAAGACCGGGAGGTTTAAGGAAGGGTTCAATGCAGCTGTGGAGACCCTCCTGGACACCATGTAACTCGGAGCCGCGTTCACAACTCCGCCACCACCAACCGACCTCAAAGATAGCTCCATCGCACCCGAGATAGACATATTGGAGGATTTTGCAAGGTTGAGCCTCAAAGACAACCAGCTTCGTACAACCCAAGGTACGTATGTTTACTTGGCAGGAAATGAAGTCCAGAAGAACAAAATCACGTGGAGATCACGTCTGAGCTTCAAGATACCGCGAAAGCAAGATGTGAAGCCGAGAGAGATCATATGGAGCAAGAAGACGTTTTGGGAGCTAACCACGGGAAGACACTTGAAGACTTCTATCAGCTCGACTTCATTGGACATCAAGAAGATGGAATCACCAAGAAACCAGCATGGAACGGACCAGGACCAGACACAACCGCGGAAAAAGTATTCCTGACCTTAGCGCGCCAAAACCAGGTATATTTAATTTATACGATTTGTGCAGGTAAGATGACTTGTCCCAGTGGTTCTTAGCACGTCCAAGAGCCCCATGTTCGAGCCCCAGAAGAAGGCCACGAAGATTAGGCTTAGTTTTTTTATTTTCTTTTCGTTTAATGAACTTTCCTTTTTTTATGTACTTTGTTTTTGCGATTTGTTTCTTTTATCTTTTCGTGTAATGTCGTTTTGCTTTATGTTTTCGGCCTTAGGGCTAGCTGACGAGCTGTTTATAAAGCTCCCCTTCAGTAGTTGTAATTTGGTTACCTTTTGATTATTAATAAAGAGACAAACTTTCTTCTAAGACCTAGCCGCAGCTGCCGCTTGTTCTTGCTTGCTTGTGCCTTTGCGTGTGTGAATCACCAAGGCCGATTGTTGTGCAGTATCAGAGACCCCTCATCCCTCTGTGGTGACATTCGATCCACCTTCACTTTCCCTTTTACCGTCCAACAAGAGAGAGCGTGAAAGCCAGCTTGTTTGACACCATCTCGGCTCAAGACTGTTGCAAGCAAGCCTTTCTCTATCACTGTCCATCCCTTGATCTATAAGAGAGAGCGTGAAAGCCAGCTTATAGATCCCACCTTACGCCCGCTATAAGCCTCACCACCGAGTCTTATATCATCTTGGTATCAGAGCCAAAGGTTCTGCCTTTGGTTGTTTGTACCCCTATCCTTTTGTTTCATCGCTTTGTTCTTATTTAGTTTTCTGCTTCTGATTTGTTTCATTAAAATAAAACCCATAAAAATCGTGTTTGCTTTTCTCATTTAGGTTGTTTAGTTTCTATTTAAACATTAAAGAAAAGAAAAAAAAAACCCCAAAACATTAAGTTGTTTTCATAAAACCATAAAAATCATAAAGAGTGTTATGCGGTTGATTAGCAAGATTTGTTTAAACGTTTCGTGTTTTGGCCTGAATTGTTTAGGTGAGCTAATTGGAATTGCTTTGTGTTTGAGTTGATGTTGTTTCAATTAGCTCTTGTAAACTGTTATTGCTTATGCGTGAATGTTTGCTCAGCTAGTAGTAATCGCTGTTTGAGTGGACTTGTTTCTTTCTATTTTCTGTGGTACCTTTGATCCGTTTGTTGAGTCTTGCCAGGGTCAGCAACACTAAGGACGCCATGACGGACAGAGAAGGAGTTCCCCAAGACGATGTGATACAAATGATGGCAGCAATGAGGGAGGAGCTGAGAAACATGGGCCAGCAAATGGGCACCATGCAGCAGGAGTTCTGATAACATGCATATTTTACCCATCTTTACCATCATAACTGTATGCTTTAATAACCATTTCACTAAGGTATTAATGTATATTTAGTAGTTTTCGAGTATTTGTGTGTCCAAGACTCTTTTCAGGAAATCTTAGGAAAAAGGGAGAAAAACGAAGCAAAACGGACATTTTCGGAACATGAGCTTTTTGACAGAAGTTTAGCACAAGAAGGAGACCTTCCCACCACGGGATCAAGCTGAATTTTGGTGACAAGATAGCCTGATCTACTACCTTTCACCTCGGAGTGGTTTGAGTCCAATCCCATGGCTAGATCTCAAGTTATGAAGGAAGCAAGAAGACCCGTCAGACACATCCTCAGAAGAAGGATGGCCGTGCCAGGAAAGCTCAGAAGGCCAACGGCCGGCCCATGAACCCTCGCTCGCGCGGCCAGGACAAGTAGCGATTCCCGAGCAAGTTCGCAAGCCCAAAACTAGCCCGATGACCACCAAACTTTGTGGAACCCTAAATGACGCCTAAGAAGACCTAAAGACCTATAAATACACGAAGCTACTCTTATTTTAGGGGAGTTCGAAGTCAGCCACCAAAAACCTTACCTAGAAGAGCGCCGCAGCTAAGGAGGAAGAGAAGAGGAGCGAAAGCCATCTTCTCCAGTCCCTGACCTCGTCGCACTATTCGATACTCTCTTTCAAATCTTTTATGTACTTTCTTTGCATCGTTATCAGTTTATTTATTTTCTGGACATTGCAAGCAATGGAGACTTTTCGTCAAAATCGGTAAAAGGAGCGCGACTATTAGTGACCAATCTGGCCACCAGTGAGTTCAACGGCCTGAACGACCCTGGACATGGAGAAAGCCACAAAGAAGACGTCGAAGATGACCCTTTAACGGTCATCATGAGCGCACTAGCTAAAATGAACTCGGAACGTACGCAAAAGTCAGAAGCCATCCGAGAACTACAAGACTTCTGCATGCGCTACAACTCGGGCCATGACATCGACATGAGGCACTGCCGCGACCTCGACCCCCATCACGAGAACTTGGAAAGGAGCATAGTGCGTCATCACGGCAACTATCAAGCCCGAGATCTAATGGGAATGAGCCATTCCCTCGACTTTTGAATTCACAGGACCATTCGAACCGAATTAGTAGACTCGAGGACAAGATACAGGAACTCGTGGATTTGTTCGAAAGGACCTCAAGCGATGCTAGGAAAGAAGCTGAACGTAACCGCCATGAGGTGAATGGCAGGATCGAGCACCTCGCTTCAGAAATACGGAGAGTGGCGAAAGGAAACGAGAGACTGACCAAAGAAGGAAGAGAAACGGCAGAACCAGAAGAAGAAAACGAAAGGAGAAAAGGCTGCTATGATACCGTAAAGGCAGTCGAGCTTAGAAGCGTGCTAACCTACAAGAAACCTGAATTCCCAAAGGATAAGGAAGCAGTGGAAAAGGAGAAAGACAGCAGTAGGGAAGGTCAAGTACTCAGAAACGTAAGACAGGACGGCATCAACGGAGAAGCCATGGCTGAAGACGCCCCACAGGAAGAAGGAACACCACCACCGCCAGCACGACTCCACGCACCTAAACCACCCTATCCACGCTGTCTGAGCACGCCCAGGAAGGAGAGGGAAAGAGCGAGGCTGAAGGAGCTAATAGGACAGCTCTCGGTGAGACTACCCTTCATAGAAGCTTGCGCCATGATCCCAACACTGAGAAGGTACATGAAAATTATTCTCACCATCTCTCTCACCATGGAAGAGGGGGTTATGATGATCACACAAGAATGCAGCTCAGTCATCCAGAACCTCCCCCCTCTAAAACGTGAAGATCTCGTCAGTTTTGTACTCTCTTGTTCGGTTGGAGAAGAAGTGTTTAAACGAGCTCTATGCGACCTGGGGTCTAGCATCAATATGATGCCACTCTCTGTAGCAATACGTCTTGGTTACAACGAATTCCTTCCTACAAGAATTACCTTAATTTTAGTAGATAGATCGACTTTACAACCCGTTTGAGTCTTGGCCGACGTCCAAGTCATCATCGGGGACTGCGCAATCCCGACCGACTTCGTGGTGCTAGATATCGAAGAGGAACCCCGGGACCCTCTCATTCTCGGCCGCCCATTCCTCTCTACAGCAGGAGCGGTCATCAACGTACCAAAAGGAAAGATAGAACTACACATGAGAAATCTCGTTATGAACTTCGATATGAACAAAGATCTTGGAAAGCCTACCTTAGATGGGAAGGCCTTTCGCATCGACGAGCTCGCTGGAGCTGTGGAAGAAATATACGAGGAAATGCTTATGGGCGACCCGCTAGAGGTAGCCCTGACAAACGCAAGCGCCGCAAGCGACCCTAGTAGCGAGGAAACTAAAAGCTGTGCAAGAATGTTGGACCGGACCGAACCACACGTCGGACCCGCCCGCTTTTTGGACCTAGGGGACGAAGGACGCAAACCTTTACCAACAAAGGACGCCCGAGGAACAATTTTTGGGACAAGATTCGACTTATCCAGTGATCATAAATTCTAGCCTAAATCACACTGAAGCGACGCGCTGCTCTGCGAGCTGCGGAAACACAGAAAAGCAATAGGATACTCGTTGGACGACATTCCTGGGATATCTCCAGACCTATGTGTGCATAAGATCAATTTGGAAGAGAACGCTAGAAACTCGGTCGAACAGCAGAGGAGGCTCAACCCGAACCTAATGGAGGTAGTCAAAAAGGAAGTTATGAAGCTCTTGGAAGCAGGGATAATATACCCGATCTCGAACAGCACGTGGATAAGCTCGGTTCATGTGGTCCCGAAAAAAGGAGGAGTTACGGTTATTAAAAGCGACAAAGACGAGATGATCGCTACAAGAACCGTGATCGGCCATCGAATGTGCATCGATTACCGGAAGCTAAACACGGCAACCAGAAAGGATCACTTCCCGCTGCCATTTATCGACCATATGCTAGAAAGGTTAGCAAACCATCAGTACTATTGTTTTCTTGACGGGTATTCTGGATTCTTCCAGATCCCAATACGGCCGGATGATCAAGAAAAGATGACCTTCACGTGCCCTTACGGAACATTCGCGTACCGACGAATGCCGTTTGGCCTCTGCAATGCTCCTGCAACATTTCAAAGGTGCGTGCTATCGATCTTTACTGATTACATTGAAAAATTTATGGAAGTTTTCATGGACGATTTTTCGGTTCACGGACCGTCCTTCCAAGAATGTTTAAGTAATCTAGGGAAGGTTTTACAAAGATGCGAAGATAACCACCTAGTCCTGAACTGGGAAAAGTGTCATTTCATGGTGTGAGAAGGTGTAGTGCTCGGACATAAGGTCTCCGCAGAAGGGATCAAAGTCGATAAAGTAAAGATAGAAGTCATGATAAGCCTGCAGCCACCATCGAACATCAAGGGGATACGAAGCTTCCTAGGTCACGCAGGGTTTTACAGGAGATTCATTCAGGACTTCTCCAAGATAGCGAGGCCACTAACCCGTCTTCTCTGCAAGGACACGGAATTCAAATTCGACGAAGACTGCCTGCAAGCTTTCCACAAGATTAGAGAAGCTCTGGTGTCAGCTCCAGTAGTGCAGCCGCATGATTGGGAGCAGCCATTCGAGGTTATGTGTGACGCCAGCGATTATGCAGTGGGAGCAGTGCTGGGACAGAAGAAAGATAAGAGGTTGCGCGCAATCTACTATGCAAGCAGGACCCTGAATGACGCCCAATGCAACTACACGACAACAGAGAAGGAGCTCCTAGCTATCGTGTTTGCATTCGAAAAGTTTCGCCAATACCTGGTCGGATCAAAAGTCATAGTACACACCGATCACGCGGCAATCAAGCATATAATGACAAAGAAAGACACGAAACCTAGGTTGATTAGGTGGGTCCTTCTACTCCAAGAATTCGATATGGAGATAAGGGACCGAAGAGGAGCTGATAACGGAGCAGCCGATCACCTTTCACGAGTATCACATAGGGATACAACCCCCATAAACGACGGTTTCCCAGAGGAAAGCTTAAACGCAATCAACGCAGTTCCCGCAACTGACGAACCAACAATGAGACACCCCCCTATGGCGAACTCTGCAGCATGCAACACGCCATGGTTCAGACACATCGCAAACTACCTAGCAGCTGACATCAAACCACCTCAGTTCGTGGGGTACAACAAAAAGAAGTTTTTGCGAGACTCACGCATATTCTTTTGGGACGAGCTGTATCTCTATAGGCAATGCACGGACGGACTGTTCAGGAGATGCGTGGCAAAAGAAGAAGTCGAGGGCATACTACATGGGTGTCATGGGTCGGCTTACGCAGGACACTTCGCCAACTTCAAAACAGTCTCTAAAGTACTGCAAGCCGGATTCTGGTGGCCGACCATGTTCAAGGACACTCATACCTTCATCTCGAAATGCGACGCCTGCCAAAGGATGGGGAATATAAGTAGAAGGAACGAGATGCCGCAGAACTTCATCTTAAAAGTAGAAGTATTTGATGTATGGGGGATCGACTTCATGGGACCTTTCCCAACCTCTTATGGAAATCAGTACATCCTCGTCGCCGTCGATTATGTCTCCAAGTGGGTGGAAGCGATAGCCAGCCCAACCAACGACGCAAGGGTCGTTCTCAAGACGTTCAAGACGATCATTTTCCCCCGCTTTGGAGTCCCACGAGTTGTCATAAGCGACGGAGGATTGCACTTCATAAACAAGGTTTTCAATAACCTCTTAAAAAAGAATGGAGTGAGACACAAGGTAGCATCACCATACCACCCCCAGACGAGCGGCCAAGTAGAAATCTCCAACAGGGAAATCAAGTAAATCCTACAGAAAACCACGGGGATCCACCGGACGGATTGGTTGGCCAAGCTAGATGATGCTTTGTGGGCCTATAGGACCGCATACAAGGCGCCTTTGGGGACAACCCCGTTTCTTCTAGTATACAGGAAAGCCTACCACCTGCCAGTTGAAATCGAATATAAAGCACAGTGGGATATCAAAAAGATAAATTTCGACCTGAAGGCAGCCAAAGAAAGGCGACAGATCCAGATGCATGAGCTGGACGAAATGAGACATAAGGCCTACGAGAGCTCTAAGATCTACAAGGAGAGGACCAAGGCCTACCACGACATGAAGATTATCCCGCGCACATTCGTAGCTAATGACCAAGTCCTGTTGTTCAACTCTCGCCTAAAACTCATCCCAGGGAAGCTAAGGTCAAGATGGTCAAGACCATTCAAGATAAAAGAAGTTAAACCATATGGAGCAGTAACGCTCTGGGATAAGAATGGAGATTTCTTCACCGTAAATGGGCAAAGAATCAAGCCACACCTAGCCGCACCTGAAGACATAAGTCGCCTGATGCAAAAAAAAAGGGTCTAGCTAAAAGACTTTAAACAAGAGTGGCTCAATGGGAGACAACCCATTTTAGTTATTCTCTTTCTCATCTCTTTAACCATACTAATCTTTTGTTTTTGATTCTTCTTAGTTTACAGCATTTACATAAACCCCAAAAGCACAAAAAAATCAGAAAAACCAGAAAAGACCAAAAAAATGAAGAAGGAGGCTCGAAGAACACTCACCGGGCGACGAACTGCCTGTGGGCCGGCCAGAAGGAGCATGGCCGCGCCATGAGCCACGATGGCGCGGAGGCAGGACGCTAGGCCGCGGCCGCGACAACCCGTCACGCGGCCGGCCTTCTTCTGCAACGTTTTCCATCCCGAACTTCACCAAACCGGATCTCCTTCAACCTGTTTCAAGCCTTTCAAGTTTCCTCCTTGAGTCAATGGCTTGAACACGTCCTAAAGACCGCAAAGATCACTTCCACAACCGCGGCACATTGCTGTTGCATCCAAGACGGTGAGACAAGACGAGACTCCATCCAAGTTATGTTAAGCCAATGACCTATCTCTCTACTTACTTCGTCCAGCACGTTCAACGGACCTGTATCCATGAAGACGAAGAAGAACACCACGGTTCTAGAGGAAGAAAACCGTTGTGCAAGCTCCAGAAGCAAGAAGATGCATCTTCCTTCACCAAACCGCGAAGAGGAAAGTTCCCGAAGACTAGCTTCTCTCTTCCGCGACCAAGACCTTTACCGAAGCCAAGTAAGGATTTCATATGGCATTGAAGTTCATACTAGCAACATCTGTCTTTCGGGATCCCGAACAGATCACTGGATAGGCCAGCATAGACCCAAACTTCAAGTCAAGTTTCTGAGGTGACGTAATCTTCAAGACGCAAGAACGGAAGATTTTCCATCTCTCATTCACGGTGTTATCAAAGGTCAAGGAACCAAGACGAGTACTCGACAACCGGAGTACCTGCTCTTCTCAACATAAGCGTGCCCCAATCACAATGATCATCATCATCAGCCGCCAAAAACAACATCACACCATCACGACCACCACCACCATCCGAAGCAAGGAAGCTCAACCGCGCAATACATTTCCTTTCGAGCTAAGTTTTCGATTTCTTTTGTTCAATTAAATCGATTCTAAGTAGGGACATAAGGAGAATGATCAAGTCCTTAGCTCACTCATACCACACGCCCATCCACCCATACCAAACCCAACGCCACTTTCAAGTAAGTCTTCACAAGCTTGAACTTGAATTTACCTATCTTTTTCACCTCAACTCGATTTAAACAAACTGGGGACAGTTTGATTTAAGTCTGGGGGGTTTCTTATATTACTAACTTTACTTTTATTTGATGAGTCTTATGCATACTTACATCATTTATCGAGTCGTTTTATAGAGTCAAAAACTTTTTTTTCTTTTAGTCGGAAACTATGAACTTTGCTAGATACAAGTCATTTCGAAACAAGGAACCTTAATGACCATTCTCATGGTTTTAGAAGCAAGGTTTACTAAGTTGAACACTGCGAGTGGATCGTTCCAATGGAGAAAGTTCTAATCTCTAGAGTACTCGAAGGATCTTGCGTTGACTCCGCACCTAATGAATCAAAATTTCTCGTCAAGGGGCTAGAGGTACTTGGAACTTTGCTCCTCTTTTAGACTCTAGCATGACTAAGTAGATCCAATGCAATCTCTCCTTGATCTTCCCTTGTTATAGAAAAGAACAAAAAAAATAGAAAGAAAAGCTTTAGTTTGAGAATGGCAACCCGAGTTCCTCAAAGGACCATGACGGTTCGCAGACATCATAAAAGCTTCGAAGAAGTGATCATTCTCAAGCTAAGAAAAAGAAAAAAAAATATAGAATAAGAAAGTTTATAGAAAAAATAAAATGATACCCTAGAAAAGTAGGGAGAAATCGACTAAGGAAAGAGAAAATAGGAGAGTTGTGTCTGAAATGTCTTTGTCTAGATGTTTGGGAGAGAAGAGTATAATGTCTCGTCAACCAATACTCCCTCGATAGAGACCGCACGCCTAAATGAATAAAGGGGTCAACAAGAGAGAGCTCGAAATACTCAAAGGTACCATGAAGCGTATCCGGGAAGGATGAAAAGCTCATGGTAACCAGACCCAAACGCCTTGAAGCTGAATCCCGAGTTATGTGGCTCAAACAGGTCGATTGCTAGACTTGATGAGTTCCCAAGTATTGGTGAATTTCCACATTTTCAAACCTCTTTTCCTTACTTTGATTTCTGTTTTGTTTGAGGACAAACAAAGGTTTAAGTCTGGGGAAGTTGATAACATGCATATTTTACCCATTTTTACCATCATAAGTGTATGCTTTAATAAGAATTTCACTAAGGTATTAATGTATATTTAGTAGTTTTCGAGTATTTGTGTGTCCAAGACTCTTTTCAGGAAATCATAGGAAAAAGGGAGAAAAAAGGACATTTTCGGAACATGAGCTTTTTGACAGAAGTTTAGCACAAGACGGAGACCTTCCCACCACGTGATCAAGCTGAATTTTGGTGACAAGATAGCCTGATCTACTACCTTTCACCTAGAAGAGGTTTGAGTCCAATCCCATGGTTAGATCTTAAGTTATGAAGGAAGCAAGAAGACCCGTCAGACACATCCTCAGAAGAAGGATGGCCGCGCCAGGAAAGCTCAGAAGGCCAACGGCCGGCCCATGAACCCTCGCTCGCGCGGCCAGGACAAGTAGAGATTCCCAAGCCCGTTCGCAATCCCAAAACTAGCCCAATGACCACCAAACTTTGTGGAACCCTAAATGACGCCTAAGAAGACCTAAGGACCTATAAATACACGAAGCTACTCTTATTTTAGGGGAGTTCGAAATCAGCCACCAAAAACCTAACCTAGAAGAGCGCCGCAGCTAAGGAGGAAGAGAAGAGGAGCGAAAGCCATCTTCTCCAGTCCCCAACCTCGTCGCACTATTCGATACTCTCTTTCATATCTTTTATGTACTTTCTTTGCATCGTTATCAGTTTATTTATTTTCTTTTCGAACCTTTGAGATTTCTACCTATTGCAATGATAATGAATTTCGATTCCATGTCTGAGTAGTCCCTTAGTTGGGTTTCGCAGGGGGTTTCTCAAAGGGATTTCATGGTTTGATTCGATTAGGTTGTTAGATCATAGGTAGTATACTTTTCACTGTTCTTCGTTTGGATTCTCTCTTATTGCGTAATCCTTGACTGGCCACTTTAGGATCGATTGTAGGATCATTAGAACCGCTAACGCGCTGGATCTCTTGGCCGGATATAGTTTTAAACGAGCAGACACCGAAGAATACTTATGCATATTGGCGGTGTGTTGCGAAGTCGTTTCCGAGAGGGAAGCGAACGAGCAGTTTAGGTTTAGGTGTTTGGTTTTCCGAAAGGAAGATCCGACCACTTTGGCGTTTGAGTTCAAGAACCAGTAGAATCGATTTGCCTAGGTCAAGTTTGCTAACCTGTAGAATCATCCCGTGAAATACCCCGAGAGATCCCTGAAGCCCAGCGTTCCGTTTTATAGTTTTTATAACCCACTTTCGATTTCCATTTAGTTACTAAACCATCACCTCTCCAAAACCAACTTTCAATTTGATCGTTCTCATTTAATTTTCTATTTTATTGGATTCATTTGAAGCATCATAGTCTCTGTGGTTCGATACCCTACATACTACAACGCACATCTGTGCACTTGCAGGCAATAGGGTTATAAATTTAAAATTCGAAAACAGACTCTAAAACCTGTTGCACCAAGTTCGGCGCCAGGATCGACCGGATAGAAGTTCCACCGTGGAAAGCCTCGGTCAGAGGGGAACCCATGCATCGGAACGGCCAAGAAGAGGAGATGTCGGACTTGGACGATGATGTCCAGGACCCTCTCATTCACCGCCACCAGAGGAGACAAGATCCTCTAAGGAGAAATCCTGCAAGGGAAGTAGATTTTCGTGAGCAGAATCATGAGCTTAAGCTAACACCACCTACTTTTGCAAGGAAATCAAATCCGGAGGTTTATCTGGATTGGGAGAGACGCGTAGAGCATATTTTGAATGCTATGGGTACACGGAGCGCAAGAAAGTGGCTGTAGCCGTGGCCAACCTCACTGAAAATGCACTTGCATGGTGGGACAGGAGCGTGGCCGAGAAGAGACGACAACGTTTCGAACTAGTAGCCACCTGGAGTGACATGAAATTCCTCCTACGACAAAGGTATGTCCCTGAACACTATCATAGAGATTTGCAGAAACGTTTTCGCAAGTTATCTTAGGGAACCAGGAGCGTAGATGAGTACTTTGAGGAGTTTGAGAAGCTGATGAACTCACTGGAGCTAGAAGAATCCGAGGAAGCTTTGATGGCTCAATTCATAGACGGCTTGCAAGAGAGAATTGCAAGAAAGGTGGAGTGGCTCCAGTATAGTGGAATGCATGAGCTATTG
Organism: Alliaria petiolata; assembly: GCA_020283515.1. NCBI lineage: Eukaryota > Viridiplantae > Streptophyta > Magnoliopsida > Brassicales > Brassicaceae > Alliaria > Alliaria petiolata. The sequence goes on from JAHZTW010000001.1 coordinate 432,831,486, forward strand.
CATCTTTCTGTACAAGGGGAGCAGCAGATCAAGCGCAAGACATCTCAACTGTAGGCCTCAAGTAGTTCTAGACCACTAGAGAAAGGCAAGGCCGTGGAGATTGATTCACAATTCAAAGGGAAAAACACCGAGCCTCCTAAGTTCAACCGGCCAGAGCAAGGTAAGTTCCCTAGTACTAATCAAAGATCTAGCGATATAACCTGTTTTAAGTGTCAAGGCAGAGGGCACATGGCAAGAGAATGCCCAAACCAGCGAGTGATGATCCTCACACCGAGTGGAGACTACGAGTCTCAAGATGAGGAGGATGATGATGCTAGTGTACATAGTGACGACATTCAGTACCCTGACACCGGCGAGATGCTCGTGACCAGGAGAGTACTAAGCGTCCTTATCAACCCCTAGGAGAAAGTACAAAGAGAAAACATCTTTCATACAAGATGTACCATCCAAGGCAAGGTATGTAATCTGATTAAAGATGGTGGTTCTTGTACTAACGTGGCTAGCAGGTATATGGTGGATAAGCTAGAGCTTGAGAAGACTAAGCATCTGAGACCATACAAGCTAAGGTGGCTAAACGATCAAACGGAGCTAAAGATCGTGGAGCAAGTTTCTGTGCCATTCAGCGAGGGAAAGTACCAAGACCAAGTCACTTGTGACGTGGTACCTATGCAAGCCGGACACATAATGCTGGGTAGACCGTGGCAGTTTGACCGAGCCTCACACCACCATGGTCGCACCAATCACTACTCATTCACGTACAAGGACAAGAAGTATAACCTTGCACCTTTCACTCCATCCGAAGTACATGAGTTACAAGTCCGAATGAGCAAGTAGACCGAGGTAAGTAAGTCTAACCTTTACTTATCTACAAATATGATTCATAAGACCCTTTATACCAAGGGCACCGTGCTACTAAAGCTGTCTAAAGACTGTCTAAGTTTAGGGAACGTTGAGTTAGAGCTTCCTGCCAAAGTCATAGCTGTTCTAAACAAGTAGGACATGTTTCCCGAAGAGATACCATCCGGATTGCCACCAATCCGAGGCATAGAGCACCAGATTGATCTCTTTCCCGGCTCGGCTTTGCCTAACAAACCGGCGTACAGGATGAATCCGGAAGAGACTAAGGAGCTACAGAAACAAGTGAGTGATTTGATGGACAAGGGCTATATCCGAGAGAGCCTCAACCCTTGAGTAGTACCTGTGCTTCTAGTTCCAAAGAAAGACGGTACATGGAGGATGTGCGTGGATTGCCGAGCTATAAACAACATCACCATAAAATACCGTCATCCCATACCATGGCTAGACGACATGCTGGACAAGCTAAGTGGTTCTACCATTTTCTCAAAGGTCGATCTAGAGAGTGGATACCATCAGGTTATAATGTGTGAGGGAGACGAGTGGAAAACCGCATTCAAGACCAAGCAAGGCTTGTACGAATGGCTTGTCATGCCTTTCGGTCAGACCAATGCCCCAAGTACATTCATGCGCCTCATGAACCAGGTTCTACGTGCTTATATAAGTAAATTTGTAGTTGTTTATTTCGATGATATACTTATTTATAGCAAGAACCTATCTGATCATCTCAAGCATCTCGAACTAGTGCTTAAATCACTTCGCAAGGAAGGCCTTTATGCTAACCTTAAGAAGTGCACCTTCTGTACTAATCAGCTTGTGTTCTTAGGCTTTGTAGTGAGTGAACAGGGACTACAAGTAGATGAGGAGAAGATCAAGGCTATAAGGGAATGGCCAACGCCGACTACCATTGGCCATGTAAGGAGCTTTCACGGCCTGGCGAGCTTCTATAGACGGTTCGTGAAGGATTTTAGCACAGTGGCTGCACTACTCACGGCTGTGTTCAAGAAGAACATACCATTCTCGTGGGGATCAGCTCAAGAGACAGCCTTCAATGCACTAAAGGAGAGGCTCACGCAAGCCACGGTGCTAGCTTTACCGGACTTTGATGAGATGTTCGAAGTAGAATGTGATGCATCTGGCCTAGGGATTGGAGCTGTGCTACATCAGAGGAAGAGGCCAGTGGCGTTCTTTAGCGAAAAGCTTAGTGGAGCTACACTAAATTATCCCACATACGACAAGGAACTTTACGCATTGGTGCGGGCGTTAGAAACATGGCAGCATTACTTGCTATCCAAGGAGTTTATCATTCATACCGATCACGAGACACTTAAGCATATGAGAGGCCAGACTTCAATCAAGAGGAGACATGATAAGTGGCTAGAATTCAGGGAGACCTTTCCGTATGTAATGAAGTACCAGAAAGGGAAGGAAAACGTGGTAGTTGACGCGCTTTCAACGAGGCACGCCTTGATCTCTACCATGGAAGCAAAGGTGCTCGGCTTTGAGCATCTAAAGAAGTTGTATAGGGATGATCCAGAGTTAGGAAAAGCTTATCAATCATGCGGTAAGGAGCTTTCAGCTCATTCTACTTACATGATGGGTATCTCTTCAAGGACAAGCGCATGTGCATCCCTCAGAGTTCAATGAGAGACTTAATCCTCAACGAAGCACACGGTGGAGGCCTTATGGGTCACTTCGGCGTGGACAAGACACTAGCCGTGGTGTTCGATCACTTCTATTGGTCGCATCTAAAGAAAGACGTGGAGAGACATTGCGCCAGATGTGTTACTTGTCATAAAGCCAAATCCAGGTTACATCCCCATGGTCTTTATCTACCTTTGCCTATTTCTAACGCACCATGGGTGGATATTTCTATGGATTTCGTGCTAGGTTTGCCTAAGATCAGACACAAGGATTCTATCTTTGTTGTTGTGGATCGGTTTTCAAAGATTGCTCACTTCATACCATGTGACAAAACCAATGATGCTACGCAAACTGCCGATATGTTCTTTAAAGAAGTGGTACGCTTGCATGGAGTACCGAGGACCATTGTCTCTGACCGAGACACAAAGTTCCTAAGCCACTTTTGGAGAACCTTGTGGAGAAATCTTGGTACTAAGCTTCTGTTCTCTACCACTTGTCATCCACAAACGATGGACAAACCGAAGTGGTAAACCGTACACTTTCTGCTGTACTTAGAGTTACTCTTGGTAGAAACTTAAAAACTTGGCTAGATTGTTTGCCTTTCATAGAATTCGCTTATAATCACGCCACTCATTCTGCTACTAAGATGTCACCATTTGAAGCAGTATATGGTTTTAATCCACTAACCCCTCTTGATCTCTCGCCAATTCCCCAAGTTGAGCAAGTTAACTTAGATGGCCTCAGGAAAGGAGAATTCGTTAAGAAACTCCATGAGAAGGCAAGAGAAAACATTCTTAGAAAGACCGAGGGATACAAGAAGCAAGCTGATAAGGGTCGCAAGGCTTTGACGTTGAACCAAGAGAGTGGGTGTGGCTGCACATGAGACCCGAGAGGTTTCCCCACAAGAGGAGTTCAAAGCTTTCACCTAGAGGGGACGGCCCGTTCAAAGTTCTAGAGAAGATCAATGACAACGCATACCGCTTGGAGCTGCCAGGTGAGTTTAACATTTTCCATAGCTTTAATGTTACTGATCTATCTCCTTATGATGCAGGCGAATCAGTTTTGAGGGCAAAACCTTCTCAAGAAAGAGGGAATGATGAGGACATCGACTCGGCCAAGAGGAACGAGCATGTACCGGTGGTCAAGTCCACACCAATGACATGGTTCAAGACCAGGAGGCTTAGGGAAGGGTTCAATGCAGCTGTGGAGACCCTCCTGAACACCATGGAACTCAGAGACGCGTTCACAACCCCGCCACCACCAACCGACCTCAAAGATAGCTCCATCGCACCCGAGATAGACATATTGGAGGATTTTGCAAGGTTGAGCCTCAAAGACAACCAGCTTCGTACAACCGAAGGTATGTATGTTTACTTGGCAGGAAATGAAGTCCAGAACAACAAGAATCATGTGGAGATCACGTCTGAGCCTCAAGATACTGCGAAAGCAAGACATGAAGCCGAGAGAGATCAAATGGAGCAAGAAGACGTTTTGGGAGCTAACCACGGGAAGACACTTGAAGACTTCTATCAGCTCGACTTCACTGGACATCAAGAAGATGGAATCACCAAGAAACTAGCATGGAACGGACCAGGACCAGACACAACCACGGACAAAGCATTCCCGACCTTAGCGCGCCAAAACCAGGTATATTCAATTTATACGATTTGTGCAGGTAAGATGACTTGTCCCAGTGGTTCTTAGCACGTCCAAGAGCCCCAGGTTCGAGCCTCAAAAGAAGGCCACGAAGATTAGGCTTAGTTCTTTTATTTTCTCTTCATTTAATGAACTTTCCTTTTTTTATGTATTTTGTTTTTGCGTTTTATTTCTTTTATCTTTTCGTGTAATGTCGTTTGCTTTATGTTTTCTGCCTTAGGGCTAGTTGACGAGCTGTTTATAAAGCTCTCCTGCAGCAGTTGTAATTTGGTTACCTTTTGATTATTAATAGAGAGACGAACTTTCTTCTAAGACCTAGCTGCAGCCACCGCTTGTTCTTGCTTGCTTGTGCCTTTGCGTGTGTGAATCACCAAAGCCGAGTGTTGTGCAGTATCAGAGACCCCTTATCCCTCTGTGGTGCCATTCGATCCACCTTCACTTTCCCCTTTACCGTCCAAAAGGAGAGAGCGTGAAAGCCAGCTTTTTTGACACCATCTCGGCTCAAGACTTGTAAGTTGGCATTGTTGTGCTTTTAGGGATATACTTCAGCGTCTTCGTGGAGGGAAAGAGATAGAGCGTAGAGCTTCTTTTCAAATTCAGTTTCGGCTTTCGCTCCATCGTTACACATATGAATGATGCTAGCGGCCTCCTCTATCTCACTTTTGATCAGAGATTCTTCGTCTTGGAATAGAGAAGTCTTTGCTATTTCTTTTGAAAGAGTGTCAAGGCATCTTTTGAAGAGTTTATGCATTTTTATAGCATCGCGCATCGTTGACATGAACATCTTCATGGTACTCCTAGTGTGTAGTTGATAACATGCATATTTTACCCGTTTTTACTATCATAAGTGAGTGCTTTAATAAGCATTTCACTAAGGTTTTGATGCATAAACACTAGATTTCGAGTATTTGGTTGTTCAAGACTCTTTTCAGGTAATCTTAGCAAAAGACGCATATTTTGGAGCAAAATGGACAATTCCGGAAACAGTGCCCGAGGACAGAAGTTCAACACCAAATGAAGGCCTTCCCACCACGAGATCAAGCTCATATTTGGAGACAAGGTAGCCTTATCAGCTGTCTTTCACCTCGAAGTGGTTTGAGAGCAATCCCACGGTTGGATCTCAAGTTATGAAGGAAGCAAGAAGGTCCGTCAAGCACCCGGAAGGACGAGCTGGCCGCGCCACGGCCGAACCAGACGACCAGTGGCCGCGCCACGGCCAGTCGCTCGCGCGGCCAGGCCACTCACGGATTCCCGAGCCCATTTGAAGCCCAACTTAAACCCGCAGCCGTCTTATGCAAGCCAAGACCTAATCCACGACCTAGGGCACTTGAAGACCTATATATACTCGACCTTTAGGGTTTTTTAGGGCATCACCACTTAGCATCACGAAATTCTCTTGTTACAACCTTCTCTTGGCGGCCGCGAATCTTTGATTCGTGGTTTCCACTTTGTTCTTTGAGGGAGATTGATTTGTTCTTGAACCCTCTTTTATTTCAATCGATTTATACAAGTTATGCATTCATCAATCACGTTTTCTACTTCTTCTTTTATGTCTGAGTAGTTTACTTTCGTTGGGTGTTCTTTAAGGGGATCTATGGGGAATTTCATTAACTGTTGTTGAACCGATTGTTTAGGCCGAAGATTAGGATTTTCTGTCTCACCTTATTCGTTCTTATTGCATGAGTCTGGCGTCATGAACTATATTCTGATCGCAGGGTCTTGAGAACGACGAATGTCCTGAATCTCAGATCTAGACCAAAATAGGGTAGAGAGCATCCTTTAAAAGATGTCTGAATGTTTATTGTCCCGATCCTATTGCGTGTTCGTCTAGGACGCAGGATATGAAAGTATACCTGTGGAATGGAAGTTCGCAGATCGACCTAGCTTGATAAAGTTAGGTTGTTAAAACCAGTGAATCAGTTTGGGGAAAATCGCCTAGTCTCGTTTGCTTAGCTTTTGCGTGTTTGATTCCTAGTTAGAACCCCATAGATTTCCCAAGAGATTCCCAACGTGTCGCACCCCATTTGCTTTTACATCGAGATTTACGCACTTCAATATTTACTTTTCCTGCACTGCTTGCCTGATTTCCTTTTTACAAGTTTTTAAGTTTATTTTCCTTTTCCCGTTTGTTATAGAAGAGATTGACAACCTTCTCTATATAAGACGTGATTCTGTTTTCTTTTATTTCTGCAGAAATCGTGACACTTACCCCCAAAACCCCAGTTCCCTGCGTCTTTGGTTGCCCTGATTCTTCTGTTTTGCAGTTGACCTCCTCCCTGTGGATCGATACCCTAAGTACTACAACGCACGCTGTGCACTTGCAGCTTAGGATCCTACAAATTTAAAGCTCGACGAGTCCCCAAAGAAATCCTCCAAACTCTGATGACTATTTAGACCCCATCAATAGACTGTACGCGGGTATGGCCTTGTCAAATTTTTCCTTTGAAGGAGAACCAATAGAATGTAACACCTTATCATAGCTGGTCGAATTGCTTTGGATAATCGCAGCGAGATCGTTGATCAAGGTGCGAGTTTCCCCCTTCGCGGATGTCCCTAAGAAACTTAGAAACAAAAACTAGAATTAGAGGGAAAAATGTATTTGAGTCGTGATTCTAATCTTTTGATTTGGACAGCGAAATCCAATCCCCGGAGGCAACGGCGCCAAAAACTTGATAGGGTCAAAATAGGCATCCTAAATGTGAACGTTTCTTAATGAAGTCTGGGTTTTAAATCCCAGAGGTCTAGGTTTCAAATCCCAGAGAGCTCAATTTATTAATATTTGTGCAGATTAATGAAGAATTGTGCAAATTAATGCAGGCAAGATTACAAGAGATCTTCAGCGTGGTGCAAGCAGAACCGTCAGGCGTAGATCTTTATATGATGGTAAGCGTGGTGCAAGTAGAGCCGTTAGTCGTGGATCTTCATAAGACAGTAGAATTGACCGTTGTAGAATCTTCGATGTAACAGTTCTCATAATTTGTAATAGATTAATAAATCAGTGTTAAAAAAAATGTGAACGCTTCTTAAGGACTTTTCGAGCTTTAAATTTATAAAGACCCTACGCTGCAAGTGCACAGAGTGCGATGTAGTACATAGGGTCGAACCACATGGATAGTCCACTGCAAAACAAAAGAATGTTAAAGCGACCAAAGACGTAATGAGTTGTGGGAGTTTTGGTGTCACAGTTTGGTATCTATTGAATGCGGAAATTGAAATGCGAGGCTGTCAAATAAACGGAAACGAAAAGCAATAAAACTAGATGCGGAAGAAGAAAGCAAAGCAAAGAAAAACGATGTAAAAACCAATAAACGAAACGTTGGGCCTGAGGGATTTCGCGGGGATTTACGGATCGATCTAGGCAAATAATTCTATGAAAAGGGTAATCGATTAGACAAATTATTTAAACTGAAACACAAAATGATAATCAACATATTTTCATAGAATCGATTATCTATGTCGTACTACTCCGTAAGTATGCGGTGCGTCTCCTGCACCGATTTGCCTAATAGGTCTTGGAGCAGCTGCAACGCCAGGCTGTCCTTGGACTCCATGTACACCATGTGGACCTTGGGGTCCTTGGTGTCTTGTTCTCCTTGTGCACCAGCTGCGCCCGCAGCTCCTTGAGCACCTTGTTGATTATCCATTGTCACACGGTCTTGTGTTTCGGCTTATTCCCGATTTCGTCTGGCTGATCTTTCGAGCAGGTGGATATCGTCTATTCGGGGGACAAGATTTGTTGTTCCGTGTGAACGTAGGTTCATATACCTCTCAAAACAGAGATACGCGAGTAGAAGTGTTAAATGACTGGAAAAATAAAAACTTGTCCTTATAATGACCTAGGACCGAAATGACTAAACTTTCTCCCAAATCGGCAACGGCGCCAATTGATATGCAGGTTTTTAGGTCTGCTTCAATGACCCAACACTGTTAACCGAATGCAGTATAGCGTATGGGGTATCAATCCAATTTGGGAGTGTTAGTGAACAGATCGGTCATATCGGGTTATAAGTCAAGCTCGAAATGGGTAAAGATTAAGACTTTACTACTGAAAACTACTAAAGGATAGATCTTGTGTCACTCAAGACCATAAATGAAATGACTGTAAAGGTATTAAGCAGAAACTAGAGAATTAAACGGTAAAAAGATGTGCTTTCAAGATAAAAGAAGGATCAAGATGGGTTTTATGAACTAGGTGACTCTCGAATTATTTTGTCAAGCTAAAGCTTTTGGATCACATCAAGACTTGGTCTTTTGATAGTGATTCTTATGTAAAGGGATACTCAAATCGTTTAGCCCATGGTGTTTGGGTCTAAACTCTTTGAATCTCTATCACCATGGACTAGCTTCGCGCATAGCGGTACAATAGAAGAAACAAGCATCTACAACGTCCCTATTGAACCGTAAGACCCTTAGACAGATGGTTAGTCTTAGCCTAAGGAATCAAACTCTTGTTCATGGATCCGGCTAAGCAAGCACGTGGTGTTCGTGTCAAGCCGCCTCTGGACTTTAGGCTAGATGGCCAAACTAGACTAAGCTTTGGGAATGATAAACAAGAAAGAATCTAACTTTATGTTTTAGCTAAGCAAGAAATGTAAACCCGAGAGTTCCTTGGTCCTTTCAACCCATCAAAATCCTAAAAAGACTACTCGCTTGCCATTTGAGAAACCTCAAGATCCAAAAGGATAAGAAGGTGACTCATGGCTTGCAAGATAGTCGAAAATTAGAAAAAGAAGAAGCTTTCTTGAAATACACTAAGCAATAATACTTAAAACTTCAAGATTGCATAAAAATCAAAGTTTTGAAACAAGCTTCAATGGTGAAAATACAAAATAGCTCTCGGTTTGAAAGAGAAGACAGAAAAGCAAAACTAGAAAGTGTGATGATCAGGATAAGAGTGGAGGAGAGAGTATTTATACATAAAAGAGGAAAAACCTAAAACGTTGGGACAACTTTTCCGAAATGGTACTATTTTGGCTTTTAGCGTTTCGGGCTTACGTCGTGATGAACAAGCCGAAACGCTAACTCTTCTGATTCTTCATGGAACTCTTTTGCTGGATCTTCCTTCCGGGGTGATTCTTTCGGGACTAAGTCGCTGCTACTCGTCGAAGTTAATCTTGCGCTTGTCCATATCGGCTACAAGGTCGTGATCCATGCTTGATATTGCCCACTTGTCCTCCATTCGACATCTCCTTCCTTGGTTTCTTCTTCGGACCATCCTAAGCACCTGAGAAAACACTCCAAACATGCAAGACTATGCAAAAACCTAACCTAATGCATCTATCCTAATATGAGTGAAAACGNAGAAAAGGAAGAAGCTTTCTTGAAATACACTAAGCAATAATACTTAAAACTTCAAGATTGCATAAAAATCAAAGTTTTGAAACAAGCTTCAATGGTGAAAATACAAAATAGCTCTCGGTTTGAAAGAGAAGACAGAAAAGCAAAACTAGAAAGTGTGATGATAAGGATAAGAGTGGAGGAGAGAGTATTTATACATAAAAGAGGAAAAACCTAAAACGTTGGGACCACTTTCCCGAAATGGTACTATTTTGGCTTTTAGCGTTTCGGGCTTACGTCGTGATGAACAAGCCGAAACGCTAACTCTTCTGATTCTTCGGGCAGGCTCCATATCGGGCAAGTGTTTCGGGATCATGTCTTGAAGGCTTGCCTTCCTTGGTACTTGAATCAGGTACTCCCCGTTGCCTTGGTCCGACATCCGTCTTCATGGAACCCTTTTGCTGGATCTTCCTTCCGGGGTCCTTCTTTCGGGGCTAAGTCGCTGCTACTCGTCGAGGTTCATCTTGCGCTTGTCCATATCGGCTACGAGGTCGTGATCCATGCTCGATATTGCCCACTTGTCCTCCATTCGACATCTCCTTCCTTGGTTTCTTCTTCGGACCATCCTAAGCACCTGAGAAAACACTCCAAACATGCAAGACTATGCAAAAACCTAACCTAATGCATCTATCCTAATATGAGTGAAAACGTGATGAAAACTAAGACTAAAGTGCAAGAATGAAGTCCTAACTATCATGAAACATGTACTAAAAACATGCAATTTATAGAGATATCACTCCTCCATGTGGATCGATACCCTAAGTACTATAACGCACGCTGTGCACTTGCAGCTTAGGGTCCTACAACTGAGGTTCTGAAGCTCGACGAGTCCCCAAAGAAATCCTCCAATCTCGGACGACTATTTAGACCCCATCAGTCGTGTCGAGCTTGGTAGCTCGATGTAGATTCTCGACACACCGGCTTCAGAATCTCAGTTGGCTTTGTATCGAGTTTGGTAGCTCGATACAAACGGTTGATACGCGTCCTCCAAAACTCCGGGTGGACTTGTATCAAGCTTGCTAGTTCGATAAAGATGCTCGATGTGCACTTTCTTTCCTCACTGCCTGGCCGTATCGAGCTTGGTAGCTCGATACCAAGCTCGATATGTTGCTAAAACTTCTCTCCTTCTCTTTTGGCCACTTCTCTTTATCCTCTTTGCCATACATCTCTCCATAAGGTCCTCCAAGCCTCCAAAATACCTAATAAGGACTCAATATGTACAAATATGCAACAACCTAAGATAAAACTCACTAAACTCTATTATGAATGCAATGGGACTAAAAGTGACTAAATGAATACAAAAGTAGATGCAAAACTATCATAAATGAGTGCTAAAACATGCTAAATTATGAGTACATCAACTCCCCCAAACTTGCCGTTTCCTTGCCCTCAAGCAAACAAACATGACAAATCTAAGAGAGAGGTGTGAAGGTGGGAGCTCAATATTCAAGAATGCCAACAAAAACAATCAACTCAATGTCCTAATTTTTAATTCTAAATGCATTTGAGTTCATCCTACTTCAAAAGAGGTAGCCATGCCCATCTTAACAATCAAATGCACAAAGACCTCAATCTAGATAAGTCTCCCTATCAAACCAACTCTTTAACATTCATTAATTTGCAAACCGTGAATAATGATAATGCAATGCAAGTGAATTCTTTTGGCTAAGGGACTAGGCTTTGAGATAAAAATGATCCTAATTCATATGGTTTCCATTTTAAATACGGGTTTCACTCAAAGTGGATTGAACTTCATGCATAATGCTAAAGGTAAAAGACAAGTGATGCATACAAGACTAGGCTCTCATCTACCCAAAATGCTATCAATTGTCCTAAACCCCTCTCATTCATTCTTTTAAAGCTCACTCAACCCTCTAAAGCTACCATTTATCTCCCAAGGCTATTTGTGCCTTGCTAAACCCATCAATTGCATGAACCACTTCTTCCTTTTATAGCACTAAGGGAAAACTTCTTCAACTTTTAACTCATAGTGAATGGTGTGATCTTTTAACAACTTAGCTCTTCTTTTTATTTCTAGGTAGTCTTTCTTTTCTTTGGTCTTTTTGACTCTTTTGATTTTTCTTTTCTTTTCTTAAGACTACCTAACACTTTTTAAACTTAGAGCTATACTTTTTTAAACACAAGATCCACCATTTCAAACTATGCTTCATTTACTTTCAACCAAGCCTTTATCAACCCTTTCTTTCTACTCCCTTTCCACAACTCACCATGCCAAGATGCAAGCATACCATTTTAATTCCAAAACACAAGCAATATCACGACCCAAACCCCAAATCCTAAGCCTACCACTAGCCCCAAGATGTGATAACTAGAATCTACATGAGAGACTAAACTTGTCGTCTCAAACCTAATACTTTATGCTAAGTTCAATCAAAATAAGGCCACACAAGCAATATCAATATAACATTTGGTTTCAAAGGAGGCAAGGTATGGTGGGATAACTACTTGAGCTAGCAAGAGGGTGGCAAAGTGAGTAAGAAAGCTAAAATATGTATAATCCATGAATTCACTTTCAATGCAAGGCATGATAATTAGATGTCAAAATTCGGTTAAAGTGAGTAGAGTTGGTTATCAAATTCAAAACCCTATTACGACCAAAATCTAGTGACAAGTGAGGTGGTCCAAGCATGATTCTTTCTTACTTTCAAGACTTATTCAAATGCATCAAATAACTACTAACTAGGGTATTGAATTGATTACATGAGTTTGCACTCTACAAGGATAAGCTAATCATTGCTACCAATGCATATGAATTTGGTTCCTCGTGAATTTGGTTAGGGTCAAAGTTGAATGTCCCTTTATTTGCAATTGACTCAAGGGGAGGGTTAACCCCGGGATTGTAGAGAAGCTCATAGGCCGGCACAAAGTCGATGTTGGAGAGGTCTTGGAATGAGGTTGCTTGTGGGCATGGGAGGCAAATCTTGGCCTCAGTTTTCAAGTCTACCGCGAACTTGTAGGCAAATCGGCAGCCTAGCCTTCCCGAGAGAAACACAGTCTTACCGAGGTAGAAAATATCCATCCATTTGGGCTCAATACGATTCGCCCCCAATCGATGTCCACAAGCCTCGAGAATCAGGGTTATGATTGATATACTCATAATTTAGCATATTTTAACATTCTTTTTAAATAGCTTTACTTCCATTTATGCATTCATTTAGTTACTTTTAGTCCAAATTGCATCCATATTAGAGTTTAGTGAGTTTTAGCTTAGGTTGTTGTATATTTGTACATATTGAGTCTTTATTAGGTGTTTTGGAGGCTTGGAGGACCATATGGAGTTTCATGGATGATCAAGAGGAGGAAGAGAAGCAGCCAAATGAGAAGCAAAAGTCTTTTAGAAGCAAATCGAGCTACCAAGTTTTCTTGCATTTGGAGGTGTGAAATGTATGGGTCCGGAAAAAGGCCTTGCACTTAGATTCAGACTCCGAAGCCTTCTTAAAAGTTGTATAGGATCCAATGAGCTTTCCAATGGCGTTAGAATCAAGCCATTCAGACGCCGTGTTAGAAAGTTACAGTGATTTTAATGCATATCGAGCTTTGTATCGGGCTACATAGTTCGATACAGATCAGGCAGGATGAATCTGGATGGCATATCGGGCAAATACATTGAACTACATAGCTCGATACAGATCCATGCATGGTAAATATCGGGTCAGAGGAAGGCTTTCCATTCCGATTCCGCCTCGGAGCTCTTCATTAAAGTTGTATATAATTGAATCAGCTTTATTGTGGAGGTAGTTTCATGTCATTACGGTCAGCGGTTTTAGCAAGCACCTATCCACAATCTCGAACTTCAACACCGACCTTTGACCGAGAGTTGACCGAACGGTTACTGTTCACTATAAAAGCACAAAAACCTAATTTTTGTGGCTAAGCTTGATTTTTCTTTCTTTTTCCTCAAGCAAAACCTCTCTTATGTTTTAAACACATTTTGTATGAGATTTTGAGAGTTTATGAAATTTAGAATTTGTCTTTGTTGATCTTCCATCTTTCTATTCTCTAATCATGTTTATCAACTTTTCCTTCTTGGGATTAGTGGTTTTAGGCATGATTAGTGAGTAGTTCTCTTAAGATCTAAGGATAGGGTAGATTATGGTGATTCTAATGATGGTTATTGATGTCTAGGGCTTAGATCTTTCAATATCCTTTCTTGTTTAGTGATATAGATTAGCTTTAAAAAGGTAATTTAGATTTTAGGGAATTTCCCACCCACAAGGTGTTTGATGAAATTCCCTAAAAAACTAAATCAAGAGATTTACATGCTTAGCCTATGGAAATAGATGTCTAGGGTGTTTATTGGTTTGATGAAGCTTGTGTTTATTGTTTGATGATTATCTTTTCACTAATGATGATTAGATCTTGAATTGATAATTAGCAAAGGAATTAGTGTCATGAGAGTGGATTAGTCTTAATTAGTGCTTCTTACTTAAGGATTAATATTGAAATTGATTGGTTGGACATCATGAATCAGATTTAGAGTCTTCCAAAATCAATAACCCTATTCTTGGATTCCTTTTTTACCATTTGATCATCTTGTTTAGTCATTTGCCTTGGTTCTTGCTTTTATCTTTGATTGCTACTTGTTTGTCCACTTAGCTTTCTTTTTTACTTTGGTTACTAACTTTTTCACTTTGGTTTGATCTCTCTCTATAGGTGCATGAAATCGTGGTATAAGGAAGAGACAATCTTGTTGAGGCATTAGACAACATTCACCACTTGGATAGAGGAGTTAGAGAAAGAGGAGAAAGAGAAAGGTTAGGTATGGAAAACCCACAAGATCATGGTGGTAATGAACCACCACATTATGTTGCACAAGAGCCAAGAGCACATGCTCAAGGAGGCCAAGGAAATGGCGCTTAAGCTAGAATTCCTCAATATCAACCAAGGCAACCAAGGCATATTGGGGCTGGAGATGCACCCCATACTTATGCAAATCGCCATGGTATAATCCTTCCACTATGTGAGAACAACAATTTTGAGATCAAATTTGGGATTATCTCAATGGTGCAAAGAAACAAGTTTCATGGGTTGCATATGGAAGACCCTTTGGATCACTTGGACGAGTTTGATAGGATTTGTAGCTTGACAAAGATTAATGGTCTAAGTGAAGATGGGCTCAAGCTACGGTTATTTCCATTTTTTCTTGGAGACAAAGCTCATATATGGGAGAAAAATCTTCCTCAAGGGTCCATCACTTCTTGGGACCAATGCAAGAAAGCTTTTCTTGCCAAGTTCTTCTCCAACACAAGGACTACTAGGTTAAGGAATGAGATTTCAAGCTTCACTCAAAAGAATAATGAGAGCTTTTGTGAAACTTTGGAGAGATTTAAGGGCTACACCAAGCAATGTCCTCACCATGGGTTTTCTAGTGAGTCACTACTAAGCACATTATATAGAGGAGTCTTCCCAAAGATTAGAATGCTCCTTGATACAGCTAGCAATGCTAATTTCTTGGGCAAATATGTGGTTGAAGGCTTAGCGCTTGTTGAGAACCTAGCTCAAAGTGATGGAAACTATGGAGATGAATATGATAGGTTTTCAAGAGGAAATGGAGAGTATGAAGAGAGTAGAAGAAAGGAAATGGAAGCTCTAAATGAAAAATTAGACAAGCTCCTTCAAGTGTCCCAAAAGGCAATCAACTTTGTTGGTGACTATAATGGTTTTGGTACACAACAAGGACAAGATAGCAACTCTATGCCCCAAGACTTGTACATGAGACAAATGCTACAACAAATCTTACAAAGACAAGCTAGTGGTGCAATGGATATGAGCAAGACTATGGCTGAAATCCACAATAAGGTTGATGGCTACAACAATGATGTCCATTCCAAGCTTGAGTCAATGAATCTAAAGATCAAGCAATTAGAGCATAAAGGAGTTTCCTCTTCCTCACCTAACCCTCAAGCAAATGGTAAGGCTCATGCAAACACCAAGGACTATTGCAATGCTATATTCTCAAGTGAGGAGCATTCCAATGATGAGAATGAGGCTACTATCAAAGAGCTTGAGCAACTACTCTATGGTGCTAATGATAAGATCCTTCCATCAAGAGAGCTTCCATCAAGTCTCAATGTGGACATTGAGAAACAAGGTGGGGAGGTGCTCATTCAAGATAATGTGGTTGTTGCTAAAGACATGGGTAAAGGATTGCTTGAAGAGTCATTGACTCCTACACAAGTGAGGAATGAGAAGCCTTTTAAGGAAATGGTTAAGGAGAGAGACATGGTGACGCCTTTGCCTCACAAGAAAGAAGTTCCTTACATTGAGCCTCCTCCATATAAGCCACCAGATCCATATCCTACGCGTGTTCTCACCAAGTCTCAAAAGAAAGTGCTTTCAAGCTTCAAGGGAAACATGGACAAGATTGGTATACCATTGCTTAATATAGATAACTTCCACCAAGTAAAAGAACACCTAAAGTTTATCAAGAGCATACTTGCAAACAAAGAAAAGGTGGAGGAGCTTATGGAGATCTTTGATCCACAAAGCACAACAAAGGATGAGCCTAAGTCTATCACAAAGCTTGGAAATCACGGTAAATTTTTGATTTCTTGCTATCTTGGGGATTTGAAGATAGATGATGCCTTGTGTGATGCTGGAGCAAGTGTGAATGTTATGTCCCTTGAGATGGTTAAGAGTCTAGGGATCAAGAGCATGAAGAACCTGTTGGGAATGTCCTGAAATCATTCGTATTTACTCTGATTGAAGTTGTATTGTTAAGGTTGACAATCGTATAATATTAGGTTGTTATAATGTTTTGTTAGAAACCGTTTATAATCTATAGATTGAGAATCTATTACTATTATTATATGATCATACAGGATCACACACCTAAACAAATCGGATCGATGAAATATGTTGGAGTTTTATAATTAATATATGTGTGACATATATAACATAGATATAATACATATATATATGTGATACATATGTATTACGTGACACTCACGTTAATAATGAACGTGGGAGTTATAATCTCTTTAATAAGAGATGTGGGCCTGGCCCATTATAGATCCAAAAGAGTATTAGGTTAATAATGACGATTATATAAGATGTAATCGTAACGTTTATTGACATTGAGGACTCACCGATCAAAACCCTAAGTGAGACGAATAGTTCGTCCTGAACCTTCTGAGATTAGATCTCTACGGCACTAGCATCCCGTTCTGATCCGATTTGTGTGCGTGTGGATACCGGTAGAGGCACAACACTTAGTGTGCTAAACAACCTAAATCCGTATCCGTTTACCGTTACGCTGCAGAATATACAGGTATATTCAAACTTTATGTTCTAGATTTATTTCAGTATTTGCATGAGATCTTGGCAAGTAAATTCATAGATAGTTTTATAAATAGTTTATAAAACGATTTGAATTCCTACAGTGGTATCAGAGATTACTTGCATAATATTGATTTGAATCTGATTTGTTGAAATTGAAATTCATGAACTTAATTTAGTTAATACGTTTACTGAAATTAGACATAATAGTTACGAAAGTCGTAATATGATAAACTAATTATAATCGGTCAGTGCATATGTTCGTCTCTTTTCATCTTATTTGATATGAAGTACGTAATTGATATCGAGATATGCATATAGAATATTCATATTTTTGATTAAAGTAATCAAAGATATTGACATATGATATTCCTAATTTGATTTGGAATTGTTTCCTTTTTACGTCTGCGTATGTAAAATATACTTCATGCATATTTGTTTTGATTTAAAATATTCCACGAAGCAATTCATTCTCGTAAAGCGGTTGCTGGAAATATCCAGCAAAGTAAAGTCTCTATGATTCCACTCTTTTTTATAATATTATAATTCAAGTTTTAATCTGATTAAGACTTGAGAATTAAATTAATATTAATAATATAAATATTTTATTATTTTAATAGGATTAAAATTAATTAAATTATTTATGTTTCAACTAAATTACATATAAGATATGTATTAATTATATTTATTTTTATATATTGTATATAAATTTTAAATATAAATTAAAATTGGATTAAAATTTATTTCTTCATTTAATATCAAGTATTTTGATGTCTCTCCAATTTTATCAACTGTCAAGGCTTGTTTCGTTGTGTGATGGGCTTGCTTAGCAAGGTGTTCGCAACTACATAAGTGAGGCAGATGGTAATGGTTACCATGTGAAACGAAATTGGTTTACTTGACTAAGCTATGAAAACGGTTTTGAGCTTAGAGACATAGGTTGGATTTGACATAAGATGTTATCCAACAACCAAGAGTTATATTGGATATAATTAGCAATAGTGTTGCTTACCTAAATAGCAAGAGATTCGGGTGCGGATGAACCAAAGCTCACTTGAATTCTAGTAAAATATAGATCTTGGATCATTATATTCAATTTGAGGATTGTATTGTTTGAATATAATATGAGTTTTCTTAATTGTTAAGATTTTTCTAATACCTGAACATCATATTAACATCTCATGTTCTTTTGATTCAGCTATGTCAACCCCTCACAGCTCATTTTCGCTGCGATCCGTCCTTGAGAAGGAAAAGTTGAATGGATCGAATTTCCTCGAATGGTATCGAAATCTGAGAATTGTTCTCAAACAAGAGAAAAAGGACTATGTCCTGGAGAAGAGTCTCCCTGAGAAACCTAAGACCAATGTTCAACATGCAGAGAGAAATGCTTATGAAAAGCATGTCAGTGATAGGGTCGATGTGTGTTGTCTTATGTTGGCTACCATGAACTCAGACTTGCAGAAGCAATATGAGAACGTGGATTCGCCAATTGACATGATCACTAGCCTGAAAGGAATGTTTCAGGAGCAAGCACGAACTGAGAGATACCAAACGGTTAAGGCTCTCATTGAGTGCAAGCTGCCAAAAGACAGTCCAGTTAGTCCACATGTCATTAAGATGATGGGTTATATTGATAACTTGGCGAAACTGGACTGTGCTATCAGCCAAGAGTTGGCTACTGATCTCATCTTGCAGTCATTGCCGTCAAGTTATGATCAGTTTGTTATGAACTACAACATGAACAACTTGACAAAGACTTTGACTGAGCTGCATGGTATGCTCAAATCTGCTGAGCCAAACATCAAGAAGGGCACCACACATGTCCTTATGGTACAAGGGGGTAATAAGTTTAAGAAACTCGGTAAGAACAAAGGAAAGGCTAAGACAAGCCGGGTTGAGAATCCGAGCAAGTCTGATCCTTCTTCTAAGTTCAAGCCAGGCCCTTCTGATGGTGACAAGTGCCATTACTGTAATGGTTCTGGACATTGGAAAAGAAACTGCAAGACATACTTGGAAGATGTGAAAAAGAAGAAGACTTTTGAGACTTCTTCTTCAGGTATTTATGTTATAGAAGTAAATGTTGCTACTTCTAGTTCTACGTCTTGGGTATTGGATACCGGCTGTGGTGCTCATATTTGTGTAAATATGCAGGGCCTAAGCAACAGTAGAACTTTGGAGAAAGGACAAGTGGACCTGCGCGTGGGAAATGGAGCAAGAGTTGCTGCATTAGCCGTAGGAACATTTCATTTGTCTTTGCCTTCGGGCATGGTTTTAGAACTTAAGAATTGCTACTATGTACCTGCTATAAACAGGAATATTATTTCAATTTCATGTTTGGATTTGGAAGGATTTCATTTTTCGATTAAAGACAAGTGTTGTTCATTTGATCGTAGTGATATTTTTTATGGTAGCGGTCCATTAGAGAATGGACTTTATGTTCTGAACCAAAGTGTGCCTGTCTATAACATTAGTACCAAGAGATTTAAGTCGAATGACTCGAATCCAACTTTTCTTTGGCACTGTCGTTTAGGCCACATAAATGAGAAGCGCATTCAAAAACTTCATAGCGATGGACTTTTGAAATCATTTGATTATGAATCATATGAGAAATGTGAATCTTGTTTGGTGGGAAAAATGACAAAGGCTCCTTTTACTGGACACAGTGAAAGAGCTAACGATTTGTTGGGCCTTATACATACAGATGTATGTGGACCAATGAGTTTAAGTGCTAGAGGAAACTATCAGTACTTCATCACATTTACTGATGATTTCAGTAGATATGGTTATGTTTATTTGATGAAACATAAATCTGAATCTTTTGAAAAGTTCAAAGAATTTCAGAATGAAGTACAAAACCAACTTGGTAAAAGAATTAAAGCCCCTTGATCAGATCGAGGTGGAGAATATTTAAGCCAAGTTTTCATTGATCATCTAAGAAAATGTGCAATTGTTTCACAACTCACTCCTCCGGGAACACCACAATGGAATGGTGTATCCGAAAGGACAAATCGGACTTTATTAGATATATTCGATCAATGATGAGTCATACAGATCTTCCATTATCATTTTCGGGATATGCTCTAGAAACGTCTGCGTTTATGCTAAACAAATGTCCATCAAAATCAGTTGAAAAGACACCATATGAGATATGGACTCGAAAAGTTCCTAATTTGTCTTTTCTGAAAATTTGGGGTTGTGAATCTTGTGTCAAAAGGTTGATTACTGATAAGCTTGGACCCAAATCTAATAAATGATACTTCGTTTGTTATCCCAAAGAAACCAAAGGTTATTACTTTTACAACTGTACTGAGAACAAAGTGTTTGTTGCTCGAAACGGTGTCTTTCTGGAAAGAGAGTTTATTTCTAGGAAGAACAGTGGGAGTAAAGTGCAGCTCGAAGAAATTCGAGAAACGCAGGAGATTGTTCCAAATTCCGAGGAAGAGGATCAATTAGATTTACGAAGAGTCGTAGAATCTACACCTGTGGAACCTGAGGTGCGTAGGTCCGAGAGGACGCGTCACGAACCTAATAGATATGGGGTTTGGGTGACGGATCTTCATGATCTGTTAATTATCGAGAATGATGAACCTACGTCTTTTGAGGAAGCAATGATGGGCCATGATTCCGAAAAATGGCTAGAAGCCTCGAAATCCGAAATGAACTCCATGTCAATAAACAAAGTATGGACTTTGGCGGATTTACCTGATGGTGTTAAAGCCATTGAATGTAAATGGGTTTTCAAGAAAAAAACAGACATGGATGGTAATGTACAAATATACAAAGATATATTGATGGCTAAAGGTTATAAGCAAATTCATGGTATAGACTATGATAAAACCTATTCACCAGTAGCAATGTTTAAATCCATTCAGATTCTTCTTGCAATTGCCGCTCATTATGATTATGAGATATGTCAGATGGATGTGAAAACGGTTTTCCTTAATGGAAATCTCGAAGAGGATGTGTACGTGACACAACCTGAAGGTTTCACAGTTCCTGGAAGTGCTAGGAAGGTATGCAAGCTTCAACGTTCCATTTATGTTTTGAAGCAAGCATCTCGGAGTTGGAATCTTCGCTTTAATGAGGCAATCAAAGAGTTTGATTTCATTAGAAATGAAGAAGAACCATGCGTTTACAAGAAGACTAGTGGGAGCGCAGTTGCTTTCTTAGTATTGTATGTAGATGACATACTGCTCATTGGGAATGACGTTCCTTTGCTTAATTCTGTAAAGACTTGGCTAGGAAGTTGTTTTTCAATGAAAGACATGGGTGAAGCTGCTTATATTCTTGGAATAAGAATCTATAGAGATAGACCAAACAGGCTTATTGGACTGTGTCTAGATACTTATATAGATAAGGTTTTAAACAGATTTAATATGCATGATTCTAAGAAAGGCTTTATACCAATGTCTCATGGCATTACTCTCAGCAAGACGCAGTGTCCTCCGACACATGATGAGCGAGAGCGCATGAGTAGAATCTCATATGCTTCTGCTATAGGATCTGTCATGTATCCCATGCTCTGTACTCGTCCAGATGTTGCATGTGCTTTAAGCATGACAAGTAGATACCAATCGGATCCAGCTGAAAGTCACTGGACAGCAGTCAAGACCATTCTCAAGTATTTAAGAAATACTGAAGATAAGTTCTTAGTTTATGGAGGAAGTGATGAGTTTGTTGTGAGTGGTTATACGGATGGAAGCTTTCAGACAGACAAAGATGATTTCCGATCACAATCTGGTTTTATCTTTTGTCTTAAGGGAGGAGCGTTGAGTTGGAAAAGCTCCAAGCAAAGCACTGTAGCAGATTCTACAACCGAAGCTGAATACATTGCTGCTTCTGAAGCAGCGAAGGAGGCTGTTTGGATTAAGAAGTTCATTACTGAACTTGGTGTAGTTCATAGCATATCTGGTCTAGTGGATCTATATTGTGACGACAATGGAGCCATCGCTCAGGCGAAAGAACCCATATCACACCAGAAATCCAAACACATTGAGAGACGATATCATATCATTCGTAATATTGTCGATAGAGGAGATGTGAAGATTAGCAGAGTCTCAACGGATGCAAATGTTGCTGATCCTTTGACCAAGTCTCTTCCAAGGCCTAAGCATGAGTGTCATACTGCTGCTGTAGGCATTAGATATCTTAAGATGTGATCTTAATTCTAGTGGGAGATTTTTTCTTTTATGATATGATGTTCATGTTTACATACATTTGACTTTATTTTCAAATTAATGAAATTTGTTTCAGTATTATTTAATTTTGTTATTAAATAGTACTCCCAAAATAGTTTATGTCATTCTAATAGGTCAACAAGTACGTGACTTGATCATGAAACCCTATTAGTGGAAGATGATATAAATTATTCAGGTCCCTAGTCAAGGTTATTAACATGGGACTTAATAACTATGAATGACTAGTATGTGAGGTGACTGATGACTATGTTTCGTGAAGTCATTGATATGTTGTATCAAAGTCAATCACATAGATATGTGTTAGAGAACACAGTATCAGACTAACCCGCTATGAGAACTCTACGAGATAGTTATATAAGAGTCATAAGAGTTCTCATCACAACTATAGAGTATAGTCCTTTGACCTGAGTTCATCATGTTTTCTTACATATAGATTGGTTCACTTTGACTTTGTCAAACGTCAGTCGTAAAAGGTGATTATAAAGGCATTTATTGGGTGCATTATGAATTGTGTAAGGATCAGGGATGGAACAAGATGGGATTTGTGCCTCCTATATTGCATGAGATAAATATCTCTGGCCTATCGAAGATTTGGTACTGAGAAATGCATGGCCATGCTCAAACGGATTGAATGTCATTCGTTTGTTTTATCAGTATAAATCGAAGTTCGATAAACATGATCTAGCTTAATAAGGATGACACC
The DNA here is from genome assembly GCA_020283515.1 of Alliaria petiolata. Lineage (NCBI taxonomy): Eukaryota > Viridiplantae > Streptophyta > Magnoliopsida > Brassicales > Brassicaceae > Alliaria > Alliaria petiolata. Next base: position 432,854,178 of record JAHZTW010000001.1, read on the forward strand.
GTTTCTTGCCTTATTCTCAGATCGAGATATAGAGACGAAAAGATTGTAGGAATAGATGATTCCAGTACAAGTGGGAGACTGTTGGAAATGTCCTGAAATCATTCGTACGTACTCTGATTGAAGTTGTATTGTTAAGGTTGACAATCGTATAATATTATATGGTTATAATGTTTTGCTAGAAACCGCTTATAATTTATAGATTGAGAATCTACTACTATTATTATACGATCCTACAGGGACACACACCTAAACAAATCGGATCGATGAAATATGTTGGGGTTTTATATTTAATATATGTGTGACATATATAACATATTATAATACATATATATATATCTGATACATATGTATTACGTGACACTCACGTTAATAATGAACGTGGGAGTTATAATCTCTTTAATAAGAGATATGGGCATGGCCCATTATAGATCCAAAAGAGTATTAGGTTAATAATGACGATTATATAAGATGTAATCGTAACGTTTATTGACAGTGAGGACTCGCCGATCAAAACCCTAAGTGAGATGAATAGTTCGTCCTGAACCTTCTGAGATTAGATCTCTACGGCACTAGCATCCCGTTCCGCTGCAGAATATCCAGATATATTCAAACTCTATGTTCTAGATTTATTTCAGTATTTACATGAGATCTTGACAAGTAATTCATAGATAGTTTTATAAATTGTTTATAAAACGATTTGAATTCCTACAGAAGCACCCATCACCAATCATATTCGTAGATGCTTCTTCAAGGCAACCACTTGGTCTTGTTGAAGATTATCCTCTAAAGATTGGAGATTGTCTTGTCCCAACCGATTTCATAATCATGGAGATGGTCAAGGCGAACAAGCTTCCTCTTCTTCGTGGGACGCCATTCCTCAATACCACCGGTGCAAGCATAGACTTCACGAACAAGAGAGTAGTGCTCAAGAATTTGAATGATAAAGTGTTCTACCCCATCAAGCCTTCTTCAATTGGAGTTTGTGGTACACTCACTTGTGAGAAGGTGGAAATTAACCAAGGGCCAAGGATTTGAAAGGTCAACAAATGGAGGTCAAAAGTGTTAGTGCAATGGATGAATATTCTCTCTACATAAATGAGTATGATGGAAAAGGCTGTGATGGTGAATGCCTTCTTGCTATGTTTGATGGAATCAAGATCGTGGAACATATAGTTGAGCCACCAAAGAGGGCTAGAAAGAGATCTAAGAAGAAGAAGAAAGTGCTAGAAGATGGAGTAAGCACCATGATCAAAAAGAAAGGAGAAGGACCTTCACTTCCACTCCATGACCTTCCCATTGCCTAAAAGGCTTTGAAAAGTCAAGCTAAGTGACGTTAAGCAAGCGCTCTTGGGAGGCATTTCCATGTTTATCCTTGTATATATTCTTGTCTTTTGATTTCAATAATGTGTTTTTGAGTGTTTGTGGTCAACAGGTTTGTGTCAAAGAGATTGAGCCCAAGAGCAAAGAGCTTGCAAGAGATTTTTAGCATCGTCTCGAGCTGTGTATCGAGCTACTAAGCACTATACAGCCCTCACAGGGAAACTCGAACGACCGTATCAGACATTTGTATCGGACTACCTAGCTCCAATTTTATGTCTCTCCAATTTTATCAACTGTCAAGGCTTGTTTCGTTGTGTGATGGGCTTGCTTAGCAAGGTGTTCGCAACTACATAAGTGAGGCAGATGGTAATGGTTACCATGTGAAACTAAATTGGTTTACTTGACTAAGCTATGAAAACGGTTTTGAGCTTAGAGACATAGGTTGGATTTGACATAAGATGTTATCCAACAACCAAGAGTTATATTGGATATAATTAGTAATAGTGTTGCTTACCTAAATAGCAAGATATTCGGGTGCGGATGAACCAAAGCTCACTTGAATTCTAGTAAAATATAGATCTTGGATCATTATATTCAATTTGAGGATTGTATTGTTTGAATATAATATGAGTTTTCTTAATTGTTAAGATTTTTCTAATACCTGAACATCATATTAACATCTCATTTTCTTTTGATTCAGCTATGTCAACCCCTCACAGCTCATTTTCGCTGCGATCCGTCCTTGAGAAGGAAAAGTTGAATGGATCGAATTTCCTCGAATGGTATCGAAATCTGAGAATTTTTTTCAATCAAGAGAAAAAGGACTATGTCTTGGAGAAGAGTCTCCCTGAGAAACCTAAGACTAATGTTCAACATGCAGAGAGAAATGCTTATGAAAAGCATGTCAGTGATAGGGTTGATGTGTGTTTTCTTATGTTTGCTACCATGAACTCAGACTTGCAGAAGCAATATGAGAATGTGGATTCGCCAATTGACATGATCACTAGCCTGAAAGGAATGTTTCAGGAGCAAGCACGAACTGAGAGATACCAAACGTTAAGGCTTTCATTGAGTGCAAGCTGCCGAAAGACAGTCTAGTTAGTCCACATGTCATTAAGATGATGGGTTATATTGATAACTTGGCAAAACTGGACTGTGCTATCAGCCAAGAGTTGGCTACTGTTCTCATCCTGCAGTCATTGCCGTCAAGTTATGATCAGTTTGTTATGAACTACAACATGAACAACTTGACAAAGACTTTGACTGAGCTGCATGGTATGCTCAAATCTGCTTAAGGGCACCTCACATGTCCTTATGGTACGAGGGGGTAATATGTTTAAGAAATTCGGTAAGAACAAAGGAAAGGCTAAGACGAGCCGGGTTGAGAATTCGAGCAAATCTGATCCTTCTTCTAAGTTTAAGCCAGGCCCTTCTGATGGTGACAAGTGCCATTACTGTAATGGTTCTGGACATTGGAAAAGAAACTGCAAGAAATACTTGGAAGATGTGAAAAAGAAGAAGACTTTTAAGACTTCTTCTTCAGGTATTTATTTTATAGATTTAAATGTTGCTACTTCTGGTTCTACGTCTTTTGTATTGGATACTGGCTGTGTTGCTCATATTTGTGTAAATATGCAGGGCCTAAGTAACAGTAGAACTTTGGAGAAAGGACAAGTGGACTTGTGCGTGGGAAATGGAGCAATAGTTGTTGCATTAGCCGTAGGAACATTTCATTTGTCTTTGTCTTCAGGCATGGTTTTAGAACTTAAGAATTGCTACTATGTACCTGCTATAAACAGGAATATTATTTCAATTTCATGTTTGGATTTGGAAGGATTTTATTTTTCGATTAAAGACAAGTGTTGTTCATTTGATCGTAGTGATTTTTTTTATGGTAGCGGTCCATTAGAGAATGGACTTTATGTTCTGAACTAAAGTTTGCATGTCTATAACATTAGTACCAAGAGATTTAAGTTGAATGACTCGAATTCAACTTTTCTTTGGCATTGTCGTTTAGGCCACATAAATGAGAAGCTCATTCAAAAGCATCATAGCGATGAACTTTTGAAATCATTTGATTATGAATCACATGAGAAATGTGAATCTTGTTTGGTGAGAAAAATGACAAAGGCTCCTTTTACTGGACACAGTTAAAGAGCTAATGATTTGTTGGGCCTTATACATACCGATGTATGTTGACCAATGAATTTAAGTGCTAGAGGAAACTATTAGTACTTCATCACATTTACTGATGATTTTAGTAGATATGGTTATGTTTATTTGATGAAACATAAATCTGAATCTTTTGAAAAGTTCAAAGAATTTCAGAATGAAGTACAAAACCAACTTGGTAAAAGAATTAAAGCCCTTNATGGTTATGTTTATTTGATGAAACATAAATCTGAATCTTTTGAAAAGTTCAAAGAATTTCAGAATGAAGTACAAAACCAACTTGGTAAAAGAATTAAAGCCCCTCGATCAGATCGAGGTGGAGAATATTTTGATTGAACTTAACATAAAGTGTTAGGTTTGAGACGACAAGTTTAGGCTCTCATGTAGATTCTAGCTCTCACATTTCGGAGCTAGCTATAGGCTTAAGATTTGGGGTATGGGTCGTGGTATTGCTTGGTGTTTTGAAATGATTTTTATGCTTGCATTTTAGCATGTTGAGTTGTGGAAAGGAAGTAGAAAGAATGGGATTGCTTAAAGGCTCAGTGGAAGATAAGGGAAGCATTTGAAATGGTGGATCTTGTGTTTAAAAGGAATAGCTCTAAGTGCAAAAGAGTGCTAGGTAGTCTAAAGAAAAGAAAAAGATAAAAATCAAAAAGAGTCAAAAGGCCAAAGAAAAGATAGACTACCTAGGAATGAAAAGAAGAGTTTATTTGGTGAAATATCACACCATTCGCTATGAGTTAAAAGTTGAAGAAGTTTCCCCTCAAGTGTTATAAAAAGAAGAAGTGGTTTATGAGATTCATGGTTTTAGCAAGGCACAAAGAGCCTTGAGAGAAATTGGTAGCTTTACAGGGTTTAGTGAGCTTTTAAAAGGAATGAATGAGAGAGGTTTAGGACCATTGATAGCATTATGGGTAGATGAGAGTCTAGTCTTGTATGCATCACTTGTCTTTTACCTTTAGCATTATGCATAAAGTTTAATCCTNCATTATGGGTAGATGAGAGTCTAGTCTTGTATGCATCACTTGTCTTTTACCTTTAGCATTATGCATAAAGTTTAATCCTTTTTGAGTGAAACCCTTATGCGAATTAAAAGCCACATGAATTGAGATCATTTTTTATCTCAAAACCTAGTCCCTTAGCCAAATGAATTCACTCGTATTGCGTTGTCATGATTTACGGTTTGCAACTTAATGAATGTTAAAGAGTTGGTTTGATAGAGAGACATATCTAGATTGAAGTCTTAGTGCTTTTGATTGTTTAGATGGGCATGGCTAACTCTTTTGGAGTAGGATGAATTCAAATGCACCTTAGAATTAAGACTTAGGACATTGAGTTGATTATGTTTGTTGGCATTTTTGAATATTGAGCTCCCACCTTTAAACCTCTCTCTTAGATTTATCATGTTTGTTTGCTTGAAGGCAAACAAAAAGGCAAGTTTGGGGGAGTTGATGTACTCATAATTTAACATATTTTAGCATTCTTTTTAAATAGCTTTGCATCCATTTATGCATTCATTTAGTTACTTTTAGTCCAAATTGCATCCATATTAGAGTTTAGTGAGTTTTAGCATAAGTTATTGTATATTTGTACATATTGAGTCTTTATTAGGTGTTTTGGAGGCTTGGAGGACCATATGGAGTTTCATGGATGATCAAGAGGAGGAAGATAAGCGGCCAAATGAGAAGCAAAAGTCTTTTAAAAGCATATCGAGCTACCAAGCTTTCTTGCATTTGGAGGTGCAAAATGTATGGGTCCGGACAAAGGCCTTGCACTTAGATTCAGACTCCGAAGCCTTCTTAAAAGTTGTAGAGGATCCCATGAGCTTTCCAATGGCGCTGAAATCAAGCCATTCAGACTCCGGGTTAGAAAGTTACAGTGATTTTAATGCATATCGAGCTTTGTATCGGGCTACATAGTTCGATACATATCAGGCAGGATGAATCTGGATGGCATATCCGCCAAATACATCGAATTACATAGCTCGATACAGATCCGTGCATGGTAAATATCGGGTCAGACGAAGGCTTTCCATTCCGATTCGTCCTCGGAGCTCTTCATGAAATTTGTAGATAATTGAATCAGCTTTAATGTGGAGGTAGGTTCATGTCATTACGGTCAGTGGTTAGGGAGATACAGCGGTTTTAGCAAGCACCTATCCATAATCTCGAACTTCAACACCGACCTTTGTCCAAGAGTTGACCGAACGGTTACTGTTCACTATAAAAGCACAAAGACCTAATTTTTGTGGCTAAGCTTGATTTTCTTGTTTTTCCTCAAGCAAAACCTCTCTTATGTTTTAAACACATTTTGTATGAGATTTTGAGAGTTTATGCAATTTAGAATTTGTCTTTGTTGATCTTCCATCTTTCTATTTTCTAATCATATTTATCAACTTTTCCTTCTGATATGAGCATGGCTGAGGACAAAGGTCTAGAACCAGAGCTTGTACCTGAGCATGAATCGGAGCTTGAACCTGAGGATGCTCTAGCCTTACCAAGCGGTCCAATGACGCGTGCAAACTTGTATTCCCCATTATGAGATCATACATTCTCTACTTATACACTTAGAGAATGCGAAAGGAGAAAGAAAAGCTTATCAAACCATCCTGGTCTTGATTCAAGCTACATGAATTCATCATTTGGGTAAGATGATCGAATGTACTCTTTTTCTCTTGACAAGTTTTGTCCCACTGGGTTCTCTTGTCAAGGTTTTTAATGAGGCATTTGTTCATCTCCTTAAACCCAAATGATGAACCGAAGTCCAAGCCCAAGAAGCTTCTGTTCCAGTCGCTTCTTCTATCTATAGAGTTTATGACATTTTTAAGTTTATGTTATGTTTCTTTAGGCGAGTATTTATATTTCTTTGGACCATGTTTAGGGCTTCTCCATCTGAGTTCCCTATTTAAACTCTTGTATGCCCTCAGTTTTATTTTATCTATCTTTTTATTCTCAAACTATAAGTTAGATTAGTGTAAATCAAAGGCTCTCTCATCACCTTTGTGCGACCTATCAATCCCCGGTTAATCTAAGGAATTCCGCAGCCTTAGTGTGACCACAACACTCCACTGTTACTTGATCCATCATTTTACATCATTTACTAATCATCGATCTCATACCATTCATCCATCATTTCATCCCTACTTGCTTCTAAAATGTCGATTTTGGACAAGGATCATATTACCTTCTTGGGATTAGTGGTTTTAGGCATGATTAATGAGTAGTTCTCTTAAGATCTAAGGATAGGGTAGATTAGGGTGACTCTAATGATGGTTCTTGATGTCTAGGGCTTAGATATTTCAATATCCTTTCTTGTTTAGTGATATTAATGCTAGATTAACTTTGAAAAAAGTAATTTAGATTTTAGGGAATTTCCAACCCACAAGGTGTTTGATGAAATTCCCCAAAGAACTAAATCAAGAGATTTACATGCATAACCTATGGAAATAGATGTCTAAGGTGTTTATTGGTTTTACGAAGCTTGTGTTTATTGCTTGATGATTATCTTTTCACTAATGATGATTAAATCTTGAATTGATAATTAGCAAAGTGATTAGTGCCATGAGAGTGGATTAGTCTTAATTAGTACTTCTTACCTAAGGATTAATATTTAAATTGATTGGTTGGACATCATGAATCAGATTTAGAGTCACCCAAAATCAATAACCCTATTCTTGGATTCCTTTTTTATCATTTGATCATCTTGTTTGGTCATTTGCCTTGGTTCTTGCTTTTATCTTTGATTGCTACTTGTTTGTCCACTTAGGTTGATAGAAAAACAACAATCTATATATATTTTCTTAGCTTAAAAAGTTCTATGCATTTTTCGTGTCATCTATATCACCAAATGGATTGATACCTCAACTACTACAATGACATGAGTGGTGTTGAGTATTGAAAGTATTACCAAAAATACTATTTATCAATGATCCCGCCAATGCTAAGTTCGGGACTCCTATCTTTCATAATTGCAACCCAATTCTTGTAAGAGAGCAATTTCCTAACCAATAAGCTCACTAAACCCGCTCACGTCCTATATACATGGACTCTTGCGCCTCCTCTTGTTTGAAAACCAATGATCTTATAAAGAACCACATCCAACATCTCGAGCTCCTCTTGGCTAACTTTACCGGTTTCCTTCCTTGCATAGAAAGTGTGAGCAAGTGCCTTATGCGCGTACCTCAAACCTGGACGCCTTATCATAGTTACCGTGCTTGCTCCCGCCTTGAATTTCCCAACTGCTATGGTTTCCCTCAAACCCTTCAACTCACACTCATCAATGGTGAGCATCTTTGTCCTCCTTGAACCCAAAGATCTCATTCAACTGGCGAAAGGACATTGTGTAGATGGTCCTATGGATCTTAAACTTGATATAGCCATGACCATATCTCTCGGGTTATTTCTCTCCCTCAAAGTAGAAGTGTGCTTCGAGGGAGGAGAGGAACTCACATGTTGCTACCTTGTGAGCGGGGTAAGCCATTGTGACAAACTTTTCCAAACACATACTGGAGAATAGGGTTTGAACATCCTCAAAGATCCCCAAAGCTCGAAGTGTCTCCTCATGAGGGTATCTTGTTCCCTTGAAGCGTATTCCAATGAAGGCTTGGAGAAGCTCTTCGGGTGTTAGGTCTTTCTTTGAGACATCCTTGGTAGCTTCTTTAGATGAACCCTTAGAGACCTTCTTGGAACCCTTCTTCTTGGACCCCAGCACCAATGGATCCTCTGCACGCTCAACCTCTTTACTCTCAATCATCTTCTTTTTCCCTTAGCGTTTTGATGACCTTTCTTGTGAGCTTGCCTCTTTATTTGATTGGTCTCCTCTAGCTCTTCAATTGTACCCATAAAACCAATAAAGCTCATGGAGGGAGTTAGCAACTCATGTTAATCAACAAACAACGGCATCGAGCAAGCCCAAGCAAGACACAACAGCCAATTTTTTGAAATTTAACTCAATTCCACACTTAGCAAAATAAAAAATTTGTAAAATTTTCAAGTTACCCATTATCAAGCAATGCCCAATCCATAAACAACCAATTCGAACACTCTATACTATCAATCCCCAAATTTTCCACCATTAGAGGAAAAGAGAGAAAACTTGGTAATTGGATTGTTTACCTTGTAGATGAGTGCAAGGATGAACGAAAATGGCCTAAGAATTAAAACTAGCACAAGAATTCGAGATAGTAGCACTTCAAATCACGAAATTTGCTTGAGAATTGAGAGAGATAGCCAAAAATCGTGAAGGTATGAGAGAATTGAGAGAGATAGCCAAAAATTCGTGTTTTGGGGAAGAAAAAGGGAGAAAACCGGTTTAATTCGAGTGAATTAAACCGGTCAAACCCCGTTGACTTACCTGGAAAAGGAGTGTATCGAGCTATGTAGGTCATTACATAGCTCGATAAACTTGCAGATGCTGGTTTTTAAATCTGTGTCGAGCTAGGTAGCTCGATACAATTGCCCGATACGCCTCAAACTTTTTCCCTGGCCGAGTTGTATCGAGCTTAGTAGCTCGATACAAATGCTCGATACAGCTCCTCCGAAATCCCTGTTAGAGCTGTATCGAGCTTTGTAGCTCGATACGAAGCTCGATACAGTGCCATAAGTTTTTTGCAAGCTTTTTGCTCATGGCTCAAACTCCTTGATCCAAACCTATCATCCACAAACACTAGAAAACACATTATTGAGTTAAAAAGTGCAATTATATACAAGGATAAACATGGGAATGCCTCCCAAATGCGCTTGTTTTAAGTCACTAAGCTTGACTATTCAAACCCTTAGGCATGGATGTGAACAAGGAGTGGAATTGGCATTCCTTCTCCTTTCTTAATGAACATGGTGCTTGCTCCAGCTTGTAACACCTTCTTCTTCTTCTTAGACCTCTTTGGTGGCTCAGCTATAGGCTCCAGAACCTTGAGTCCATCAAACATTGATAGAAGAATGCCACCATCAAAGCTTGGCCCATCATACTCATTGTGATCAAGGGCTTCATTCTCATTCATCACCTCATAAGTGAGACCCATCAGCTGCTCTCTTGGTGGTCCCTCTTCTGCCTCCTTAGTGTCACATGTGATTGTTCAACAAAGGCTCAAAGCAGAAGGTTTCATGGGATATAAAACCTTAGCATCCACATTCTTGAGAATCACATTCTTGTTGATGAAGTCTAGGCTCGCACCAGCTGTGTTGAGGAAGGGTGTTCCAAGAAGAAGAGGTAGTCTTATTGCTTGAACCATGTCCATGACAATAAAGTCAGTTGGGACTAGACATTCACCAACTCTCATTGGATAATCTTCTACAAGGTCTAGTGGTTTCCTTGAGGAAGCATCAACAAAAATGATGTGTGAAAATACTTCTTCATAGTAGTGATCCCAAGGTTCTTGAACAACTCAAGGGACATCACATTAAAACTTGAGCCAGAATCACATAAGGCTTCATCAATCTTCAAGTCCCCAAGAGAACAAGAAATCAAAAAATTTTCCGGATTACCAAGCTTTGGGATAACCTTGAATTTATTCCTTGTTGTGCTTGCTGAATCTAGACCCTCAATCAGCTCCTCAACCTTCTCTATGTTGGCAAGAAAATCCTTGATGAACCTTATTTGACCCTTGACTTGGGATAAGTTCTCCACTTTAGGCAAACGTGCACAAACTTTCTCCATACTCCCTCTAAAGCTTTAGAGTACCTTCTTTTGTGCCTTAGTCAAAACCAGCTCGGGGAAAGGATGTGGTGGCTTGTAGATAAGGAGATCATAAGCCTCAACTTCAGTCTTCTTAGGCACTTCTCTTTCCTTCTCAACAACACTTGCTTGTGTAGAGATCACATCCGCATCAAGTTCTTCTTTACCCACTGGTTTAGCAACAACCAAATGGTCATTTTCAATGACCGCTTCCCCAACTTGAACTTCAATGTCCTCATTGATTATTGCTTCGACATTCAGACTCTTAAATAGTTGATCAAATTCAACATTGTGTTCATACTCATCATCATCAATAGAATATATAGCATTGCAATACTCCTTGGGGTTTGGCTCGGGTTTACCGGGCAAAGAAGCTTGAGTTCTTGTAGAAGAGGAAGCAAAACCCTTGTTGTTCTTCATTTGCTTGATCTTGGAACTCAAAGTATCAAACTTAGAGTGAAGGTCATTGTAAGAGCAGCCATCTTCTTACTCACATCCATAGCACTACTTGCTTGACATTGGAGATTTTGTTGGGGAACATTCTTCATATCCAAATCTTGTGCAAAACCCAGTGGAGGACCATGCTTGGACTGAAAATTCCCTTGTTGTCCTTGATTTCCTTGATTGTTTCCTTGGTTCCCTTGATAGTTGTTCTTGGGAATATAACCTTGTTGTTGCTTGAAAGGGACAAATGGTTTTAGTTTTTGTTGACCTCCTTGTCCTTGTTGAGGGTAGACTTGATCTTGAGGGTTTTCAACATTTGTACTCTAGGAAAGATTATTGTTCCTATAGTTGTTGTTGTAGCCTTCTTGATAACCTTGGCCACCCACATAGTTGACCTCTTCTTGTCAACTATTGTTGAACCCTTTGACTCTCATTACAATCACCCACAAAGTGGACATGTTTTTGTGAGGCTTGAAGCAACTTATCCATTTCTCATTGAGAGATTTTAGCTCTTTCCTTCTTTTGTCCTCATAAACACCATCACCACTTGAAGATCTATCATAGTCTTCACCATAATTCCCATCACTTTAGGCTAAGTTTTCCACAAGCTCTAGACCTTCTTCCACTTCTTTTCCTAAGAAGTTTTCATTGCTAGCTGTGTCTAGAAGCATCCTAAACTTTGGGAGAACACTCCAAGAATCACTCCTCAGTACACTATACCGAGGTGTCATTCCCAAGATTCGGATGTTGCTCGATACGGCGAGCAATGGAAACTTCCTAGCAAAAGACGTTGAAGACGGTCTCGAGTTGGTTGAAAACATAGCTCAGAGTGACTCCTCTTACCACAAAGACTATGACAGATCCAACCGCGGTTCCAAAGAAGAAGTGGATGGAAGCCGGAAGGTGATCAAAGAGCTCAATGAGAAGCTTGACAAGTTACTACTTGTCCAAACTCAAAAAGAAGTCCATTTCGTGGAAGAACTCACTCAAGTCCAAGAAGGGGAGGACGTTCAGTATGAAGATGTTAACTACATCAATGCTCAAGGAGGGTATAACACTTGGAGAACCAACAACAACCTTTCTTACCGAAGCACGAACGTCGCAAACCCACAGGACCAGACCTACCCTCAGCAACAAGGAGGAGGAGCTAAAGAATTCGTGCCTTACACGAATCAACAAGGCTTTGTACCACGGTTCCAAAATCAAAACGGCTACCCGCCACGACAACAAGCCGGTGCACCTCCTGGCTTCCAACAACAACAAGGAAACCCACCTGCTCAAGCTGGTTTCGACTTGGAAGGCACTCTAAAGCAACTCTTCCATGGTAAAACACATATCCAGGCGGATATACATAAACGTTTTGCTGACGTGCATAACAAGATTGATGGTGTCAACACGGAACTATCCGGGAAGATTGAAGCTTTGGCCGCTCGTGTAAAAGCCCTTGAGAACAACAAATGAATTGCATCTACCAGCCAATTAAGCAACCTTCCTGGAAAATCCGTCATGAATCCAAAGGAGTATTGTCAAATGATCTCCACTTTCGACGAGGAAAAACGGGATCTACCCGAAATCACTTCACCAAAACGGGCTCAAGTCGATGAGGACATCGACATCCTAGGAAGGGGAGGGAGTTCTAAAAATTTGGCAATCCCTGAAGAGAAATCAGCATTCCGGCGCGTCTACAAACCTCCAATACCATACCTCCAGAGGCACAAGAAGCGGCTAATAGAGGAACAAGAGGCCGAATTGATTGAAACCTTGAAGAAGGTTGACGATCTCTTCAACAGTGGCGACATAACGAAACCTATTCCAGCTTTCCTAGTAGCTTTGAAAGACAGGCTCTACGCTGATGCAATGGCAACAATAGGAAGGAATGCAGCAGATCGTGAGGAGAAACCTAAGGAAGAAACCTTAGTAGTGAAGAAACTCGAAGATCCGGGATCATTCACTCTGCCATGCACACTCGGAGGAATCACCTTCGAAGATTTTTTGTGTGATCTCGGGGCAAGCATCAACGTGATGAGTCTAGCCACGGCTAAACGTCTAGGCTACGACATTTATATCGACTGCAAGAAGCCGTTATCGCTGGCCGATGGAAGTGAGAGGAAGACGGTTAAGAAGCTGCTAGACCTACCTCTCATGATTGGAAATGTGCTATTGCCAAGTGACTTCCTGGTGATAGAAATTGATCAAGATGTCAAGGAAACTCTCCTATTGGGAAGACCTTTCCTAGCCTATGCCGATTAATTGTTTGATTTCAGAAGCAGCAAGGTAGAGCTGAGACTAACCGGAAGCTTAGTAATGCATTTTGACACAAAGGGGAAGAGAATCAACGAAAAGGAGCATGCATACTCCCTTGAGCTCAAGAAGACGATTGAGAAGACCAAAGATCTATCCTTGGAGATATGCTACGATGGAGCTAGCTTTGATGGTGTCTGTCTCAACGCCATGTTCGAGGAACAGCCAAAATTAATTCAAGAAGCACTGAAAGAAGTGATAACTTGCAAGAAATCCTATGTGAAAGGACCAACCCTCGGTGATCTTCTGGAAGGTATGACTCTTAAACCTATTCTCTCTGCTAATGGTGAGATGAGATACAAGCTGAAATGCAAGGGAAAGGTTAGACCCTTTGCTTACCTTAAGGTGATAAAAGACACCGATTTGACCAATCAAAAGGGTCCTAAGGCAAGCAAAGAGGGAACCTCCGATGTATCTCTGGTTGATTTCATCTCGATGATCAAGGAAAGTAAGGATCCTACCACAGGATCGAGGGGTGCTCATTTCCCCCTTTCACACTGAAAAAGAATCAAGAAAAGTCAAGATAAGTGACTAAAAAAAAAGCGCTCTTGGGAGGCACCCCAAGCTTATCCATGTACATATTAATGCTTTTTCTAGTTTAGTTTAATGATTTCAGGATCCCATGAAAGATAGGGTGGGGTCACTTGCACATAAGAGGAGCTAAAACCTATGAGAAGTTGTCTAGCACAGCAACGGGATGTAATATCGGGTTAACCCCACGATATTATCCCTGGGCATTCTCTATCAAGCAGGCACAACGGTGTGTAGCCGATATAGAACGAAGCCCAAGCTAGACAACCTTCATTGTGGTTACATATCGGGAACCAGCAGATATCCAAAACGTCAATCATACCATATCGGAGTCAACCCGATATGGCCGTCCAGGTAACAGGGTATTTAGACTTAGCAAATCCGAGAAAAGCGCTCAAATTCATGGCCCACTTTTCCGGATAAGGCAAGAATACTTGGTTGGGGTTAGCCGACAATTATTCCCCAAACCAAGAAACCCTAGTCAAACCCTTTTCCTCCCCTCATCTCCTCTTTATAAAAAGCTATTGCCTCTCTCGCTTTCATCTCCCATCACTCTCAACCCCAGAAAATTGTCTCTAGCTTTTAATTTCGCAACTCGAATCTGTGCATCCTTCCAAGAATTTTTGCAAATATCGTGCTAAGGTAAATATCTGCTATAGAACGATATGATTGAGTATTGCTTAGGATTGTTTAGATTCGCTGCATTAGGGTTTTGAGAGTGAATGGAGAAACGTTTCGTAGATAATTTTGCATAATCACTTAGGTTTTTTGTAGGATTTTCTGTAATTTTCGGCATATCTATTTGAGAGGATAAGCTTCACGGCTAAACTCTTTTGAAATGTTGAGACTCTGGAAATCCCCTTTTCCACTTTTTGTTTAACGCATGCTTGTCTAAAACCTGAAACAGTGAAGAACAACTTATAAGGAAATTTTTTTATCCTTCACGATTTAGGATTTATCCCGATCTAGTAGTAATTCAAATATGTTTGCTTGGGTCTCTTTAGTCATGAATAGAGTTGCCTTAGGTTTCAACATACATGCAAGATAATCTTTGCTCTTAGAGTTTTTTCTTGTGTTTACACACTTTCGAGTGTTTTTGATTGTTAGGTACAATGGTAGGAGCAACGAGAAGTGGAGCTATTCTTGGGAGATCAAGGGAATACCAAACAGAAAAGAGAGAAGGAAAGAAGCCAGTTGGAAGTTCCAGCCGAGCGGCTGTAGTGCGCTCACCCACACGTGCATCCGGAAGGAGAAATGCGAGTTCCCGACACACCCTAGCCTATATGCGTGCAACATTCAGGCGAATGGAGTTCAAAGCCACACTCTACCCCCATGAGGAAACAATGGCCGAGTTGGGCATCTATGAAGACTGTCAGATCCTTTTCAATGCGATGGGTCTGAGGAAATTCATGTAGAATGCCTATGCGTCTCACGACGAGGCAACCTTCCAGTTCCTAGCAACAGTGGAAGTGACCTTCTATGCCTTTGGAGAGGAGACTCCAGAGGAAGATGGAGACGGCTACATCCGTTTCAAGTATGGAAGCGAGACACACCTAATGTCATTTCGGGATCTCGAGTCGATATTCGGATTTAGCCAAGGCGATATGCGAGATATGACCCTCAACATCGAAAGGGAGGAGCTGGAGGCACTGTGGGGTCACATTGGGGTGGGCACTTACAAGCCTGGAGTGAACAAGAGCACTAGGATAAGGCACCCAACCTTGAGGTATGTACAAAGAGCCATTGCACATACTTTCTTTGCAAGGAAGGAATGTGGAGCTGTCCTGACCAAGGAGCTGGAAATAATGGACGACGGTCTGGTAGAGATCATTCAAGAGACCCGAAATGGGAGGGAGCTGAAGGGAAGCAGACGGAGCACCGGGCTAATCACAATTTTGCTCAAAGAGCTCCTCCACTACAAGTAATGGATGATCTCCACACCAAGCGAAAGGCCTCAAGTAGGCTGTGGGGGAGTCGTATCTGCCATCTTGAAGGGAGCTGGTGCCGATCTTGAGGAGCCAACACACGGGATTTGCTGGATAGACATCGATTACTTGAAGAAATGCCAATTTCTCGGGAAACCATATCGGCATGGACACCGATATCAGTTCACCCTTCCTGCAGACAGAGCAGCCCTGATGTTCCTGCCCAACCCATACCTGACCATGATAAGGGAACCTCAGCATCTGGATTTCGAGCCGCAGGACGAGCATCTTTTCCCCTATGGAGCTGACTTCTATGGAGACTACGAGGAAGAATATCGGGAGGAAGCCGATATGGTCGCTGAAGAGGAAGAAGGAGATGAAAACGACTATGAGGACGCCACCGACGAGTTTGGGTTCCCTCTCTACGGAGCAGATCGTTACCATTTCGACCCAATCACAAGCGCGACGCATCGAACCCTCAAGATGGCTCACGGAAGGATCAACGTGCTCCAGCGGTACTGAAAATGGCATGATCGCTAAATTAAGAAGCTAGTCTCCACGGTGAAAGGGATTAAAGGACAAATGAAGTGTCTGAAAGGCCAGATCAAGTCGCTCACCTCGAAGCTGAAGGGGTCGACATCATCGCCACGGCTTGAAGCCGATATGTCATCCGGAGAACCAGGAGGAGAAGGAGAAGAAGAGTCTGACGAAGCAGACAGCCAAACGCTTCAAGAGAGGCATTCCTTTTCGTTCTTGCCAAGGGAGCACGAGCTAAGTGATCCAGGAAGGCATTCCTGCCAAGAAGGAAGCATATCGAGGAAGAGGCGTGCAAACCAGTCCCCGATACCAGAATCGGACAACCCTTCCTTCTCGACCAGTGAGGACACCACGTCCTCACATCACACTGAACAATGAGGTGATATGTCTATATTTTGCATCATTTTAGCATCCATTTAGTATAAGTTTCTCATCATTTAGGAGTCTAATATAGCATCATTGTGTTGCATTGTATCATTTAGAGTCCTAGAGTGTTTTTGCATAGTCCTTGCATGTTTTGGTGCATTTGGAGTCTTGATCAGGTAACATGGATGCTGTGGAGGCAACAATGGAGTTGGAGAGGAATGTCACATCACTTGGAAGAGCAAGAAGTTGCCAAAAAGATGGAGAAGAAGAATTCTGAGGACGGTTCGACGAGACGGTTCGGCGAAGCTGGCCGAAACTTTCCTCCAGGACACCCGTTCGGCGAGATGGTTCGACGAAAGCACGCCAAAACTTTCCTCCAGGACGACCGTTCGGCGAGACGGTTCGACGAGTCACGCCGAAACTTTTTTCCAGGACGACCGTTCGGCGAGACGGTTCGACGAGTCACGCCGAAACTTACCCAGACGCGAGAAGACGGATCAAGGCATTGAAGCCCGGTTCGACGACACCGTTCGACGACACCGTTCGACGATGCTCACCGAACTAAATGTCCAGGAGTTCAA
Organism: Alliaria petiolata; assembly: GCA_020283515.1. Lineage (NCBI taxonomy): Eukaryota > Viridiplantae > Streptophyta > Magnoliopsida > Brassicales > Brassicaceae > Alliaria > Alliaria petiolata. The sequence continues at coordinate 432,871,027 of JAHZTW010000001.1, forward strand.
TTCGACGTGTTGGTTCGGTGAAGCTCGCCGAAACTTTCCCAGACGAATCTTTTTTTGTCTACTTTATGGATCCCTCCTATAAATACTCTTTAGACCTAATTTTTATGCTAAGTTTGATTCTCATTAGTCTTGTCAAGAACTTTTTAACCACTTTAAGAAAAGTCTTGTATTTTGCTTGGATCTTTGAAGTTTAATGCAATATCTCTTGTAAATTTCTTATCTAATCTTCTCTAATCATGTTTAGCTTATCTTCTCTCTTTGATTTTATGAGCTTAATTATGATTAGTGAGTAGTTCTTTAGGAACTTGGGGATGGGTTAGATTTAGGGTTTTGTAATGGTTCAATCTTGCAATCTATGATAGATTCTTTCATCTCTCTTCTTATTAAGGTGTTCTTAATGCCAAATAGCTAATCTTTTGCTATTTTGGATCATAAGCATTTCACGCACCCACCAAAAGTTTGATGAAATGCTTGAACCAACTTAATAAGAGATTTACATACCTAGCCTAAAACATCATTAGTTGTCTAGGGTGTTTATCATGCTATTAGACTTGTTATTCATGCTTGCTAATCATTTTAATGCTAAAACATCATTAGTTCATTAGGGTGATTAGTGAAGGGATTATTGCCACACATCATGGATTAGTCTTTAATTAGTGTTCTAGGCATAGAGATAGCTTGATTAGTTGCTTAAATGATTGCAAGGTTGTCCATTTAGTTTCCCAAATCAATGATTCCATCCCTAAGTTTCGTTTTTAGTATTTTGTCAATCTTGATTAGTAGTTTATTGCGTCATTAGTACTTGATTAGTAGTAATTAAGGCTTAGTTTCATATTATTGAACTTGTAGTGTCTCTCTTAGGTTGTGGTTGCTTTTTAGTTGTTGCTTGTCACGTTAAACCTTTTCATTTAGCTTAGATTAAACTGAACTTCGTATTCTTATTGAATCATCTCCCAAGATGGATTGATACCTCAAATATTGCAATGATATGAGCAATTGAGGTACTGCTAACAAGTGTAAAAACTCTTGTTTCAATTTGGCGCCGTTGCCATATTGGGATTGATTGATCATTAAGATTTGAGTTTAGTTTGAGACTAAGTATTCCTTTTTGTGTTAATTGACCATCTCATTTTCTAGATTTCAGTTTACCCTTGAATGCATTTGAGATCACAAGGAGACAACAACTTCCAAGGTTTTCAAGAGATTGATCGGTTGGAGAGGGTTGCTAGGATTGCAAGAAGGGAAGCTGCAAGGTTAGAAAGGTTGAGAATGGAAGAACAAGATGCTATTCCTCCACCGATGGTGCATGCAAACCAAGCTCATAATGGAAATGAGCAAGCTCCAAGGGGCAATGGAAACCCCTTGCATGCGCCTAGACAAGGAAGAACCATTGGGGCTGGTGATGCTCCAAATATTCATCAAAATAGATATGGTATCCAACCTCCACCGGTTCACAACAACACCTTTGAAGTAAAGCCAGCCTTCATCTCCATGGTTCAACAAGACAAGTTCCATGGATTGCCTATGGAGGATCCACTTGATCACTTGGATAACTTTGATAGAGTTTGTGGGTTGTTCAAGATGAATGGTGTGAGTGAGGATGCTTTCAAGCTACGACTCTTTCCCTTCTCTCTTGGGGATAGAGCAAGGCAATGGGAGAAAAACTTACCTCAAGGTACCATCACCTCTTGGGATGAATGCAAGAAAGCTTTCCTATCTAAGTTCTTCTCTAACTCAAGGACGGCCAAGTTGAGGAATGAGATCTCTAGCTTCACTCAAAAGAACAATGAGTCTTTTAATGAAGCATGGGATAGGTTCAAGGGCTACACAATGCAATGCCCTCATCATGGCTTCACACAAGAGTCTCTACTAAGCACTCTCTATAGAGGAGTTCTCCCAAAGATTCGAATGCTTCTTAATACCGCAAGTAATGGGAACTTCTTAGGCAAAGAAGTAGAAGATGGTTTGGAGCTTGTAGAGAATCTTGCCTTGAGTGATGGTAATTACAATGAAGACTATGATAGAGCTCCAAGGGGAGGTGAATATGAATCTCACAAGAAAGAAATGAAGTCTCTACATGACAAGATGGACATGCTCATGTCTTCCAATCAAAGGCATGTACATTTTGTTAGTGAGTACCAAGAAGATTGTGATGATCAAGTTAAGGCTCAAGAGTGTGAAGAAGTGGTCAATTTCGTGGGTGGCCAAGGAGGCTACAACAACTACTCCAACAACAACTATAAGGGGAATAACAACCTCTCTTATAGAAGTACTAATGTAGCCAACCCCGGAGACCAAGTCTACCCTCCACAAGCTACTCAAAACAAACCTTTTGTGCCTTACAACAATCAACAAACGGGTTATGCACCAAGGTCTAACTACCAAGGAGGAAACGAAGGCAACTATAATGGTCAAAAGTACAATGCTCCACCTGGTTTTCCTCAACCCTCACAAGGTCCTCCACAAGACAATGTTCAGCTCATGCTTCAACAAATAATTCAAGGTCAAGCTCAAAATGATGCTAATATGGGAAAGAAGATTGCTGAGATCAACACAAGGATGGATTCTTCACTCAATGAGCTTGCAACTCAAATAGGAGGTCTTCAACAAAAGTTCAAGCAACTTGATAACAAGGGCAAGGCTTCTAGCTCCAATTCTCAAGGCACTTTCCCCGGTAAGCCCGAAGCTAACCCAAAAGAGTATTGTAATGTTATCTCCACTATTGATGCAGATGAGTATGAAATAGTTATGCTAGAGTTTGAGCAACTATTCGAAGCTCCTTATGATACATCTACATTCAATGAGGACATTGAAGTTCAAGATGGTGAGGTGGTTATTGAAAATGACTCCATGGTTGTTGCTACAGAAATGGGTAAAGAAGTGTTTGATGAACCCAAGACTTCTACAAAGGCAAGAGTTGAGGAGGATTTAAGAGAAGTGGCTAAGAAGAGTGAAGAAGGAGCTTGTGATCTCCTTATCTATAAGCCACCACTCCCATATCCTGAGCGGATTTTGACTAAGGCACAAAAGAAAGTGCTTTCAAGCTTTAGAGGAAGTATGGAGAAAGTTGGAGCACCCTTGCCAAAGGGAGAGAGTTTGTCTCAAGTCAAGGGTCAATCAAGGTTCATCAAAGACTTTCTAGCTAATAGGGAGAAGGTAGAAGAGCTGATGGAAAGCCTTAATCCACCAAGCACAACAAGGGATGAGCCTAGGACTATTTCAAAGCTTGGTAATCCCGGAAATTTTTTGATTTCTTGCTCTCTTGGGAATTTAAAGATTGATGAAGCTTTGTGTGATTCTGGATCAAGTGTCAATGTGATGTCCCTTAAAATGTCTAAGAGCCTTGGGATTACAAACCTAAAGAAGTATCCCTCACCCATTACCTTTGTTGATGCTTCCTCAAGACAACCTATAGGCCTTGTTGAAGATTATCCATTGAAGATTGGTGAGTGTCTAGTCCCAACTGACTTCATAGTCATGGACATGGTTCAAGCAACAAGGCTACCTCTCCTCCTAGGTACTCCCTTCCTCAATACAGCTGGTGCAAGCATTGATTTCACAAACAAGAGGGTGATTCTCAAGAGTGTGAATGATAAGGTC
>JAHZTW010000001.1:432877097-432905266 GCA_020283515.1 Alliaria petiolata
AAACTTTCCTCCAGGACGACCGTTCGGCGAGACGGTTCGACGAGTCACGCCGAAACTTACCCAGACGCGAGAAGACGGATCAAGGCATTGAAGCCCGGTTCGACGACACCGTTCGACGACACCGTTCGACGATGCTCACCGAACTAAATGTCCAGGAGTTCAATTCGACGTGTTGGTTCGGTGAAGCTCGCCGAAACTTTCCCAGACGAATCTTTTTTTGTCTACTTTATGGATCCCTCCTATAAATACTCTTTAGACCTAATTTTTATGCTAAGTTTGATTCTCATTAGTCTTGTCAAGAACTTTTTAACCACTTTAAGAAAAGTCTTGTATTTTGCTTGGATCTTTGAAGTTTAATGCAATATCTCTTGTAAATTTCTTATCTAATCTTCTCTAATCATGTTTAGCTTATCTTCTCTCTTTGATTTTATGAGCTTAATTATGATTAGTGAGTAGTTCTTTAGGAACTTGGGGATGGGTTAGATTTAGGGTTTTGTAATGGTTCAATCTTGCAATCTATGATAGATTCTTTCATCTCTCTTCTTATTAAGGTGTTCTTAATGCCAAATAGCTAATCTTTTGCTATTTTGGATCATAAGCATTTCACGCACCCACCAAAAGTTTGATGAAATGCTTGAACCAACTTAATAAGAGATTTACATACCTAGCCTAAAACATCATTAGTTGTCTAGGGTGTTTATCATGCTATTAGACTTGTTATTCATGCTTGCTAATCATTTTAATGCTAAAACATCATTAGTTCATTAGGGTGATTAGTGAAGGGATTATTGCCACACATCATGGATTAGTCTTTAATTAGTGTTCTAGGCATAGAGATAGCTTGATTAGTTGCTTAAATGATTGCAAGGTTGTCCATTTAGTTTCCCAAATCAATGATTCCATCCCTAAGTTTCGTTTTTAGTATTTTGTCAATCTTGATTAGTAGTTTATTGCGTCATTAGTACTTGATTAGTAGTAATTAAGGCTTAGTTTCATATTATTGAACTTGTAGTGTCTCTCTTAGGTTGTGGTTGCTTTTTAGTTGTTGCTTGTCACGTTAAACCTTTTCATTTAGCTTAGATTAAACTGAACTTCGTATTCTTATTGAATCATCTCCCAAGATGGATTGATACCTCAAATATTGCAATGATATGAGCAATTGAGGAATTGCTAACAAGTGTAAAAACTCTTGTTTCATGAGGTACCACTCCAAAACCATTGTCTATAAGCATTTTTCCTTTATTTTTCTGCCTTTTGTTTAAACGTTTTTTGCATTAGGACCATATTCTTCCTCTCTTCTATCACACAAGGACTGTGTGATTTAAGTTTGGGAGAGTATGTAGTACATGCATTCACTTAGATTAGACGTCATGCATTCATCAAAATTGCATAGAAAAACACAAAAAAATTGAAAAATTTATCCCACAAAAAGATTCATGTAGTTGCATATCCATATTAGGATTGAGTCTAGATGCATTCATTTAGGATTCATAAGCATTCGCATAGAGTGATAAGTATGATGAATCCTTGTAAATAGCCATTTTTAAGTCATGAATTCAATGCCTTAGTTCTTGTTTGTTTGATGCATTTTGAATTAGACTGAGCTTAAGGCAGCACCACATTTGGAACTTGTCTTGTGAAATTCGGTTTTAGCTTGATGCATTGTGATTTGAACCATTTCCCTAATGAACTTGAACTGCTAATTGAAAAATTAATTATCTTGTTCATACTTGTCAATTAACTCATGGATTTCACTTGGACTTTCTTTCCCTTTTTACCACTCTTCTGCTAGTACCAAGTACGAGACCACACCCAAAGCCTAAACCGTTGTTTTAAACCATAAACACTTTCGTGAGAGCATGTGAGGCCTTTGTACCATTTTCGAATCTTCTTAAGCAAAAAGTGTTGGGTTTAGGCCGACAAGGTTAGATTTCCATGTAGAAGTTGGCTTACATCTCGAGTCAACACTAGGTTAGGTGGTTTAGACAGTAAAATCGGCTTGATACCGAAATTTGAGGCCGATATTGCTGGTTAGACTAGGAAAAAGGGTGGGTTCCGATTGCTGATACATTTACAGAAAAGGAAAGAGAAGAAAACCACTGAGTCGAACGGGGACACGTATAAAGGAGATGGCGGCACCAAAAAGGCTTGAAAACAAAAGAACAAAAAGGTGATTCCAAAAGAAGGCAAAAGAAAGCCAATCAACATAGTCTAAATCCGGCCAACAGCACCAAAGGTGAAACGCAAGGAACGCAACAAAGAAGCCAGAAAGCCGAAACCGATCTCCGACAAAGAAGAAGTCCCCCGAAATGACCAGGAAAGGTGATATCGAGCCGTAATAACGGGTATAAGGTGAAATGCCAAAGCAAAGGGTAGCTTAGGAAGGGAGGAATTAGACTAAGGTAGAAAACGAAATAGGTGTTCGGGTAGATGTAAATCTATCCTTGTATGCATCCATTGGTTTTTACCCTTACCATTTTGCATTAAGAAGATTCCTTTCATGAGTGATCCCACTTAAACACTTAACCCGTTCGCACTACGAGTTCATATTTAGTTCGTGACCTTATCCTGAACCAAGTGAGTTATTTGACAGGCATGAATGAGATCCACATTTTAAATTTCTTAATGAATGTGAAAGGGAATTGGGAATTTGAATGTGCATCTAAGTTAGGATTGATTTTGCTTGATATTGTGATGAATGTGGCTAAGGCTTTTTGGATAGGTAGAATTCGATTTGCATCCTAGAAACCTGAACTTAGACATTGAGTTGATTTCCTTTAAATGGCGTTTTGGATTTTCTTTTAAAACCTCACCCCTCCGGTTGGCTTTTGCTTGAGGACAAGCAAAAAGGCAAGTTTGGAGGTGTTGATATCTCTGTAAATTACATGTTTTTAACACATATCTCATGCTAGTTAGGACTTCATTCTTGCACTTTCATCTTAGTTTTCATCACATCTTCACTCATGATAGGATTAGATGCATTAGGTTAGGTTTTTGTATAGTCTTGCATGTTTGGAGTGTTTTCTCAGGTGCTTAGGATGGTCCGAAGAAGAAACCAAGAAGGGAGATCACAAATGGACGATGAGCAGGTGATATCGAGCATGGATCACGACCCCGTAGCCGATATAGACAAGCGCACGATGAACCTCGATGAGTAGCAGCGACTTGATCCTGAAAGAAGCACCCCGGAGCAAAGATCCATCAAGAGGATTCCATAAAGACGGATATCGGAACAAGGAAACGGGAAGTACCCGACTCAAGTAACTAGTAAGGCGAGCCTTCCCGAGACGATCCCGAAACACCTGCCCGATATAGAGCCTACCCGAAGAATCGAGAGAGTTAGCATATCGGCTTGCCCAGCACGACTTGAGCCCGAAACGCTAAAGTCCAAAATAGTACCATTTCGGGAAAGTGGTCCCAACGTTTTAGGTTTTTCCTCTTTTATGTATAAATACATTGTCTCCCACTGTTATCCTTATCATCACGTTTTCTAGTTTTATTTTCTGTCTTCTCTTTCAAACCGAGAACTACTTTGTATCTTTCACCATTGAAGCTTGTTTCAAAGCTTTGATTTTTATGCAATCTTGAAGTTTTAAGTATTATCGCTTAGTGCATTTCAAGAAAGCTTCTTCCTTTTCTTATTTTCGACTATCTTACAACCCATGAGTTACCTTTCTTATCCTTATGGATCTTGAGGTTTCTCAAATGGTGTGTGAGTAGTCTCTTTAGGATTTTGATGGGTTGAAAGGACCAAGGGACTCTCGGGTTTATATTTCTTGCTTAGATAAAACATAAAGTTAGATTCTTTCTTGTTTATCATTCCCAAAACTTAGTTTAGTCTGGCCATCTAGCCCAAAGTCCATAGGCGGCTTGACACGAACGCCACGTGCTTGCTTAGCCGGATCCATGAACAAGAGTTTGATTCCTTAGGCTAAGACTAACCATCTGTCTAAGGGTCTTACGGTTCAATAGGGACATTGTAGATGCTTGTTTCTTCTATTGTACCGCTTTGCGAGAGTTAGTTTATGGTGATAGAGATTCAAAGAGTTTAGATCTAAACTCCATGGGCTAAACGATTTGAGGATCCCTTTACCTAAGAATCATCATCAAAAGACCAAGTCTTGATGTGATCCAAAAGCTTTAGCTTGATAAAACAAAACCGAGAGTTACCTAGTTAATAAAACCCATCTTGATCCTTCTTTTATCTTGAAAGCTTATATTTTTACCGTTTAAATCTCTAGTTTCTGCTTAATACCTTTAAAGTTATTATATTTACGGTCTTGAGTAACACAACATCTATCCTTTAGTCATATTAGGTAGTAAAGTCTCAATCTTTACCCATTTCAGACTTGACTTATAATACCGATATGACCGATCTGTTCACTAACACTCCCAAAATGGTTTGATACCCCATACACTATACTGCATACGGTTAACGGTGTTAGAACATTGTTTAAATGGTTGAAAACCCTATTTATCAAAGTGTCTTCTCCCATTGATGTGCCTTGTCTCCAAGAGAGGAAGGAAACAACCTCAACTTGAAACCATCTTCAGATATGCCATTGATCTTGGTCATATCACAAATCTTATCAAACTCATCCAAATGGTCAAGAGGATCCTCCATAGCCAACCCATGAAATTTGTCGTGTTGCACCATGTTAATCGACCCTTGATCTTAAAGTTGTTGTTCTCAACCTGAGGAGGGATGATACATTGGCGTTTGGCATGAGTATTAGGAGCATCTCCAGCCCCATTAGGCTTAGGTTGGCGTGGAGGATGTTGAGGCACTCTAGCAACTTTGTCTCCATTCCCTTGGTTTCTTTATGGTATTCCATTACCACCTTGTCCTTGTAGATTATCCATTCCCAAACGCTGAATATGTGTTAGGCGTTATTGCTCTCTTCTTACAGTAGCTCCTCTAGTCAAGCGTTGAATGTTGACTAGAGGCTCAACTAAGTTGTTGTGTCCACTAGATCTCAAGTTCATACACCTATAAGATAAATAGCAAACCAAGCAAGACAGATTAGTAAACAAAATTAAAAATAAAGTTTAGTCTCAAGTAAAATTAAAATCCTAATGCGATTAAAATTTCCCCGGCAACGGCGCCAAATTGATAGTAGGATTTTTACTAGTCAATTACTCAATCTCACTCATGTCATTGTAGGTACTTGAAGATCAATCCAATCGGATTAGATTGTGACAATATGAATGCATAAAACTCTCTAATCTAACCAAACAATAAATATTTTTGTGGTTTAATCGCAACCTAAGTGATCAAACCAAGCAAACGAGCCAAATAAAAGTAACTAACACCTCAATTAAGCAATAAAGCTACTAATCGGGCAATTCAAAGACTAATAAGCTACTAAACGAGATTAATAATTAACTAAATTGAATCCAAGGATGGGGTTATCAAACTAAGATGTTCCAAGAACCAATCCTTGATGTCAATCAATCACAATATATGCAAATCCCTAAGCTTAGAACTCAAAAGCAAGACTAATCCACTCTCGTGGCACTAATCCATTCATTAATCATCCTAATCAAGAACAAACTCTCATTAGTGAAAAGCAAGCTAACAAGCATTATGAAACAGTTCTAAATTGCTAATAAACACCCTAGAGAATCACTTTCATGAGTTATGAATGTAAATCCTTGGTTTAGTTGGTTGGGAAATTTGTACAACACCTTGTGGGTGGGAAATTTCCTAAGGCCTAGTTTTATCTTCATCATGGCTAAACTAGCATTTAGACCACTAAACAAGGAGAGAAATAAGAAGATCTAACCCTAGACATCAAGATCAATCCTTAAAACACCCTAAACCTAACCCATCCCTAGATCATAAGAAACTACTCACTAATCATGATTTGACCCTCAAATCCTATAAAAAGAGATGAAGACAAACATGATTACAGAGATAGAGAAAGAAAGATTAACAAAGACAAATACTAAATTGCATAAACTCAATAAAAAGTCTTACAAAATATCATAGAAACCAAAGAGGAATGTTTTTTAAGTAAGAACTAATGATTAAAAGACACTTAGGAAAATTTAGGTCATTTGGTATTTATAGTGAACAGTAGACGAACCGGGTCAACCCAGAACAAACCGGGTATTGACCCAGTTTAACGCTGAAAATCGGGAAGCGTATCGAGCTTTCTAGGTCGATATGCAGCTCGATATGCTGCTAAAAACTTTCTTCGCAGTTCGTGTCGGTTGGCATGAGTATTAAGAGCATCTCCAGCCCTATTAGGCTTAGGTTGGCGTGAGGGATGTTGAGGCACTCTAGCAACTTTGTCTCCATTCCCTTGGTTCCTTTATGTTAGGCGTTATTGCTCTCTTCTTACAGTAGCTCCTCTAGTCAAGCGGTGAATGTTGTCTAGAGGCTCACCTAAGTTCTTGTGTCCACTAAATCTCAAGTTCATACACCTATAAGACAAAGAGCAAACCAAGCAAGAATTATAATCCTAATGCGATTAACAAATCCCCGGCAACAGCGCTAAATTGATAGTAGGATTTTTACTAGTCAATTACTCAATCCCACTCATGTTATTGTAGGTACTTGAAAATCAATCCAATCGAGTTTGATTGTGACAATAGGAATGCATAAACTCTTGAATCTAACCAAACAATAAAGATTTTTGTGGTTTACTAGCAACCTAAGTGATCAAACCAAGCAAACAAACCAAATAAAAATAACTAACACCTCAATTAAGCAATAAAGCTACTAATCGAGCAATTCAAAGACTAATAAGCTACTAAACGAGATTAACAATTAATTAAAATGAATCCAAGGATGGAGTTATCAATCTAAGGTGTTCCAAGAACCAATCTTTGATGTCAAACAATCACAATATATGCTAATCCCTAAGCTTAGAACTCAAAAGCAAGACTAATNAGAACCAATCCTTGATGTCAATCAATCACAATATATGCAAATCCCTAAGCTTAGAACTCAAAAGCAAGACTAATCCACTCTCGTGGCACTAATCCATTCATTAATCATCCTAATCAAGAACAAACTCTCATTAGTGAAAAGCAAGCTAACAAGCATTATGAAACAGTTCTAAATTGCTAATAAACACCCTAGAGAATCACTTTCATGAGTTATGAATGTAAATCCTTGGTTTAGTTGGTTGGGAAATTTGTACAACACCTTGTGGGTGGGAAATTTCCTAAGGCCTAGTTTTATCTTCATCATGGCTAAACTAGCATTTAGACCACTAAACAAGGAGAGAAATAAGAAGATCTAACCCTAGACATCAAGATCAATCCTTAAAACACCCTAAACCTAACCCATCCCTAGATCATAAGAAACTACTCACTAATCATGATTTGACCCTCAAATCCTATAAAAAGAGATGAAGACAAACATGATTACAGAGATAGAGAAAGAAAGATTAACAAAGACAAATACTAAATTGCATAAACTCAATAAAAAGTCTTACAAAATATCATAGAAACCAAAGAGGAATGTTTTTTAAGTAAGAACTAATGATTAAAAGACACTTAGGAAAATTTAGGTCATTTGGTATTTATAGTGAACAGTAGACGAACCGGGTCAACCCAGAACAAACCGGGTATTGACCCAGTTTAACGCTGAAAATCGGGAAGCGTATCGAGCTTTCTAGGTCGATATGCAGCTCGATATGCTGCTAAAAACTTTCTTCGCAGTTCGTGTCGGTTGGCATGAGTATTAAGAGCATCTCCAGCCCTATTAGGCTTAGGTTGGCGTGAGGGATGTTGAGGCACTCTAGCAACTTTGTCTCCATTCCCTTGGTTCCTTTATGTTAGGCGTTATTGCTCTCTTCTTACAGTAGCTCCTCTAGTCAAGCGGTGAATGTTGTCTAGAGGCTCACCTAAGTTCTTGTGTCCACTAAATCTCAAGTTCATACACCTATAAGACAAAGAGCAAACCAAGCAAGAATTATAATCCTAATGCGATTAACAAATCCCCGGCAACAGCGCTAAATTGATAGTAGGATTTTTACTAGTCAATTACTCAATCCCACTCATGTTATTGTAGGTACTTGAAAATCAATCCAATCGAGTTTGATTGTGACAATAGGAATGCATAAACTCTTGAATCTAACCAAACAATAAAGATTTTTGTGGTTTACTAGCAACCTAAGTGATCAAACCAAGCAAACAAACCAAATAAAAATAACTAACACCTCAATTAAGCAATAAAGCTACTAATCGTGCAATTCAAAGACTAATAAGCTACTAAACGAGATTAACAATTAATTAAAATGAATCCAAGGATGGAGTTATCAATCTAAGGTGTTCCAAGAACCAATCTTTGATGTCAAACAATCACAATATATGCTAATCCCTAAGCTTAGAACTCAAAAGCAAGACTAATCCACTCTCGGGCACTAATCCCTTCATTAATCATCCTAATCAAAAACAAACTCACATTAGTGAAAAGCAATCTAACAAGCATTATGAAGCAGTTCTAAATTGCTAATAAACACCCTAGACAATCACTTTCATGAGTTATTGATATGTCCATATTTTGCATCATATTTCTCTCCATTTAGTGTAAGTTTGTCATCATTTAGGATTCTTACTTAGCATCATTGTATTGCATTTCGATCATTTAGAGTCTAGGATCTCTTTGCATGTTTTGGTGCATTTGGGGTCTTGATCAGGTGAAAAGGACACTATGGAGGCGTGGATGGAGCTGGAGAAGGATTGCATAGCACTTGGAGGAGAAAGGAGTCACCAAGAAGATGAAGGAGAAGATTTCTCGCGCTGGATCGACAAGATGGATCGACGAGTACGTCGATCCAAACTTCCAGGAGTTCGGTTCGATGAAACGGATCGACGTAGCTCGTCGATCCAAACTTCCAGGGGTTCGGATCGATGAAACAGATCGACGAAGTACGTCGGACCAGTTTTCCAGGGGTTCGGTTCGACGACATGGATCGACGAAGTCGTCGAACCAAACCCAAACACCAACAAGAAGAAGCCGAGAGACAAGGACTTGGATCGATGACTTGGATCGACGAAGGACATCGAACCAATTCGGCAGGGGTTCGGATAGACGAACTGGATCGATGAACACGTCGATCCGAACCCAAACTTTTTCTTTTTGTCATCCTCATGGGTCCCTCCTATAAATACTCTTTAGACCTAATTTTTATGTTAAGTTTTATCCTCTCTAGTCTTGTCAAGAACCTTTTAGCCACTTTGAGAAAAGTCTTGTATTTTGCTTTGAATCTTTTAAGTTTTATGCAATATCTATCTTGAACTTCCATTAATCTTTTCTCTAATCATGCTTAACCTTTCTCTTATCTTTGATTTGATGGGTTTAAATATGATTAGTGAGTAGTTCATTAGAAACTTGGGGATGGGTTAGATTTAGGGTTTTCTAATGGTTCAATCTTGCAATCTAGGATAGATTCTTTCATCTCTCTTCTTATTAAGGTGTTCTTAATGCCAAATAGCTAATCTTTTGCTATTTGGATCATAAGCATTTCATACACCCACCAAGTGTTTGATGAAATGCTTGAACCAACTTAATAAGAGATTTACATACCTAGCCTAAAACATCATTAGTTGTCTAGGGTGTTTATCATGCTATTAGACTTGTTATTCATGCTTGCTAATCATTTTAATGCTAAAACATCATTAGTTCATTAGGGTGATTAGTGAAGGGATTATTGCCACACATCATGGATTAGTCTTTAATTAGTGTTCTAGGCATAGAGATAGCTTGATTAGTTGCTTAAATGATTGCAAGGTTGTCCATTTAGTTTCCCAAATCAATGATTCCATCCCTAAGTTTCGTTTTTAGTATTTTGTCAATCTTGATTAGTAGTTAATTGCGTCATTAGTACTTGATTAGTAGTAATTAAGGCTTAGTTTCATATTATTGAACTTGTAGTGTCTCTCTTAGGTTGTGGTTGCTTTTTAATTGTTGCTTGTCACCTTAAACCTTTTAATTTAGCTTAGATTAAACTGAACTTTGTATTCTTATTGAATCATCTCCCAAGATGGATTGATACCTCAAATATTGCAATGATATGAGCAATTGAGGAATTGCTAACAAGACATAAAAAATCTTGTTTCAATTTGGCGCCGTTGCCATATTGGGATTCTTTGATCATTAAGATTTGAGTTTAGTTTGAGACTAAGTAATACTTTTGTGTTTATTGACCATTTCATTTTCTAGATTTCAGTTTCCCTTGGATGCACCTAAGATCACAAGGAGACAACAACTTCCAAGGCTTTCAAGAGATTGATCAGTTGGTAAGGGTTGCTAAGATTGCAAGAAGGGAAGCTGCAAGGTTAGAAAGGTTGAGAATGGAAGAACAACAAAGAGTTCAACACCCTCCACCAGTGGCGCATGCCAACCAAGCTCATAATGGAAATGAGCAAGCTCCAAGGGGCAATGGAAACAACTTGCATGCGCCTAGACAAGGGAGAACCATAGGGGCTGGTGATGCTCCAAATATTCACCAAAATAGATATGGTATTCAACCTCCACCGGTTCACAACAACACCTTTGAAGTGAAGCCAGCTTTCATCTCCATGGTTCAACAAGACAAATTCCATGGTTTGCCTATGGAAGATCCCCTTGATCACTTGGATAACTTTGATAGAGTTTGTGGGTTGTTCAAGATGAATGGTGTGAGTGAGGATGCTTTCAAGCTAAGACTCTTTCCCTTCTCTCTTGGGGATAGAGCAAGGCAATGGGAGAAAAACTTGCCTCAAGGTACCATCACCTCTTGGGATGAATGCAAGAAAGCTTTCCTATCTAAGTTCTTCTCCAACTCAAGGACAGCCAAGTTGAGGAATGAGATCTCTAGCTTCACTCAAAAGAACAATGAGTCTTTCAATGAAGCATGGGAAAGATTCAAGGGCTACACTATGCAATGCCCTCATCATGGCTTCACACAAGAGTCTCTCCTAAGCACCATCTATAGAGGTGTCCTTCCAAAGATTAGAATGCTTCTTGATACCGCAAGTAATGGGAACTTCTTAGGCAAAGAAGTAGAAGATGGTTTGGAGCTTGTTGAGAATCTTGCCTTGAGTGATGGTAATTACAATGAAGACTATGATAGAGCTCCAAGGGGAAGTGAGTATGAGTCTACAAAGAAAGAGATGAAATCTCTACATGACAAGATGGACAAGCTTATGTCTTCAAATCAAAGGCATGTACATTTTGTTGAAGAGAACCAAGAGGATTGTGAGGATCAAGTTGAGTATCAAGAGGGTCAAGAGGTGGTAAATTTCGTGGGTGGCCAAGGGGGCTACAACAACTACTCAAACAACAACTATAAGGGGAATAACAACCTCTCTTATAGAAGTACTAATGTAGCCAACCCCGGAGATCAAGTCTATCCTCCACAAGCTACTCAAAACAAACCTTTTGTGCCTTACAACAATCAACAAAAGGGTTATGCACCAAGGCCTAACTACCAAGGAGGAAACCAAGGCAACTTTGGTGGGCAAAAGTTTAACCAAGGCAATGCTCCACCGGGTTTTAATCAAACTTCACAAGGTCCTCCACAAGACAATGTTCAGCTTATGCTTCAACAAATACTTCAAGGTCAAGCCAATAGTGATGCTAACATGGGAAAGAAGATTGCTGAAATTAACACAAGGATGGATTCTTCACTTAATGAACTTGCTACTCAAATTGGGGGTCTTCAACAAAAGTTCAAGCAACTTGAGAAAGGCAAGGCTTCTAGCTCAAACTCTCAAGGCACTCTACCGGGAAAGTGTGAGGCAAACCCCAAGGAATACATCAATGTTATTACTTTGAGAAGTGGAAAGGAGTTGCCTCCAAGGACAAGTCCTTTGATCAATGAGGACATTGAAATCCAAGATGGGGAGGATAGCTTTGAAAAAGCTCAAGATGCTATAACATTTGATGATGTGTATATTGCAAAGAGAAGCAAGGAAGTGGTAAAGGAGAAGCCAAAAGAGGATGTGCAACAAAAGGAGTCCACCTTTGTTCCTCCACCTTACAAGCCTAAGCTTCCTTTCCCCGGGAGGTTTAAGAAACAATTGGTGGAGAAATACAAGGCTATGTTTGACAAGCAAATCAAAGACATTGAGCTCAAGATGCCTTTGGTGGATGCTTTTATGATGATTCCACAATATGCTAAGTTCTTGAAGGATACCGTGGCACAAAGAGCAAGGGACATCCAAGGAGTTATGTTGCTTACTCAAGAGTGTAGTGCAATTATTCAAAGCAATGTGATACCAAAGAAGCTTGGAGACCCCGGTTCTTTCACTATACCATGCGCCCTAGGTCCTCTTGGGTTTGAAAATTGCTTGTGTGATCTTGGAGCTAGCATCAACCTCATGCCCTATTCAATAGCTAAGAAGCTTGGTTTCACCAAGTACAAGGAGTGTGGAATCTCTCTAATACTTGCGGATAGGAGTGTGAGGATGCCTATTGGAGTTCTTGAGGATTTGCCTCTCAAGGTTAGCAACTTCATCATTCCCACGGATTTCATGGTACTTAAGATGGATGAGGAGCCAAAGGATCCTTTGATTTTGGGAAGACCTTTCCTAGCTACAGCTGGTGCTATCATTGATGTGAAGCATGGGAAGATTAGTTTGCATCTTGGAAAAGGGGTTGAGTTGAAGTTTGACATAAAGGAGACCTTGAGGAAGCCAACCATTGATGGTCAAGCATTCTACATTGAGACTATGGATGAGTTGGCCGATGAGTTACTAGAGGAAATAGCTCAAGAAGACCATCTTAGTGTAGCCCTCACCAAACCACATGGAGAGGATGGGTATTTGCATGAGGAAACACTAGCATACATGCAAATGCTTGATGCACGCAAGACACTAGATGGGGAGGAAAGTTTTACAAGATTGGTAGCTTCATGTGAGGGTAAAGAAGAACTTAACCAAGACAATGGGTCCATGAGGGTTGAGGCTTCAAGTCAAGGACAAGAGGAAAGGCTAGAGGCGCTTGAGGATGGCAAATTGGCTAAAGACCTTGATGAGAATTGGAGTGAACTCAAAGCTCCAAAAGTGGAGCTCAAACCACTCCCCATTGGATTAAGGTATGCTTTCTTAGGCCCTAACTCTTCTTATCCCATCATTGTAAATGAAAACTTGAGTGATGATGAGCTCAACTCTCTCCTTAATGAGTTGAGAAAGTATAAGAGAGCTATTGGTTACTCTTTGAGTGATATCAAGGGCATATCTCGTATACTTTGTACTCATAGGATTCACCTTGAGAATGAAAATGCTTCCTCAATTGAACACCAAAGGAGATTAAACCCAAACCTTAAGGAAGTAGTGAAAAAGGAAATCTTAAAACTTTTAGAAGCTAATGTGATCTATCCTATTAGTGACAGCATTTGGGTTTCCCCGGTGCATGTTGTCCCTAAGAAGGGTGGAATCAATGTGATTAAGAATGAAAAGGATGAATTGATACCAACTAGAACTATCACCGGCCATAGAATGTGCATTGATTACCGAAAACTTAATGCTTCTACTAGAAAAGATCATTTTCCCCTTCCTTTTATTGACCAAATGCTTGAGAGATTGGCTAACCATCCTTTCTATTGTTTCCTTGATGGATATAGTGGGTTCTTTCAAATACCCATTCATCCTAATGATCAAGAGAAGACCACTTTCACATGCCCTTATGGTACCTTTGCATATCGAAGGATGCCATTTGGGTTATGTAATGCTCCAGCTACCTTTCAAAGGTGCATGATGAGTATCTTCTCCGATCTTATTGAGGAAATGGTAGAAGTTTTTATGGATGACTTTTCTGTGTATGGTGCCTCTTTTTCTGCATGTCTTTCTAATCTTTGCAGGGTTCTACAAAGGTGTGAAGAGTCTCACTTGGTTCTTAATTGGGAGAAGTGCCACTTCATGGTCAACCAAGGGATTGTGTTGGGTCATAAGATTTCTGAAGATGGTATAGAAGTGGATAAGGCCAAGATAGATATTATGGTCAAGATGGCGCCACCAACTAATGTGAAAGGCATAAGGAGTTTCCTTCGGCATGCGGAGTTCTATAGGAGATTCATCAAGGATTTCTCCAAGATTGCTAGGCTTATGACAAGGCTTCTTTGTAAGGAGGTAGAATTTCAGTTTGATAAGGAATGCTTGCAAGCCTTTGAGACAATCAAGAAAGCCCTTGTGAGTGCTCATATTGTGCAAGCACCGGATTGGAGTCTACCATTTAAGATCATGGCAGATGCTAGTGATTATGCAGTTGGGGCTGTGCTTGGGCAAAGGAAAGAGAAGAAGCTACATGTGATCTACTATGCTAGTAGAACACTTGATGATGTTCAAACCAAGTATGCAACAACAGAAAAAGAACTCTTGGCAGTAGTGTTTGCTTTTGAGAAATTCAGATCCTATTTGGTGGGTTCCAAGGTAATAGTCTACACCGATCATGCTGCATTGCACCACATCTATGCTAAAAAGGAGACTAAGCCAAGGCTCCTTAGATGGATCTTACTCCTTCAAGAGTTTGATATGGAGATAGTTGACAAGAAAGGTGTGGAAAATGGTGTAGCTGATAAGTTGTCAAGAATGAGGATTGAGGATGCCTTGCCAATCAATGATTCCCTACCGGAGGAGCAAATTATGATGATCAAGAGCATTGCTAGTCCACATGGAGTTGGAAGGAAGCATGAAGAGATTCAAGGTATAGAGGTCAAGGGTGAACCTTGGTATGCTGATTTTGTTAACTACTTGGTGTGCAATGAGGAACCAACACATCTCAACACCTATCATAAGAAAAAGTTTATGAGGGATGTATCACACTTCTATTGGGATGAGCCTTATCTCTACAAAAGATGTGCTGATGGGATCTATAGAAGATGTGTGGCACAAGAAGAGGTTGCGATTTTTCATTGCCATGGGTCCAAGTATGGGGGTCATTTTGCCACTTTCAAGACAGCTACAAAGGTTCTTCAAAGCGGATTTTGGTGGCCTACATTGTTCAAGGACACTCATGAGTTCATCAAGACATGTGAACCTTGCCAAAAGAAGGGAAACATAAGCAAGAGGGATGAGATGCCCCAAAACCCTATCTTAGAAGTGGAGTTGTTTGATGTATGGGGCATAGACTTCATGGGACCTTTCTTATCTTCTTATGGAAACAAGTATATCTTGGTAGCAGTTGATTATGTCTCCAAGTGGGTGGAAGCCATTGCAAGTCCTACCAATGACTCCAAGGTTGTGGTGAAGATGTTGAAGAGTATAATCTTCTCAAGGTTTGGTGTTCCAAGAGTTGTGATTAGTGATGGGGGAAGCCATTTCATCAACAAGGTCTTTGAAGGGTTATTGAGCAAACATGGTGTCAAGCATAAGGTAGCCACTCCTTACCACCCTCAAACTAGTGGTCAAGTGGAAGTCTCAAATTTTGAGATCAAGGCTATTCTAGAGAAAACAGTGGGTATAACAAGGAAGGATTGGGCAATCAAGCTTCATGATGCTTTATGGGCCTATAGAACAGCTTTTAAGACACCAATAGGAAGGTCTCCTTTCAATTTTGTGTATGGGAAAGCCTGCCATTTACCAGTGGAGATTAAACACAAGGCTTTGTGGGCTGTGAAGCTTCTCAACTATAACATAAAGACAGCCCAAGAGAAGAGATTGATTCAACTCCAAGAGCTTGAGGAGATTAGGCTTGAGTCTTATGAAAGCTCAAGGATCTACAAGGAGAGAATCAAGGCTTTCCATGACAAGAGGATTGTGAAGAAGCTTTCATAAGAACAAGAACTTGTTTTTCACTTTTCTCTCTCAATTCTTCATCAAATCCTTTGATTTCAAGTGCTATAATTTCGAAATTCTGTGCTAATCTTGATTCCTTAGTTGATTTCGGCCTTGCACTTGCGTGGAACCAAGGTTTGTCTTCTCATCCCCTCTTTTAATCTTTGACTTCTCCTTGAGAATGAATTATAGATTGGGATTGATAAGTAGACTTTGTATGGATTGATTGAGTTGGGTATAGTTGAATATTGTTATGGGTGATGATTGTTGAAGATTTACAAGGAAATACATGGGAAAATTTTGATTTTTGAACACTTTTTCTATAGGATTTTCAAGGGTTGCGAAAATTCATCAACACCACTTCCTTTTCACACTTTTCCACCAAAGATCAAATAGTACCACGGCCAATCAATCCCCCGAATCCTAAGCCTAAAGCTAGCCCCAAAATGCAAGGCTAGAATCTACATGAAAACCTATACTTGTCGTCCCAAACCTAACACTTTATGCTAGGTTCAATCGAAATAAAGGCCTCACAAATAATCACACAAGAACAATTGGCTTCAACGGAGGTTGGTTATGGTAGGGGTGCTACTTGAGCTAGCCAAAGGGTGGCAAAGTGAATAAGAAAGCTCAAGTATTTAAATTCATGAATCTACTTTCAATGCAAGCATGATAATTAGATGTCAAAATTCGGTTTAAGTGAGTAGAGTTGGCTATCAATTTCAAGACTACATTTCAACCAAAAACCAGTGACAAATGAGGTGGTTCAAGCATGGTTCTTCCTTACTTTCAAATATATTCACAAGCATCAAAGAACTACTAACTAGGATATTGAATTGATTACAAGAGTTAAAAATCTACAAGGATAAGCTCATCGTTGTTCCCATGTATATGCAAACAACCTAAATAAAAATTCTATACTCAATCCTAAAATGTTTTAAGATGCAAATGCAAGCTACATGAATTTTTTTGAAATTTTTGAAAATTTGTTCTGATTTTTTTTGTATTTTTCTATGCACTTAGATGAAGACTCAAGGATGCAAACACAAAATAAGATTCAAATAAAACATGTCAAAGCATACTCTCCCCCAAACTTGAATGACAACGTCTGGGTGTCACACAAGTCCAAGAGAGAGCCAAAAATCGAAAGCAAAAACTGAAAAGAAGATAAAAATGTGTGGTATTTACAATGGTGTTGTTGTTTTGGTACCTCAGAGCAAGGCATGACCGGAGCTTGAGGTCGCTCTGGTCCTCCTGCTCTTTCTTGGAGTGTTTTCCTCTATCCCCTTGCCCTTGCTCGTGGCTGGTTCTTGGTGAAGAGAAAGACGTCCAGCTTTGTCTTCTACTTGCGTCTCACGGATCTCAAAACCTCCGGTTGAGTGTCGTCTCATTGTATCGCCACCTTGGTCAACCTCTTAACTTAAGGTCATCTCCGATGAGCTTCCTTGGAGGACTTTGATCTTCTTTGCTAGCTTCTTGATCATCTTGCCTTGCCACTTGTTAACCTTGCGCTGAATCTCAACAACTGAAGCAAGGAACTTTTCAGCCTTTGTCTGTGGCTCATAGTCAAGCTTGGGAAGATCGAAGTTCGAAGGCATCTCAGCATCTGTTGGAGGAGATTCCAAGGGTGAGCGTGTTCCCAAGAGGTGCTGCTGTGTTCCCAAGAGGAGCAAAGCATTCTTCATCGCTTGTGTGAACAACGGCGTGAGAAACCCTCCAATGAGTGCAGATCTAGGAGGAAGCTAGGATGCAGCCGTAGTTTACGTCTTCTCCAAGCTCATCCTCCATAGGGTTTTCATTCTCCTCACTATTGCACACGATCTTCTTAATTCCTTGGAAGAGGAAGCACAGCTCGTTTTTGGTCATCGTTGGGGTTGTGGATCTTCCACTGAATGTGTTGGCTAGCAGCTTGAGGGTGTACCTCAGCACAGGATTCCGAACCTTCTTGATCTTGGCGGTGTTGTGCTTGTAGTCCTCATCGCTAATCACATCCCAAAGCGAATTTGCCGACTTGAGCTGAGGGAAATCCACAAGTGTGGCAGCAGCATTGAGACCGTAGGCTTGGCAAAGTTCGGGGATGGAGAGGTGGTAAGCTTGCCTCCTTATCTTGAACGTGACATGCCCCTCGGATGGAGTCTTGAGACTCGGATTTTCATATGCGAAATCTAAGGTGGCATGGAAGTTGAGCTTGGCTTCGGGTTAGGTTGGACAATCCATCATTGATAAGCAAGCAAGGCCCATGTTTCTGAGCAGCTGGTCAAATTCTTCCAACAAACCCATCTTTTGCATGTGATCCCTACTTGCAAATTTCGTAGGCTCAAATCGCAACCTCTCTAACCGTGTCCTTGTGTTTTTCTCTTCCTTACTCTACTTAACCCTTTCTTCCACTGCCTGCTGTGTTTCCTCTTGAGTTGCCAAAGCTCTTCCCCTCTTTCTTGGTGCCATAGTACCTGAAATTCAATTTCTTAAAGAAAGAATGAGTATAGACGGTGAATAAGAGAGAAGAATAGGGCAAGAGGAAATCTCTAATGCATATAAGTCCTACATTTTAAGGGATTGTTTCAAATATATCAATAAATAAAAGAGGAAATTCTCTGGAGATAAGGCTAAATAAAATAAACTTCCCTAATATTTAGATATTTCTAAAAATAATTCCTAATCCCTAACAAATAACATCTCATCCATTCAATAAAAGGATAATCTTGAAAATATGAATACATAATCTAAAAATTTGAAATACCTATGAAACAAAATGGAAAATATATGCTTTCTTCCTTTGCAAAACCGAAACTCTCTATTTTGTTAAATGAAGTTTTGTATGCAAGTGTACAAGAGAGTGTGAGGCAAAGTCTTTATAAAGGAAAATTTTGGACTCATGCAAGCAAGTGGGTTTCGAAAATTGTGGTCAAGGCACATTTTTCATGGTCTAAGATGCCACCTTTGACCACAATTCAAATTTGAAATGAGTGGGAAAGAAAAAGAAGGGGGAAAATTTAAACTAACATTGGCATGAGATCGAGTCAAATAGGTCGATTTTGACCTCGATCTCATGCCTGTTTTGTCTGAAAACGCATGGATAGGTCGATCGTTGGCTCGATCTGGATTAGATCGAGCCCTAGATCGAGTATACTCTTTGTTTCCGGATCTCACGTTGTCAGGATCATACTCCTTAGATCGAGCTCCTTAGTCGATCGCGAGGTCGTTTTGGCGAAGATCGAGTGACATGATCAATCTGGCTATCGATCGCCTTGCCCTGATCGAGTGAATCTAGTCAGTCCACACCCCGTTTGTAATGCAGGTTACACGTATGGGTGGGTCATCCTCTCACAATCGACTAGTTCATTCGATCGTCAACTCGATCTGTTAACGATCGAGTGACTTTATCCGATTCAGTTGCTCGATCTGGTAAAGATCGAGTCGGATAGGCTCGATCGTGCACTCGATCTTCTGCCTACCTTCTCCCTTGTTAAATCCAAGAACTTGATCTTTGGTTCCATCCTCCTTGTACCTACACACTTAAACTAAAAAGCATAAAATTGAAACAGAAATAAATCAAAAATATGTACAATGGTAGTCATGGGAATGCCTCCCAAGTGCGCTTGTTTAACGTCGTTTAGCTCGATTTTACTTGGTTAGGCTAGTGGAGGATCTTGGAGGAGCTGATATATCATGGTTTTTACCCATTTTTAGACCATGATATAAGTGTTTTTATAGAGTCTTTTAGCTATTTTCGAGTCTATATAGAGTCTATGCAGGTTCATGTACAATTGGAGCTAAATTGGAGATTTGGATACATTTTGGAGCTTAATGAAATGAAGTCACGAAGTGTTGAAGTCAGATTGAAGAAGCGGGACGAGTGTCGATCGACACAACCTTGGTGTCGATCGACACCAGGTTTTCCAATTTTCAGAAGCGTGAAGTTTCCAGTTTTTTAAGAAAAGGAAATCTCCAAGACTTTTCCTAATTTTCCAAGGAATTGAAGATGCGAACCTAGGCCTATAAATAGAGTTTTCAGCCATTGTTTAGGCATAACACACACATTATTTTAGAGAGAGATTTTTTAGAGAGATTTTGGAGAGAAGAATTTGAGTCTTTCAGAGCAAATTTGGAATTCATTTGATTCTATTGATTTCTTTTATGCTTTCTATTCAAATTATGATTTGTGTTTCATTGATCATGTCTGAGTAGTTTGCTTGTTAGGTTTAGGGTTTTTCAAAGGTGATTGATGAATTGTTAGGTAGAATTTAAATGTTAGGATAAAATCATTAGAGTTCTTCATCTGGATTTGTGTTTAATGCTTATTCTAGCTTCGCGACCTAGAATCTGATTTTAGGTTGATTAATAGATGCGAGAGTATTATTAATTGCCTGAACTAATGTTAGATGAGCAAAATACCTATTCGCAAAGAGATTTGGTTTAGGATTTTGTGAACAATCGAACCCGATATTAATGCTTGTCTGAATTGTTTGAATTTGCAAAGAGATTTGGAATTCTAGGGTTTAGGCATAGATAATCTTCGCAGCGAGAGTTGGTTGATTTTACATTAGTGTTTCGAGTTCAAGAACAGTGCTTAATAATTCCTAACATTCTGTCTAGACCTGCAATTTGAATCACCTAAGAATTTCCCTGAACCTAGCGTTTCGTCTCCTGACCTTACACCGATTTTAATTACCTTCTGTCTTTTAGTTTTACATTCTCACTTAGCTTAATTCGAACTTAGAAGTTTGTTGTGTGGCTATCCCTTCCTTGTGGATTCGATCCCTAAGTACTACAACTGATCTCTTAATTTGAGAGAGTAGCTCTAGGGTAAATTTGAGAGCATATCAAAATTTGGCGCCGTTGCCGGGGAAGGAGATTAGTTACCTACAGATTTCTAGTGTTAGAATTTTGTCTAGGTTTTAATTTTTGTTTTTGGTTACTAATTTTAGTTTCTTATTCTTGTTTTCAGGTGCATGCTTAATCGCATTACCAGAAGCAACAAGGACAAGGAACTAATCGCACTCAACCAGGAGGTCGGTCGTCTCGAACGTAGAAACTGCAAGACCACACGAGTGTCGATCGACACCAATAGCATCGATCGACACCCTCCGCAGACAGAGATGGCTGATCTTATGGTTCTAATCCGAGATGCTGAAGGCAACTTGGTTGATGCAGAGGGGAACAGAAGGAACACGCAAGGACAGAGACTCGATGAGAACGGAGCCATGATGGTTCGCAGACATCATGAAAGCTTCGAAGAAGTGATCATTCCCAAGTTAAGAAAAAGAAAAAAATATATAGAATAAGGAAGTCGATAGAAAAAATAAAATGATACCCTAAAAAAAGTTGGGAGAAATCGACTAAGGGAAGAGAAAATAGGAGAGTTGTGTCTGAAATTTCTTTGTCTAGATGTTTGGGAGAGAAGAGTATAATGTCTCGTCGACCAACACTCCCTCGATAGAGACCGAACGCCTAAATGAATAAAGGGGTCAACAAGAGAGAGCTCGAAATACTCAAAGGGACCATGAAGCGTACCCGGGAAGGATGAAAAGCTCAAGGTAGCTAGACCCAAACGCCTTGAAGCTGAATCCCGAGTTATGTGGCTCAAACAGGTCGATTGCTAGACTTGATAAGTTCCCAAGTATTGGTGAGTTTCCATGACTTCAAACCTCTTTTCCTTACTTAGATTTCTGTTTTGTTTGAGGACAAACAAAGTTTAAGTCTGGGGAGTTGATAACATGCATATTTTACCCGTTTTTACTATCATAAGTGAGTGCTTTAATAAGCATTTCACTAAGTTTTTGATGCATAAACACTAGATTTCGAGTATTTGGTTGTTCAAGACTCTTTTCAGGTAAACTTAGCAAAAGACGCATATTTTGGAGCAAAATGGACAATTCCGGAAACAGTGCTCGAGGACAGAAGTTCAACATCAAACGAAGGCCTTTCCACCACGAGATCAAGCTCATATTTGGAGACAAGGAAGCCTTATCAGCTGTCTTTCGCCATGAAGTAATTTGAGGACAATCCCACGGTTGGATCTCAAGTTATTGAAGAAGCAAGAAGACCCGTCAAGCACCCGGAAGAACAAGCTGGCCGCGCCACGGCTGACCTAGACGACCAGTGGCCGCGCCACGGCTGGTCGCTTGAGCGGCCAGGCCATTTGCATTTCCCGAGCCCATTTGAAGCCCAACTTGAACCCGCAGCCGTCTTATGCAAGCCAAGACCTAATCCACGACCTAGGACACTTGAAGACTATATATACTCGTTGTTTAGGGTTTTTTTCAAAAGAGCAACTTATCACGAAATACTCATAGATTTCTTTTGGTGGCTGCGAGTCTCTGATTCGCGGTTTGCCTTTGTTCTTCAAGGGAGATTGATTTATTCTTGAACCCTTTTTGTTTCTCATCGATTTATACAAGTTATGCATTCATCAATCACGTTTTCTTTCTCTACTTTCATGTCTGAGTAGTTTACTTTCGTTGGGTGTTCTTTAAGGGGATCTATGGGGAATTTCATTAACTGTTGTTGAACCGATTGTTTAGGCCGTAGACTAGGATTTTCTGTCTCACTTTATTCGTTCTTATTGCATGAGTCTAGCGTTATTAACTATATTCTGATCGCAGGATCTTGAGAGCGACCAACGTCCTGAATCTCAGATCTAGACCAAAATAGGGTAGAGAGCATCCTTTAAAAGTTGTCTGAATGTTTATCGTCCCGATCTTATTGCGTGTTCGTCTAGGACGCATGATATGAGAATATACCTGCGGACTAGAAGTTCGCAGATCGACCTTGCTTGATAAAGTTAGGTTGTTAAAACCACTGACTCAGTTTGGGGAAAAATCGCCTAGTCTCGTTTGCTTATCTTTTGCGTGTTTGATTCCTAGTTAGAACCCCATAGATTTCCCGAGAAGATTCCCAACGTATCGCACCCCATCTGCTTTTACATCGAGATTTACTTTTCATGCAGTGCTTGCCTGATTTCCTTTTTACAAGTCTTTAAGTTTATTTTCCTTTTCTCGTTGGTTATAGAAGAGATTGACAACCTTCTCTATATAAGACGTGATATTGCTTTTTTTTTATTTCTGCAAAAACCGTGACATTACTCCAAAACCCCAGTTTCCTGAGTCTTTGTTTGCCCTGATTCTCCTGTTTTGCAGTTGATCTCCTCCCTGTGGATCGATACCCTAAGTACTACAATGCACGCTGTGCACTTGCAGCTTAGGGTCTTACAAATTCAAAGCTCGACGAGTCCCCAAAAAAATTCTCCAATCTCGGACGACTATTTAGACCCCATCAATAATCTGAACTCTTATATGAAGAAATTGGATGTACAGGTTGCTCAAACTGCTGGAGCTTTGAAGAGGCAAGTGGGATGTCTTCCTGGAAAGACGGACGTGAATCAGAGGCACCATGTGAATGGCATCATGATTCAGAGTGAAAGAAGCTTTCCACCAGTGCAGAAAATAGGTCTTAGTACTGAAGAATTCAAGGAGCTTGAAGACATTGAAGATGGGGATTGTGTACCTGCGGAGCCAGTGTCAATCGACACTATTCAAGAGCGTCGATCGACACTCATTGAAGATCACGACACATCGAGTCCAAATGACGCGAAAGAGTCAACACAAAGCGCTAGTGTCGATCGACACCACCATAGCGTCGATCGACACCTTTCCCAGACTTCGTTGGATCGACATGAACCTTCCAAACTTGAAGAGGAAAAGGTGTATAAGCCGAAGATACCTTATCCCATACCTCCTAGAAGGTCTAAACAGGAGAGAGAGGAAGACAGTTGTAAAGAGATGATGAGTAAGCTGATTGTTGAGCTACCCCTAGTTGATGCAGTCCAACTTTCACCTGCATTAAGAAGATATGTCAAGAGAATGGTAGTCAATGGTGTGAGTCCTGAGGAAGGAGCATTACTTACCAGAGACATGAATGCAATTCTCTTGAACATAGTTCCAAGGAAGAAGAAGAGGTGTGGGTTTTTGAACAAGTCAGTGATGTGATTCAGAGGAGGATTCCAGAGAAGTTACCTGATCCAGGAAACTTTGTGCTAGATAGCTCAATATCAAGAGGAAGGTTTCCTCATTCTCTCTGTGATTTAGGTTCAAGTATCAACTTGATACCATACTCTGTTGCTGTTAGACTTGGAATGACTAACTTCAAGCCAAGCAGAATCTCTCTTATCCTAGTTGATCGATCAAAGAGAATTCCAGAAGGTGTATTAGAAGATGTTCCCCTGAAGATTGAAGGCTGCATAATTCTCACAAACTTTGTGGTTTTAAAATATGATGGAGAACCTGCAGATTCTCTTATTCTGGGAAGATCATTCTTGGCTTCAGCTGGTGCCATCATTGATGTGAGGAAAGGGAAAATGGAGCTTGATTTGGGTGATGTTGTCATGAATTTTGACATGGACAAGTTAAGAGGACCATCCACCATGGATAGAGATCCAATTATGGAAATTTCGGATGACATTACTGCTGGGTATGTCAAGGAGCTTGATACTGAAAAGCAAGAAAACAAATTGGTAGTTCAAGAGGCATTGGATGAGGATTTTGAGAAAGTTGTGGAGCTAGAGGATTGGAGTGAAAACATAGTTGCTGATCATCTCTTCAGGACTATGAGCAGAGAAAATGTTCGAGTCAATGACAAGTTGATGGAGGAAGACGTTTTTGTGTTGTAGGCAAAGATTGCAGAGCTAGATTGCAGAAAGAGAGCAGAGATTCGAGCTGCAGCTTCAATGTCGATCGACACCACTCCTTGTATCGATCGACACCCTCCGGAAAGCAAACCACGAGCCGATCCCAATGATGCAAGTCCATCATATGCTTTCAAACAGACAACTCCACATCCTACAGTCCAAAAACCTCGGAGAAAGCAAAGGTATGTACTTCCTGTAATCAATTCCAAACCCCCTGATCTTGTCAATAAGAACATTAAAGGTTCAAAAGCTATTTCGCACTTATGCAAGCCACGAGATTCTCGTAGAGGGCTTGGTGTTTCTTTTGATGAATCTGCAGGAAAAAGAAGTGTCCCATCCGAACTCAAATCCTATCCTGCTGTTGTTCCTCACTTCCTTGGTCGCTCTCATGCACCTACTGCTTATACTCCACCATGGATGAGGAGACATTCGTCTGGGAAGCATTCGATACCAACGTTTGATCCACCAGACATATGAACTCCGACACAGTCAAGCTAATGACTAAAAACGATGCGCTGAGTGGGAGGCAACCCACTGTTAGGTACGTTTTTATTTTTATTTTGTTTTGGTTTTACTAAGTCCTATTTTCAGTCAGTTGAAAATAAGAGACATTGGTCTCAACACAGACCAGTGTCGATCGACACCATCTGTGGGTGTCGATCGACACCACGCGCAGACGAAGGTAAGTCTTCTAACTGGTCTTTTATGTTGTTTTCAATCTTTCTTTTAGCCAACATCGGGCTTGATAACACTGGGGACAGTGTTGTTTAAGTCTGGGAAAGGTGATTACTGACTTTGTGTTTTGTTTTGAGAGTAATTTGAGTCAGTCAAAAACTTTGTTTTATTGAGAGTAATTTTAGTCAGTCAAAAACTTTGTTTCATTGGAGCTAAAATGGAGATTTGGATACATTTTGGAGCTTAATGGAATGAAGTCACGAAGTGTTGAAGTCGGATTGAAGAAGCGGGACGAGTGTCGATCGACACAACCTTGGTGTCGATCGACACCAGGTTTTCTAATTTCCAGAAGCGTGAAGTTTCAAGTTTTGAAGAAAAGGAAATCTCCAAGACTTTTCCTAATCTTCCAAGGAATTGAAGATGCGAACCTAGGACTATAAATAGAGTTTTCAGCCATTGTTTAGGCATAACACACACATTATTTTAGAGAGAGATTTTTAGAGAAATTTTGGAGAGAAGAATTTGACTCCTTCAGAGCAAATTTGGAATTTCTTTGATTCTATTGATTTCTTTTATGCTTTCTATTCAAATAATGATTTGTGTTTCATTAATCATGTATGAGTAGTTTGCTTGTTAGGTTAGGGTTTTTCAAAGGTGATTGATGAATTGTTAGGTTGAATTTAATTGTGAGGATAAAATCATTAGAGTTTTTCATCTGGATTTGTGTTTCATGTTTATTCTAGCTTCGCGACCTAGAATCTGATTTTAGGTTGATTAATAGATGTGAGAGTATTATTAATTGCCTGAACTAAGGTTAGATGAGCAAAATACCTATTCACAAAGTGATTTGGTTTAAGATTTTGTGAACAATCGAACCTGATATTAATGCTTGTCTGAATTGTTTGAATTTGCAAAGAGATTTGGTATTATATGGTTTAGGTATAGATAATCTTCGCAGCGAGAGTTGGTTGATTTTACATTAGTGTTTCGAGTTCAAGAAGAGTGCTTAATAATTCCTAACATTCTGTCTAGACCTGCAATTTGAATCACCTGAGAATTTCCCTAAACCTAGCGTTTCGTCTCCTGACCTTACACCGATTTTAATTACCTTATGTCTTTTAGTTTTACATTCTCACTTAGCTTAATTTGAACTTAGAAGTTTGTTGTGTGGCTATCCCTTCCTTGTGGATTCGATCCCTAAGTACTACAACTGATCTCTTAATTTGAGAGAGTAGCTTTAGGGTAAATTTGAGAGCATATCAGGAGCAGCGTGGTGCTGTCCTTGCCGCAGTCACTTGCCATATAAGGCTTGACCCTATGCCCGTTCACGGTGAAGCTCTCTCCTCCCGTGCCAATCAAAGTTACTGCCCTATATGGTAACACTTCCTTAATCTCAAACGGTCAACACCATCTAGACTTGAGTTTCCCGGGGAACATCTTCAAACGTGAGTTGTAGAGCAGAACCAGGCTTCCCACTTTCAACTCCTTAAGTACCAGCGTCTTGTCATGAAAGGCTTTAGTCCTCTCCTTGTAGATTTTGGCACTTTCATAAGCATCCAACCTCAACTCATCAAGCTCGTTAATTTGCACTAGTCTTTTCTCTTGGGCAATCTTGAGAGTGAAGTTTAACTACCTTACAGCCCAAAGAGCCTTGTGCTCTAACTCCACAGGAAGGTGGCAGGATTTTTCATAGAGGAGGTTGAATGGCGTGGTCCCAATGGGTGTCTTAAAAGCGGTTCTATACGCCCAAAGAGCGTCGTCAAGCTTACTTTCCCAATCCTTTCTCGTAACTCCTACTGTTCTCTCCAAGATGTTTTTAACTTGGCGGTTTAATACCTCCACTTGGCCACTGGTCTGTGGGTGGTAAGGGGTTGCTATCTTGTGCTTCACCCCATGTTTCATCAACAGCCCCTCAAAAACCTTGTTGATAAATTGGCTTCCTCCATCACTTATTACCACCTTAGGTACACCAAACCGTGGGAGAATGATGGTCTTGAAGAGCTTGACCACTGGTTTTGAATCATTGGTAGGACTTGCAATAGCCTCAACCCACTTGGAGACATAATCCACAGCCACCAAGATATATTTGTTCCCATAAGAAGAGGGAAACGGTCCCATGAAGTCTATCCCCCATACTTCGAAAACATCTACTTCAAATATCGGCACTTGTGGCATTTCGTTTCGCTTGGTGATGTTTCCTGTCCTTTGGCATGCCTCACATGACTTGATGAACTCATGGGCGTCTCTGAAGAGTGTTGGCCACCAAAACCCAGCTTGGAGAACCTTAGTAGCCGTCTTGAAACCAGCAAAGTGTCCTCCATATGTCATACCGTGGCAGTGGAGAAGAATATATGTTGCTTCATCTCTTGTGACAGACATCGGTATATGCTGTCCACACACCTCTTGTATAGGTAAGGATCATCCCAAAAGTAGTGTGAGACATCCCTCATGAACGTCTTTCTATAGTAGTGGTCCAAGTGAGAAGGTTCCACTCCACATGCCAAATAGTTGACAATATCTGCATACCACGGCAATTCGTCCTTTAGACTCAAGACTTCTTCAAGCTTCTCCTCTAGCTTAGCCCATACCACGGTGTTAACCATCATAAGTTGCTCCTCAGGGAGTGAGTCGTCCATAGGCAAGTCATCATCAACCCTCATCCTTGAAAGATGATCCGCTACACCATTCTCTATCCCCTTTTTGTATTTGATCTCCATGTCAAACTCTTGCAAGAGAAGGATCCACCTTAGGAGTCTCGGCTTGGTGTCTTTCTTGGAGTATATGTATCTCAAGGTCAGTGTATACTATGACCTTAGAGCCCACCAAGTAAGACCGAAACTTCTCAAAAGCAAAGACCACGGCTAGAAGCTCTTTCTCGATGGTTGCATACTTCACTTGCGTTTCATCTAAGGTAGGGCTTGCATAGTAGATGACATGCAATTTCTTGTCCTTCCTCTGACCCAAGACAGCACCAACAGCATAGTCACTTGCATCACACATAATCTCAAAGGATAAATCTCAATCCGGAGCTTGCACTATAGGTGCGGTGACTAAGGCTTCTTTGATGGTCTTAAAGGCTTGTAGACATTCTTGA
>JAHZTW010000001.1:432926032-432973632 GCA_020283515.1 Alliaria petiolata
AGACTTCGAAAGGAGACAACACGCAGGAATAAATGGAGGAAGCCAGATTGCTGAAGTCAACAGGAAGCTGGACAACGTGCAGAATCTCTTGGTGGGAAAGAAGTAGGTCCATCTTGCTAATGAGGTGGAGTCATTCGAACCTGATGAAGGATGCGAAGAAGAGGATGTAAACTACATCAACGGAAGTGGCTTTCAGGGCCAAAGGTTTGGGAACCAGCAGGGGAACAGGAATTTCAGCGGAAATTATCAGAAGAATTCCTACACAGGAAATCAGAACTCTTCTGGTTATACTCAGAGACCCCCATTCCAAAACAGCAACAACAACTACACAAGGAACTATGGTTCATCTTCCTACCAGAAGCCCCCTGCACAAGACAATAAAGTGGAGTCTATGCTGGAGCGACTTGTGGAAGGACAGCAGAAGATAACTGTGGATTTCAATGGCAAGATTGATTCACTGTACAACGACCTGAATGGGAAGATAGAGAGCTTGGCCTCTCATGTGAAGAAGCTAGATGTCCAAGTTGCCCAAACTGCAGGATCTGTAAACAGGCAAGAAGGATTTCTTCCAGATAAGACTGATACAAATCCCAAACGCAAAGTGAACACTGTCACGTTGAGGAGTGGAAAGACCCTTCAAACCGTGCAGATTAAAAGACTTAGCACTGCAGAATTCGAGGAGCTGGAAGATGTAGAAGATGTAGAATTCGAGAATCCTCGTGTCGATCGACACCAAGGGAGATGCACGACGAATCAGACGATCTCGACGTGAAGAATTCATCTCCAGAGGCCAGTGTCGATCGACACCAGGAGGGTGTCGATCGACGCTCATCACAGACATCAACAGATCAGCCCACAACACCGAAGGCTGTAGCAGAGAAGGTTTACAAACCAAAGATCCTTTTCCCCCTGATACAAAAGAAGTCTAAGAAGGAGCTACTGGAAGCGAGATGCAAGGCTATCATGGATAGACTAGTGGTTGAAATTTCTTTGATGGATGCCATTAGAACTACTCCAATGATAAAGAGATATCTGAAGTGGATGATGATCAACAACATAGATATGGAGGAAGGAGTAATGATGATATCAGAGCAAGTTAGTGTTGTCATTCAGAACAGACTACCAGAAAAGCTCTCCGATCCAGGAAGCTTTGTTCTTGATTGCTTCATTTTCTCAGACAGGTTTGGGAGATCTCTATGCAATTTAGGTTCAAGTGTCAACTTGATGCCTCTTTCAGTTGCTCTTAGGCTGGATATGACAGATTTCAAGGCCACCAGAATCTCCTTATTCCTTGCTGATCGTTCTATCAGGATCCCTGAAGGTGTCTTGGAAGATGTTTCTATCAGAGTGGAAGATTGTTTAATACCCACAGACTTTGTGGTATTAGCTTATGATGAGGAACCCAAAGACCCTCTCATACTTGGTAGACCATTCTTGGCTACAGCAGGAGCCATTATTGACGTGAGAAAGGGGAGGATTGCGCTGAACATTGGTGATTTGGTGATGAATTTCGACATGGAGAAGCTGATGAAGAGACCCACGATTGATGGACAGACCTTCTATGTCGATTCACTCACCAACCTTGGTGAAGAGATCTTCAAAGAGGACCATCCTACAGACCCTTTGGAGCGAGCACTGACCACTTCTACAAAGCACATTGAGGACCTAGACGAAGCTGCTGCTGGTTACACGAAGATGTTGGACGCAAGTGAGCAAGTGTTGCAATTAGTCGCACAGGAGGACCTGTGTCGATCGACACCAACTGGTGTCGATCGACACCATGCGACATCAGGCAAAGACGCAACACTTGGCGATTGGAGTGAGATCAAAGCACCTAAAGTTGAGCTTAAACAGCTCCCTGCCGGGCTAAGGTACGCATTTTTTGGTCCTAATTCGACTTATCATGTTATAGTAAATGCTTCCTTAAACAATGCAGAGCTCACTTTGTTGCTAAGCAAGCTGCGCAAATTTCGCAAAGCTCTTGGCTATTCTCTTGATGACATTTCAGGTATCTCACCAGACTTGTGCATGCATCGGATTCACCTTCAGGATGAGACCAAGTCATCGATTGAACACCAAAGGAGGCTGAATCCAAACCTGAAGGAATGCTTGAAGACCTTCCCGTGAGGATAAGTAACGTGAGTGTCCCCACAGATTTTGTTGCTCTTGAAATGGACGAAGAACCCAAGGATCCTCTAATCCTTGGGAGACCCTTTTTGGCAACTGCTGGAGCCATAATTGACCTCAAGAATGGCAAGATTTCGCTGCACTTAGGCAAAGACATCAAACTTAACTTTGATATCAATGAGGTTTTGAAGAAACCGACAATTGATGGACAAGTTTTCTACATAGAAGCAATGGATCTTTTAGCCGATGAATTGCTAGAGGAATTGGGTCAAGAGGATCATCTACTGCTGGCGTTGACAAAAGAGTGTGGAGAGTATGGCTACCTGAGTGATCAGACCCAAGAATATGTTAGCATCCTTGATTCTCGCAAGATTGTCAAGGAGATCGACTGTGAGATCGAGCAGCTCACTCGATCTGAGAAACAGATCGGCAGCCCGATCGACTCATCTGCTCGATCCAGGGTAGGGATAGATCTTGTGACTCGATCTCCTGCCCGATCTAATAGAGAATGATTAAGTGGATCGAGAGAGCCTACTCGATCCAGCCCAGATCGACTAGTAGATCGACCAATTCACTCGATCTCTGCGGGACAGACGTTTGAAGAGAGTAGCTTGGAAGCTCATTCCTCGGGGTCTAAGGAAGCAAAAGAGGACAGCAACCTCAACACAAGCCGAGAGGATGACTGGAGTGAGCTACTAGCCCTAAAGGTGGACCTCAAGCAGCTACCAATTGGGCTAAGGTACGCTTTCTTAGGGCAAAATGAGACTTACCCTGTCATTGTTAATGATAGTCTAAATGATGATGAGCTAGAATCACTCCTTAGGGAGTTGAGAAAGTATAGGAAGGCCATTGGGTACTCTCTCAGTGACATCAAGGGCCTTTCACCATTACTTTGCACTCACAGGATTCATTTAGATGATAAGAACACTTCTTCAACTGAACACCAAAGACGCTTAAACCCGAACTTGAAAGAAGTGGTTAAGAAAGAAATTCTAAAACTTTTAGAGGCCAACGTGATATATCCCATAACTGACAGCACGTGGATCTCACCGGTTCATGTGGTGCCTAAGAAGGGAGGTATCACGGTTATAAGAAATGATAATAACAAACTAATACCTTCTAGGACCATCACGGGTCATAGGATGTGTATAGATTATCGAAAACTTAACAAGGCCACTAGGAAAGATCACTTCCCACTGCCATTCATTGACCAAATGCTTGAAAGATTAGCCAACCACCCCTATTACTGTTTTCTAGACGGTTATAGTGGCTTCTTCCAAATCCCCATTCACCCTAATGATCAAGAAAAGACTACCTTCACTTGTCCTTATGGAACTTACGGTCTATGTAATGCTCCTGCCACGTTCCAAAGATGCATGATGTCTATATTTTTGGATTTAATTGAGGAGATGGTTGAGGTCTTGATGGATGACTTTTCCGTGTATGGCTCTTCCTTCTCCCTTTGTTTGTCCAATTTGTGTAGGGTACTCAAGAGGTGTGAGGAGACCAACCTTGTGCTCAATTGGGAGAAGTGCCACTTCATGGTCACAGAAGGGATCGTCCTTGGTCACAAGATCTCATGAAAAGGCATTGAAGTGGATAGAGTAAAGGTGGAAGTGATGGTCACTTCGGCGCCTCCGGTTAACGTGAAGGGAATAAGGAGTTTCTTGGGACATGCTGGTTTCTACAGGAGGTTTATCAAGGATTTCTCCAAGATAGCACGTCCACTTACAAGGCTGTTATGCAAGGAAACTGAGTTCATCTTTGATCAAGAATGTCTACAAGCCTTTAAGACCATCAAAGAAGCCTTAGTCACCGCACCTATAGTGCAAGCTCCGGATTGGGATTTACCCTTTGAGATTATGTGTGATGCAAGTGACTATGCTGTTGGTGCTGTCTTGGGTCAGAGGAAGGACAAGAAATTGCATGTCATCTACTATGCAAGCCGTACCTTGGATGACACGCAAGTGAAGTGTGCAACCACCGAGAAAGAGCTTCTAGCCGTGGTCTTTCCTTTTGATAAGTTTCGGTCTTACTTGGTGGGCTCTAAGGTCATAGTATACACTGACCATGCTGCCTTGAGATACATATACTCCAAGAAAGACACCAAGCCGAGACTCCTAAGGTGGATCCTTCTTTTGCAAGAGTTTGACATGGAGATCAAAGACAAAAAGGGGATAGAGAATGGTGTAGCGGATCATCTTTCTAGGATGAGGGTTGATGATGACTTGCCTATGGATGACTCACTCCCTGAGGAGCTGATGCGTTATGCAGAAAGCGATTTGAAGTGAACAATATAGATCGAAAACAGGACAGCTTTGACGTCAAATAAATGAACGTTTTGGGCTGCGAAGATTCCTGAAACCCGATCTGGTGTAAATCACACGAAAACGTAACCGGATAGATAGGAAGATCGGGATCACCACAACTCGTAAAGCCAAAGCACCGGAGCTGATAAAGAAACCCGTTGAGCTAACACCACACCTGGATAAAGTCGCCACCACCAGATGATAAAGACGCTCGAAAACCACCACCAATGACTCTCCCAAAATCAAAGGATAAAGGTAAAGATCTAAACAGATCCAAAGTGGTCACAAAAGACTCTCCAAATTCCCAGACAACTCTGTGTCTTTTATTCGTCAATTTACAAGAGTACTTATAAGAAATGTTATGTAGAAAACTAGACAAAATGCGTTAAAAACAAGGCAATAATGACTAAGGAAAACCAAGACCAAAGACTAAATGAGTTGAATGACTCTTGAGCTTCATTGCCTTCCCTTGGCCAAAATCCCTTCCTTGGTAAGACTTCGGATTTATAAGCTTTCAAGACTTGCTTATAAAAGATTCTCAAGTCTGCCGTGTATTTCCTCCTGAAGTCTGCTTTGTATTTTCTGAAGTCTACTTTGTATTTTCTCAAGTCTGCCAAAACACCATAGTGTAAGCCAGTCCATTCTGTTTCTCAACTTCTTGCGTATCCTCCTTGTCTTGCACCCTTGCTCCCGCATCAGTCTCTCCGGGTTCGAAAGGATTTGTCCTCAAATCCAGCAACTCATCATCCTCAAAGTAAGGAGAAAGATCCCCCACGTTGAAAGTAGCTGAAACTTCATAGTCACCTGGAAATTCAAGTTTATAAGCATTTTCACCAAACTTCTCAAGTACCTTAAATGGACCATCCGATCTCGGCATGAGCTTAGACTTGCGCCTGCTTGGAAACCTCTCTTTCCTCAGATGCAACGAGACCATATCTCCTGATTTAAATGACTTAGCTTGGCGATTCTTGTTACCTTTCTTCTTGTACTTCTCATTCGCCTTTTCAATCTCAGCACGAACACTCTCATGCAACTTCTTCATTGTCTTAACACGTTCTGTTGCTTCATAGCTCACTTTGAACTCACAAGGCAATGGAATCAGATCAATAGGAGTAAGAGGATTCAAACCATACACTACCTCAAAAGGTGAACGTTTTGTAGTGTAACTCATCAATCTGTTGTAAGCAAACTCCGCCTGAGCCAACTTCAAATCATATTCCTTCAAGTTTTTCTTAATCAATCCCCTCAAAAGCGTAGTCAAAGTTCTGTTTGTTACCTCAGTTTGACCATCTGTTTGTGGATGACAAGAAGTATTAAAGAGTAGCTTAGTACCACCATGAGCCTCACGAATCAATAACTCCCTTATAGAACTCTTAGGAACACACAACTTGTTTCCTTTGAAAAGAAACCCATCCTGCAGCTGGTACTGATTTACAACGCCTTTCTTGCACTCATTATAGACTTGCGTGAAGTCTAGATCTCCATCATACAGTTCTTTCATCATCTCAAATCCCATAATTCTTGAATCAAGAATTGAGATTAAAGCATACCTCCTTGAGAGTGCATCAGCCACCACATTGATTTTTTCAGCTTTGTATTTCGACACAAATGAGAAAGATTGTAGAAACTCCACCCATTTAGCATGTCTACTGTTGAGCTTATGCTGGTTGTTGATGTACTTCAAGGCTTCATGATCAGAACGAAGAACAAACTGCCCTGGCCGCAAGTAATGTTCCCAATGATCAAGAGCTCTCACAATCGCATAAAACTCCTTATCATAAGTTGAGTAGTTCTTTCTAGCTCCTGTGAGCTTCTCACTGAAATAAGTAATAGGATGTTGCCCCTGTACAAGAACAGCTCCTATTCCCACGCCACTTGCATCACACTCAACTTCAAACACTTGATTAAAATCTGGAACCGCCAAAACAGGTGCTTCACACAACTTCTGCTTCACCACTTCAAAAGCTTTTTGTGCAGCCATACTCCAATCAAATTTATCCAGCATGTCATCCAATCGTGGGATAGGATAACGATACGTGATAGTAATCTTGTTTATAGCTCCGCTATCCACACACATCCTCATTGAGCCATCTTTCTTTGGAACAAGTAGAGCTGGAACAGAACAAGGACTCATGCTCTCTCTCACATAACCCTTTGCAATAAGCTCTTCTACTTGCCTCTGCAACTCCTTAGCTTCTTTTGGATTACATCTATAATTTGGACGATTTGGTAGAGGTGCACCATGTAACAAATCGATTTGATGCTCAATACCTCTAATGGGAGGTAATCCAGGTGGTAAATCATCAGGTTGTAATTTCTCAGCAAATCCAGCAACAATGGATGTGTACTCATCTCTCCTGCTCCATCATTCTTCTCGACCACCAGTAATGCAAAAATCTCTTTCCCTTCATCAAGCTTCCTCACAACACGTGATTCTCCCAAGAAAAGACTTTCCCTGCAGCTCTTTTCTTTCAATTTCTCTGTTTTGTGCAACAGAGTAGGAACTAATGGTGCCAGCGTGATATGCTTCTTATCCTTATGAAAAGAATAAGTGTTCCTGTACCCATCATGCATAGCTCTCCTATCAAACTCCCAAGGTCTCCCAAGCAATAGATGACACACATCCATTGGAATAATATCACAGAAAACCTCATCTTGATAGTTCTTCCCAACCGAAAACGAAATCAGAACTTGTTTAGATACCTGCAGTTTGCTGCCATCATTCAACCACTTCAGCTTGTATGGTTGCTTATGCTTCACAGTAGGCAAACTCAGCTTCTCCACAAGTGTACTAGACGCCACATTAGCGCAACTCCCGCTGTCAATAATTAGATTGCATACGTTCCCTTTAATGGTGCAACGAGTTTGAAAGATGTTCTCTCGCTGTGTTTCTTCTACAATAGGAATAGAATGCAAAACCCTCTGAATTACCAACAATTCTCCATCATCAGGTTGTTCAACGATCCCTTCCTCTTCATCTTGAACCTTCTGATCCACTGCTACCAAATCAAGAGAATCCTGCTTTATCTCTTCTTCTATCTCTTGAATCTCTTGAATTGTCATAACTCTGCGATTAGGACATTCAGCTTGGAAATGCCCAAACCCTTGGTACTTAAAGCACTTCTTCTTCATATTAACTTCTGTAGGTGCTGCTGTAGTCTTTACTTCAATCTTCTTACTACTGCTGCTAGCATCACCTTTAAAATTCCCTCTTTGATTCAATGAAGAATCAGAAGTGTAAGTTCTTGTGTAAGGCTTCTTTCCCATCTTAACCTGCTTATCCACCTTGATATCAAGCTTCTTCACGTCATCAAGAGTCCAGTATGTTTGCAACTCCACCTTAGATGCAATCTCCTCAGACAGACCATGTATAAAACGCACAATAGTCCTCTCTTCAGGCTCCTGAACATCACAACGCAACTGTAATAGATCAAACTCCCTTATATACTCCTCAACAGTGCTTTTTTCTTGCTGCAAGTGTGTAAGCTTCAGGTACAAATCTTGCTTGTAGTCATCTGGTAAAAATCTCCTCTTCAGAAGTCTCTGTAGCTTCTACCAAGACCTGACACGAGTCTTGCCTTCTCTAGCACGTCTAGACGTAAGAGTATCCCACCAAAGACTAGCATATCCTTTCAGCCTCAAAGTAGCTACCTTAAACTTCTTCTCATCGTTATAGGTATTACACTAAAACGCCCTCTCCATGGATCTTAACCAATCTAGAAAGTCATCTGGATTCAGATTACCTTGAAAATCAGGAAAATCCACTTTGAATTCTTCTTCACGACGATGTTGCTGCTGTTGTGGACGGTTGTCTCTTCTCCTTCCACCACGTTCTTCACGATCAGAATCAGAACTATGAGAAGAACCTCTGCTGCCTTCACTAGACGCTTCATCTGCCTCAACCCTTCGCCTTCTAGGCTGATCTTGTGCATCTCTTCTGTTAACAGCAACAACCATCTCCTGCATCTGTTGTCGTAGCTCTGCCATCTCTCTGCTAATACGCTCAGCATAGGCTTGATCAAGAGTCAATCCTCTAGGTAGATCCATCGTAATGATTTGAACAAGAGGATAGACGAAATACTTCACTCCAGCAACCTGGATTTGCTCTCTTTCACTCCAGTAACCTGGATTTGCTCTTCTTCACTCCAGCAACCTGGATTTGCTCTTCTTCACTCCAGCAACCTGGATTTGCTCTGATACCACTTTGATGCGTTATGCAGGAAGCGATTTGGAGTGAACAATATAGATCAAAAACAGGACAGCTTTGACGTCAAATAAATGAACGTTTTGGGCTGCGAAGGTTCCTGAAACCCGATCTGGTGTAAATCACACGAAAACGTAACCGGATAGATAGGAAGATCGGGATCACCACAACTCGTAAAGCCGAAGCACCGGAGCTGATAAAGAAACCCGTTGAGCTAACACCACACCTGGATAAAGTCGCCACCACCAGATGATAAAGACGCTCGAAACCACCAC
This sequence comes from Alliaria petiolata, assembly GCA_020283515.1. Taxonomy (NCBI): domain Eukaryota; kingdom Viridiplantae; phylum Streptophyta; class Magnoliopsida; order Brassicales; family Brassicaceae; genus Alliaria; species Alliaria petiolata. The sequence goes on from JAHZTW010000001.1 coordinate 432,934,948, forward strand.
AAATTACTCTCCCAAAATCAAATGATAAAGGTAAAGATCTAAACACATTCAAGGGGTCACAAAGACTCTTCAAATTTCTTGACAATACTGTGTTTTTTATTCATCAACTTACAAGAGTACTTATAAGAAATGTTTTGTAGAAAACTAGACAAAATGCGTTAAAAACAAGGCAATAATGACTAAGGAAGACCAAGACCAAAGACTAAATGAGTTGAATGACTCTTGAGCTTCATTACCTTCCCTTGGCCAAAATCCCTTCCTTGGTCGAATTTATAAGCTTTTTATAAGACTTCAGATTTATAAGCTTTCAAGACTTGCTTATAAAAGATTCTCAAGTCTGCCGTGTATTTCCTCCTGAAGTCTGCTTTGTATTTTCTGAAGTCTGCTTTGTCTTTTCTGAAGTCTGCCAAAACACCATAGTGTAAGCCAGCCCATTCTGTTTCTTAACTTCTTGCGTATCCTCCTTGTCTTGCACCCTTGCTCCCGCATCAGGAGCAGCTTATGATGGTTAACACCGTGGTATGTGCTAAGCTAGAGGAGAAGCTTGAAGAAGTCTTGACTCTAAAGTACGATTTGCCGTGGTATGCGGATATTGTCAACTATTTGGCATGTGGAGTGGAACCTTGTCACTTGGACTACTACCAAAGGAAGAAGTTCATTCGGGATGTCTCACACTATTTTTGGGATAATCCTTACTTATACAAGATGTGTGTGGATAGCATATACCGAAGGTGTGTCACAAGAGATGAAGCAAGAGATATTCTTCTCCACTGCCACGGTATGACATATGGAGGACACTTTGCTGGTTTCAAGACGGCTACTAAGGTTCACCAAGCTGCGTTTTGGTGGCCAACACTCTTCAGAGACGCCCATGAGTTCATCAAGTCATGTGAGGCGTGCCAAAGGACAGGAAACATCACCAAGCGAAACGAAATTCCACAATTCCCAATCTTTGAAGTAGAGATTTTCGAAGTATGGAGATAGACTTCATGAGACCGTTTCCCTCTTTTTATGGGAACAAATATATCTTGGTGGCTGTGGATTATGTCTCCAAGTGGGTTGAGGCTATTGCAAGTCCTACCAATGATTTAAAACCAGTGGTCAAGATCTTCAAGACCATCATTTTCCCACGGTTTGGTGTACCTAAGGTGGTAATAAGTGTTGGAGGAAGCCACTTTATCAACAAGGTTTTTGAGGGGCTGTTGAGGAAACATGAGGTGAAGCACAAGGTAGCAACCCCTTATCACCCACAGAACAGTGGCCAAGTGGAGGTATCAACCGCCAAGTTAAAACATCTTGGAGAGAACAGTAGGAGTTACGAGAAAGGATTGGGCAAGTAAGCTTGATGACGCTCTTTGGGCGTATAGATCCACTTTTAAGACACCCATTGGGACCACGCCATTCAACCTCCTCTATGGAAAATCCTGCCACCTTCCTGTGGAGTTAGAGCACAAGACTCTTTGGGCTGTGAGGCAGTTAAACTTCACTCTCAAGACAGCCTAGGATAAAAGACTAGTGCAAATTAACGAGCTTGATGAGTTGAGGTTTGACGCTTGTGAAAGTGCCAAAATCTACAAGGAGAGGACTAAATCCTTTCATGACAAGAAGCTGGTACTTAAGGAGTTGAAAGTGGGAAGCATGTTCTGCTCTACAACTCACGTTTGAAGATGTTCCCCGAGAAACTCAAGTCTAGATGGTGTGGACCGTTTGAGATTAAGGAAGTGTTACCATACGGGGCAGTAACTTTGATTGGCACAGGAGGAGAGAGCTTCACCGTGAACGGGCATAGGGTCAAGCCTTACATGGCAAGTGACTGCGCCAAGGAGAGCACCAGGCTGCTCCTCCAAGATCCTCCACTAGCATAACTAAGTAAAGTCGAGCTAACGTCGCGCACTTGGGAGGCATTCCCATGACTATCATTGTACATATTTTTTATTTATTTCTGTTTCAATTTTATGCTTTTTAGTTTAAGTGTGTAGGTACAAGGAGGATGGAATCAAAGATCAAGTTCGTGGATTTAACAAGGGAGAAGGTATGCAGAAGATCGAGTGCACGATCGAGCCTATCTGACTCGATCTTTACCTGATCGAGCAAGTGAATCGGGTAAAGTCACTCGATCGTTAACAGATCGAGTTGACGATCGAGTGAACTAGTCGATTGCGAGAGGATGACACACCCATGCATGTAACCTGCATTACAAACGGGGTGTGGACCGACTAGATTCACTCGATCAGGGCAAGGCGATTGATAGCCAGATCGATCATGTCACTCGATCTTCGCCAAAAGGACCTCGCGATCGACTAAGGAGCTCGATCTAAGGAGTATGATCCTGACAACGTGAGATCCGGAAACAAAGAGTATACTCGATCTAGGGCTCGATCTAATCCAGATCGAGCTAATGATCGACCTATCCATGCGTTTTCAGACAAAACGGGCATGAGATCGAGGTCAAGATCGACCTATTTGACTCGATCTCATGCCAAAGTTTGTTTAAATTTTCCCCTTTTTTTTCTTTCCCTCTCATTTCAAATTTGAATTGTGGTCAAAGGTGGCATCTTTGACCATGAAAAATGTGCCTTGACCATAATTTTCGAAACCCAATTGCTTGCATGAGTCCAAAATTTTCCTTTATAAAGACTTTGCTTCACACTCTCTTGTACACTTGCATACAAAACTTCATTTTACAAAATAGAGAGAGAATTTCGGTTTTGCAAAGGAAGAAAGCATCTATTTTCTATTTTATTTCAAAGGTATTTCGAAATTTTGGATTATGTATTCATATTTTCAAGATTATCCTTTTATTGAATGGATGAGATGTTATTTGTTAGGGATTATGAATTATTTTTAGAAATATCTAAATATTAAGGAAGTTTATTTGATTTAGCCTTATCTCAAGAGAATTTCCTCTTTTATTTATTGATATATTTGAAACAATCCCTAAAAATCTAGGACTTATATGCATTAGAGATTTCCTCTTGCTCTATTCTTCTCTCTTATTCGCCGCCTATACTCATTTTTTCTTTGAGAAATTGAATTTCAGGTACTATGGCACCAAGAAAGAGGGGAAGAGCTTTCACAACTCAAGAGGAAACACAACAGGCAGTGGAAGAAAGGGTTAAGTGGAGTAAGGAAGAGAAAAACACAAGGACACGGTTAGAGAGGTTGCGATTTGAGCCTACAAAAATTGCAAGTAGGGATCTCTTGCAAAAGATGGGTTTGTTTGAAGAGTTTGACCAGCTGCTCAGGAACATGGGGCTTGCTTGCCTATCAATGATGGATTGTCCAACCTACCCCGAAGCCACGCTCCACTTCCTTGCCACCTTAGATTTCGCATATGAAAATCTGAGTCTCAAGACTCCATCTGAGGGGCATGTCACGTTCAAGATAAGGAGGCAAGCATCCCCGACCTTTGCCAAGCCTACGGTCTCAATGCTGCTGCCACACTTGTGGATTTCCCACAGCTCAAGTCGGCAAATTCGCTTTGGGATGTGATTAGCGATGGGGACTACAAACACAACACTGCCAAGATCAAGGTTAAGCTCTCCTTAAATATTAATCCAAAGTTGACTAAAAGTCTTAAGATAACATTGTATCCGAACAAACTATGTCTACTCGGTGTGACGGAGAAGGTTCGGAATCCTGTGCTGAGGTACACCCTCAAGCTGCTGGCCAACACATTCAGTGGAAAATCCACAACCCCAACGGTGACCAAAAACGAGCTGTGCTTCCTCTTCCAAGGAATTAAGAAGATCGTGTGCAATGGTGAGGAGAATGAAAACCCTAAGGAGGATGAGCTTGGGGAAGACGTCACCTACGACTGCATCCTAGCTTCCTCCTTGGTCAAGTACAAGGCATGGACAATAAGGTGCAAGGCTAGATCTGCACTCATTGGAGGGTTTTTCACGCCGTTGTTCACACAAGCGGGAGTTCCCTTAGATGATTTTGAGCCTTGCGTGGAACGTGCCTACATGGATCGCACTTACATGTGCAACACCGACTCCTTAAGATCTTCTCCAGCTCCAGGGTATTACGCTTACCTCTTCTACAACAATAACCAGGAGAAGAAGGTTTGCATTCTACCCAACCCGGACGAGACACATCTACAAAGCATCGGCACGATAGAGTTTTTACCAAGCGATGAAGAATGCTTTGCTCCTCTTGGGAACACAGCAGCACCTCCTCAGCTCACACACTCACCCTCAAAATCTCCTCCAACAAATGCTGAGATGCCTTCGAACTTCGATCTTCCTAAGCTTGACTATGAGCCACGTACAAAGGCTGAAAAGTTCCTTGCTTCAGTTGTTGAGATTCAGCGCAAGGTTAACAAGTGGCAAGACAAGATGATCAAGAAGCTAGCAAAGAAGATCAAAATCCTCCAAGGAAGCTCGTCGGAGATGACCTTAAGTGAAGAGGTTGACCAAGGTGGCGATAAAATGAGACGACACTCAACCGGAGGTTTTGAGATCCGTGAGACGCAAGTAGAAGATAGAGCTGGGGGTCTTTCTCTTCACCAAGAACCAGCCACGAGCAAGGGCAAGGGGATAGAGCAAAACACTCCAAGAAAGAGCAGAAGGACCAGAGCGACCTCAAGCTCCGGTCATGCCCAGCTCCGAGGTACCAAAACAACAACATCATTGTACATACCACACATTTTTATCTTCTTTTCAGTTTTTGCTTTCGATTTTTGGCTCTCCCTTGGACTTGTGTGACACCGAGACGTTGTCATTCAAGTTTGGGGGAGAGTATGCTTTGACATGTTTTATTTGAATCTTATTTTGTGTTTGCATCCTTGACTCTTCATCTAAGTGCATAGAAAAATACAAAACAAATCAGAAATTGTTTTCAAAAATTTCAAAAAAATCATGTAGCTTGCATTTGCATTTTAAAACATTTTAGGATTGAGTCTAGAATTTTTATTTAGGTTGTTTGCATATGCATTAGGAGCAATGATGAGCTTATCCTTGTAGATTTTTAACTCTTGTAATCAATTCAATACCCTAGTTAGTAGTTCTTTGATGCTTGTGAATATATTTGAAAGTAAGGAAGAACCATGCTTGGACCACCTCATTTGTCACTTGTTTTTTGTTGAAATGTAGTCTTGAAATTGATAGCCAACTCTACTCACTTAAACCGAATTTTGACATCTAATTATCATGCTTGCATTGAAAGTCAATTCATGGATTAAAATACATGAGCTTTCTTATCCACTTTGCCATCCTTTTGCTAGCTCAAGTAGCACCCCTACCATAACCAACCTCCGTTGAAGCCAATTGTTCTTGTGTGATTATTTGTGAGGCCTTTATTTCGATTGAACCTAGCATAAAGTGTTAGGTTTGGGACGACAAGTATAGGTTTTCATGTAGATTCTAGCCTTGCATTTTGGGGCTAGCTTTAGGCTTAGGATTCGGGGGTTTGATTGGCCGTGGTACTATTTGATTTTTGGTGGAAAAGTGTGAAAAGGAAGTGGTGTTGAATAAAGGGCTTGGTGGAAAATAAGGGGAAGAATGGTTTGAAATGGAGAGTCCTGGGTTTTAAAAGGAATAGCTCTAAGTAAATAAAAAATTTTGCTAGGTGGTCTTAAGAAATCAAAAGGGCCAAAAGGCCAAAGAAAAAAAAATATACAAGGCTGCCTAGAGATCAAAAGAAGAGCTAAGTTGATAAGATTAGACTACTCCATTCGCCGAAAATAATTAGGTTGAAGAAGTTCCCCCTTAGAGCTTTAAAAAGAAGAAATGTGGTTGAAATTCAAAGGGTTTAGCTAGGCACAAAAAGCCTTGAGAAAGAGGGTAGATTCTAGAGGGTTGAGTGAGCTAAAAAATGAATGAGAGGGGTATAGGATCATTGATAGCATTTCGGGTAGATGAAAATCTTTGCTTGTATGCATCACTTGTTTTTTACCTTTAGAATTATGCATATGGTTCAATCTTTCTTAAGTGTGACCCTTACTTAAGTGCAAAACCGGATGAATTGAGATCATTTTCATCTCAAAACCCAGTCCCTTAGCCAAATGAATTTACTCGCCTTGCAATGTCATGATTCACGGTTTCACACTTAATGAATGTTAAAGAGTTGGTTTGATAGGAAGACTTGTTTTAATTGAATTCTTAGTGCGCTTGATTGAGATCATTTTCATCTCAAACCTCTTCTCCTAATTTGTCTTTAATTTGCTTGAGGTCAAGCAAAAGGCAAGTTTGGGGGAGTTGATGTACTCATATATTTCATACATTTAGCTTTCATTTATGACATAATTATAATCATATTGCACTCATACTTAGAGTTTTTGTAGCTTTTGTCCCATTTTAGGATTTAGACATGTTTTGCATTAGCATTTGCATGTTTCTTGTATTCTTGCATCATATTCAGGTTGTTTTGGATGCACTGGAGCTATGGAGGGTGCGTAGACATGCTAAGGATCAAAGAGGAGCTCATGGACACTTGGAGGAACTCGGCCATGATACAAAGGAACCGAGATCGAGGTAGAGATCGAGCTAGGCAGGTCGATCAAGATGAGATCGACCAGAAGATCGAGACACTCGGGTCGTTCCAAGAAAGAAGATCGAGATCAAGATCGACCAGGCCGATCAAGGAAGTGTACGGACATGGGACTTAAGCTCAGGAAGATCGAGTTCACAACTCAATCACCAAAGGATCGACAAGGCGATCGAGAGAAGCACTCGATCCATCCGACTGGATCGAGCTGACGATCGAGCAAAAGAGGACGTTCTATGCGCACGATCGAGAGAGAGATCGACAACACTGGTCGATCTCTAACCTTATCCGACAGCTCATTTTGGCGTCTTGTGGGAGACCATTTCCTCTTTTGTATAAAAGGCCTTAGACCTATTTTTGGCTGGAGATCAGATCCTTATCCTAGATTTTCGTTTTGTCTCTCTTCTTTTAGGCAAGAACGCCATTTTTAAGTTTTAAAGCTTTTCATTTTGTAAAACTTGAATCTTTAGTTTTTAATCCAAGTACTTTTCCTAATCTCGCTTGTTTATTAGTTTAATCTTTCTCTCAAGATCAAACCGAACATGTTGAATCTCAAGAAACCAGTGTTTATGAGTGATTCAAACATGAGGAGTGAGTAATCTCTCAAGGTTTCACGGTTTGGGGTGATTAAGAGGGTTAAAAGGTTTAAGCTTTTGTCTTTTCTTGCTCTTAATACATTCTCTTCTTGGATTTGGGCGTTTAATGCCTAGAGGATCTTGAGAAAGACCCTAAAGCAAGATATAAGCAACTAGATGGATTTAAGCTAAAAGATTAAAACTTTAAACTAAAGAAAGGTGGTTTTTATGTTTTCAAATGCTAAATATGGATTTACGGGTTGGGGATCATGTTTAAGAGGTTTAAGATTTAAACTTTGGTTCTTAAAAACATAGATCTACACATTTTGTGCTTTATCTAAGCCTTGAGAAGCTAAACTAGATTCATCCATGGTTTGTGGTATGAATCCTTTCTTCACCCCTTCCTCCTAACCCATGGCTCGTGTTGGAAAGAAAAGGTGAAGTACATGAAGCATGGATCTCAAAACGTGGCCTTACTAATCCCCCTCACATCCATGGTGTTTGGGAAGGGTTGGATTAGTATCTTGGATTTGGTTTTAAGGGATTCCTTAAATCTTTCTAGGTTTTTTAGGGCTTTAATCAATCCTACAGCTTAGCATTTTCATTGTAATACTTTAGGTATCAATCCAAAGGGGTAGAGATTAAAAGCATTAGGAATGCATGAAACTATCTAATCTAAGCCATTTTCGGATTACTTGGGTAACAAAACTATAAAAACTACTTTTTGCAACTAAATGACCACGAAAATAATTTTAAAATCCCTAATGAAGGGTTAAACAACTACTATACTACTGCTAAGAATTTAAAAGACCGAACTACTAGTTTTAAAAATAGCAAAACTAAAAACAGACAAACTAGGAAATTTCTAACAACCGAAGATGAATTTTAAAAACTATTAATAAAAATCTAAAAACTCCTAAATGATTACTAAGCTAATGAACACTACTGTAAGCAATTTTTAAAATACTAAAACCAGCAAGAACACATCTTTTCGAATTATGAGACCTTAATGCAAATATTAAGCAAGATGGGCTATTTCTATCAATATAATTGAAATGTGCAATTAATAAAGGCAAGGATTCAAAGATGGGATAATTGATTAAGTAGATTAAGATGGCTAACTTGATGTTCAGACTCCAACAATTCTCATTCTTAGAATTAGGAATCTCATTTAGACTTTCCCATCTTTGGTGGTACTAATCTCATTTGTAAACCTAGATTTTCCCAACTTAGGTGGTACTAATCCAGTGTTAATCCTCAACCCAATACCTAATTTTCATTAGTAAAGGAGAAGAATTGCAAAGGTGGAGAACCTAATCCTAATCTAACTCATCTTCAAATCCAAGAAAAACTACTACTTCATCATGTTCAAACCCCTTTTAATCATAGGAGAAGAGGCGTTAAACATGATTAGGCTGAGCAAGAAGAAGAATTAAGCAAGAAAACGAAATACTTTAAATTAAAACTCAAGATTCGAATTACAAAACAAAGAAAAGCTTCAAAGTTCTACAATGGAGAGAATAAGAGAGAAACTAGATCTCCAAAAATGTGGTGAGACCAAGGGAATTTCGTGGATGGCTTTATTTGTGGGTCACAAGCTTATCTTATCCACAAATGGTTCCCTCACTACAAGCCAAAAAACAGTTGGCAAAAGTTTAAAAATCAAAGAAGAGGGAAGGAGAGTTTGAGCTAGAGATCGAGCTGGCCGGTCCATCTTCTGGTCGATCGGTTTGTAGAAACGAGTGGCCTGCTCGATCTTAAACTCGATCCAAGGTTGATCGAGTGTGCTTGGTCGATCATCCTGCTCAATCTAAGGTAAAATGGGCTGGGAGGTCGATCCTTGGCTCGATCTAAACCCTGAAACGAGAAATACTTCTTTGTATATATTCTTTGTATACTTCTTTGTATACTTCTTTGGTATCTAAACCCGGCAACGACGCCAATTGATAACTAGCTTTTTTAGGGATTTAATCAATCCTAAAGCTTAGCATTGTCATTGTAATATTTTAGGTATCAATCCAAAGGGGTAGAGATTAAAAGCATTACGAATGCATGAAACTATCTAATCTAAGCCATTTTCGGATTAATTGGGTAACAAAACTATAAAAACTACTTGCTGCAACTAAATGACCACGAAAACAATTTTAAAATCCCTACTGAAGGGTTAAACAACTACTAGACTACTGCTAAGAATTTAAAAGACCGAACTACTAGTTTTAAAAATAGCAAAAACCAAAAACAGACAAACTAGGAAATTTCTAACCTAAGATGAATTTTAAAAACTATTAATAAAAATCTAACAACTCCTAAATGATTACTAGGCTAATGAACACTACTCTAAGCAATTTTTAAAATAATAAATCCAGCAAGAACACATCTTTTCGAATTATGAGACCTTAATGCAAATATTAAGCAAGATGGGCTATTTCTATCAATCTAATTGAAATGTGCAATTAATAAAGGTAAAGATTCAAAGATGGGATAATTGATTAAGTAGATTAAGATGGCTAACTTGATGTTCATACTCCAACAATTCTCATTCTTAGAATTAGGAATCTCATTTAGACTTTCCCATCTTAGGTGGTACTAATCTCGTTTGCAAACCTAGATTTTCCCAACTTAGGTGGTACTAATCTAGTGTTAATCCTCAACCAATACCTAATTCTCATTAGTAAAGCGGAATAATTGCAAAGGTGGAGAACCTAATCCTAATGAATCAATAAACCCTTTAGACAACCATTATCTTGGTGCAAAAAGATAAATCTCTTCTTTAGGTTAGTTTGGCATTTCATCAAACACCTTGTGGGTGAGAAATGCCTTTGTGTTTAGATTGCATGGTAAATACAAATCTAACACTAGAAACACTAAATGAGAAAAGGTTTTTATGAAATTAAGTCCTAAACACCAAGCTTTCCCCTTAAATCTCCCAAATCTAACCCATCTTCAAATCCAAGAAAGACTACTCCTTCATCATGTTCAAACCCCTTTTAATCATAGGAGAAGAGGTGTTAAACATGATTAGGCTGAGCAAGAAGAAGAATTAAGCAAGAAAACAAAATACTTTTTATTAAAACTCAAGATTCGAATTACAAAACAAAGAAAATCTTCAAAGTTCTACAATGGAGAGAAAAAGAGAGAAACTAGATCTCCAAAAATGTCGTCAAATGGTGCCGTTGTCAAATTGAGATTAGTTTGAAGTTACTAAGATTTGGAGCTTGGTAGAGCCTAAGTCTTTATTTTTACTTTGAATACTAATCTATCTACCTTCCTGTTTGTGTTCTCAGGTACATGAATCTGAGGTCTAGAGGTGACAACAACCTATTACAACCTCTAGACGATATTCATCAATTTGGAAGTGCAAGACTAAGAAGGGAAATAAATCAAGAAACTGAGTTTGAGGAAGTGGATCGAGCAGATATGGCCGATCAAGATGATGTTCAGCCCCAACATGGACTAGCTGGTGGGGGTAATGGAAACCCCAACCACCCTCCAAGGCTGCCAAGGATCATAGGTGCGAGTGATGCACCAAACACTCACCATAATCGTTTTGGCATCACCCCTCCTCCGGTGCAAAACAATAATTTCGAGATAAACCCAGGTTTCATCTCCATGGTCCAGAACAGTAAATTCCATGGTCTTGCATTGGAAGATCCCTTGGAGCACTTGGACAACTTTGAACAAGTGTGCGGCATGATAAACGGGATTTCCGAGGACAACTTCAAGCTTAGGCTTTTCCCTTTCTCATTTGGAGACAAAGCAAGGCATTGGGAAAAGACTCTGCCTCAAGGCACTATAACCTCATGGGCTGATTGCAAGAAGGCGTTTCTGTCCAAGTTCTTCTCAAGCACAAGGACAGCTCGNAGACCATCTTAAACATCCTTTTCTGGGAAATTTCCATTGCTCGCCGTATCTAGCAGCATACGAATCTTGAGAATGACACCTCGATATAGGGTGCTGAGGAGTGATTCTTGGCTGAATCCATGGTGAGGGCACTGAGTAGTGTATCCCTTGAATTGCTCCCAGGCTTCACCGAAGGTCTCATTGGATTTATGAGTGAATCCACTAATTTCATTCCTTAATCGGGTAGTCCTCAATGTGGAAAAGAACTTAGTCAAAAAATCTTTTTGCATTCTGCCCACGAGGTGATGGATCCGTGGGGCAGAGACTTCTCCCAGACGTGAGCTTTGTCTCCCAACGAGAAGGGAAACAACCGCAGTTTGAAACCATCTCTGCTTACACCGTTGATCTTTGTCTTTGCGCATACACAGTCGAACTGGTCGAGATGGTCAAGTGGGTCTTCCAAAGGCAGACCGAAGAATCAGTTATTCTGCACCATGGAGATGAGACCACTCTTAATCTCGAAGTTGTTATTCTGCACTGGTCGTGGCTGGATACCGTGTCGCCTTGCAGTCGATATCGGTACATCTACCGCACCGATTTGCCTCACAGCTCTTGGAGCAGCTGCAACACCACGCTGTCCTTGAAGGCCTTGTACGCCTTGTGAACCCTGTGGTCCTTGGTGGCCTTGTGCACCAGCTGCGCCCGCAGCTCCTTGAGCACCTTGTTGATTATCCATCGTCACACGGTTTGGAATATTGTCTTGTTCCCGATTTCTTCTGGCCGATCTTTCGAACAAGTGAATATCGTCGATTGGGGAAACAAGATTTGTTGTACCATGTGAACGTAGGTTCATGTACCTGTCAAAACAGAGAGAACAGAATAGAAGTGTTAAATACCTGGAAAAATAAAAACTTGTCCTTATAATGACCAAGAACAAAAATAACTAAACTTTTTCCCAAACGACAACGGCGCCAATTGACAACAAGATTTTAAGTCCTGTTGTAACAATTTCCAACACTGTTAACAGTATGCAGTATAGTGTATGGGGTTTCAAACAATTTTGGGAGTGTTTAATGAACAAATCGGTTATATCGGTGTTGCAAGTCAAGTTTGATATGGAGAAAGATTGAAACTATACTACTAAAAGAGACTAATGACTGGATCTTGTGTCACTCAAGACCATAAATAAGTGAACTTTAAAGTATTTGAGCAAGAAATAGAGATTTAAACGGTAAAAAGATAAGCTTTCAAAATAAAAGAAGGATCAAGATGGGTTTTTTCAAACTAGGTAACTCTCGGATTATTTATCAAGCTAAAGCTTTTGGATCACATCAAGACTTGGTCTTAGATGGTGATTGTTAGGTAAAGGGATCCTCAGACCGTTTAGCTCATGGTTTTTGGGTCTAAACTCTTTGAATCTCTATCACCATAGACTAGCTCTCGCATAGCGGTACAATAGAAGAAACAAGCATACTAAAACGTCCCTATTGAACCGTAAGACCCTTAGACAGATGGCTCGTCTGAGCCTAAGGAATCAAACTCTTGTTTATGGTTTCGGCTAAGCAAGCACATGGTTTTCATGTCATGACGTCTGTGGTCTTTAGACTAGATTATCCAGCTAGAGTAAGCTTTGAGCATGATAAACAAGAAAGAATCAAACTTTATGTTTTAGCCAAGCAAGAAATCTAGATCCAAGAATCCCTTGGTCCTTTTATCCCATCAAAATCCTAAAAAGGACTACTCACGCGTCATTTGAGAAACCTCAAGATCCATAAGGACGAGAAGGTAACTCATGGGTTGCAAGATAGTCAAAAACAAGAAAAGGAAGAAGCTTTAACAAGAAATGCTACTAAACGATACTTTTAAAACTTCAAAATATCATAAAAATCAAAGCCTTGAAACAAGCTTCAATGGAAGAAATACTACTGGTTTTTGGTTACAAGAAAGACAAGAAAGCTAAGTTTGGAACGAGAGATAGAGATAGGCGTGGGGAACAAAGTATTTATACATAAAAGAGGAAAAACCTAAAACGTTGGGACAACTTTCCCGAAATGGTACTGTTTTGGACTGTAGCGTATCGGCTTCACGTCGTGGTGAGCAAGCCGATATGCTATCTCTTGTGATTCTTTGAGCAGTCTCCATATCGGGGAAGTGCTTGGGGATCATGTTGTGATGACTTGCCTTCCTTTTCACTTGGATCGGGGACTTCCCGTTGCCTTGCTCCGATATACATCTTCATGAAATCCTCTTGCTGGATCTTCGTTCAGGGGTGCTTCTTTCGGGCCATGTCGCTGCTACTCATCGGAGTTCGTCATGCGTTTGTCCAGATCGGCTAAAAGGCTGTGAATCGTGCTCAATATCAGCTGTTCACCCTCCTTTCAAGATATATCTTCTTGAATTTATCTTCGAACCACCCTCATTCACCAAACCCCTGAGAAAACACTCCAAAACATGCAAGAATATGCAAAAACCTAACCTAATGCATCTAGACTTTACAAGAGCGAAAACAGGATAAAAACTAAGATGAAAGTGCATGCATGAATGGGGTCCTAACTAGTATGAAATGTATGCTCAAAACATGCAATTTACAGAGATATCACGTGCCTACATGGATCAACTGTACATGGTGCATACAGACTCCTTGGGACCAACTCCAGCTCCTGGATACTACGCTTACTTGTTCCACATTGAGGCACGCGAGAAGAAGATATGCATATTGCCCAATCCGCAAGAAATTATACCTGATAGTGTTGGCACCAAAGAGTTCTTGCCAACAGATGAAGAGTGCTACGTGCCTCATGGAAGCTCAGCAGCACCACCTCAGCTCACCCAAACACCCTCGGAATCCCCTCCTACAGATGCTGAGATGCCCCTAAGCATTGTTCTCCCTAAGCTGGACTATGAGCCACAGACAAAGGCTGAGAAATTCCTTGCCTCGGTAGTTGAGATTCAATGCAAGGTTAACAAGTGGCAAGGCAAGATGATCAAGAAGCTAGCAAAGAAGGTCAAAGCCCTTAAACAAGGGAGTTCATCTGAGATGACTTGAGTGACGAGGTTGAGAAGATGGAAGAAACGGTGACGAGACACTCAACCGGAGGTGTGGAGATCCGTGAGCCTCAAGATGTAATCAAGCTGGGCGTCTTTCTCTACACAAGGCACAAGCAGGAGCAACCTCAAGCTCCGACCATGTCTAGCTTCGAGGTACCAAAATTTCAACTTTTGTAAATATCATACATTTTTATTTTTGTTTTGTGGATTTTGGTCTCCTCTAGAATTTGTTTGACACCGAGACGTTGTCATTCATGTTTGGGGGAGATTGTGTGCTTTGACATGTTTTTATTTGGATATTATTTTGTGTTTGCATCCTTGAGTCTTCATGCATCCATCTAAGTGCATAGAAAAAATACAAAAAAATCAGAAAAATTTTAAAATTTTTTTTAAAAAAAGCTTTCATTTGCATTGTAGAATATAGGATTGAGTCTAGAAATTTTATCATTTAGGATTGCATCCATATGCATTGGGAGCAATGATGAGCCTATCCTTGTAGATTGTTAACTTTTGTGATCAATTCAATACCCTAGTTAGTAGTTCTTTGATGCTTGTGAATAAATTTTAAAGTAAGGAAGAACTATGCTTGGACCACCTCATTTGTCACTAGTTTTTGGTCGAAATGGGTCTTGAAATTGATAGACAACTCTACTCACTTAAACCGAATTTTGACATTTAATTATCATGCTTGCACTGAAAGTAAATTCATGGGTTTAAAATACTTAAACATTCTTATCCACTTTGCCACCCTTTTGCTAGCTCAAGTAGCACTCCTACCATAACCAACCTCCTTTGAAGCCAATTGTTCTTGTGTGATTACTTGTGAGGCCTTTATTTCGATTGAGCTTAGCATAAAGTGTTAGGTTGAGATGACAAGTCTAGGCTTTCATGAAGATTCTAGCCTCGCATTTTGGGGCTACCTTTAGGCTTAGGATTTGGGAGATGTTGGCTGTGGTACCATTTGAAGTTGGGTGGAAAAGTTTGGAAAGAAAGAAGTGATGAATAAGGGCTTAGTGAAAATAATGAGATGAATGGTTTGAAATGGAGAGTCTTGTGGTTAAAAAAGAATATGTCAAGGTTAAAAATGCTAGGTGGTCTTAAGTAAAAGAAAAGGAAATCAAAAGAGCCAAAAAGGGCCAAAGAAAAAAATATATATAAGAAGGCTACCTAGAGATAAGAAGAAGAGCTAAGTTAATGAGAAAAGACCACTCCATTCACCGATAATAATAGGTTGAAGAAGTTTCCCTTAGAGCATTAAAAGGAAAAAAAAATGTGTTTGAAATTCAAAGGGTTTAGCAAAGAACAAAGCGCCTTGGAAAAAGGGTAAATTCTAGAGGGTTGATTGAGCAAAAAATGAATGAGAGGGGTGTAGGATAATTGATAGCAATTGGGTAGATGAAAGTCTATTCTTGTATGCATCACTTGTCTCTTACCCTTAGCATTATGCATGTGATTCAATCTTTTTGAGTGTTACCCTTGTTTAAAAGCAAAGCCGGATGCATTGAGATCACTTTTATCTCCCAGTCCTTGAGCCAAATGAATTTACTTGCCTTGCAATGTCATTATTCACGGTTTCATACTTAATGAATGTTAAAGAGTTGGTTTGATAGGGAGGCTTGTTTAGATTGAATTCTTAGAGCACTTGAATGTTGAGATGGGCATAACTAACTCTTTTGAAGTAGGATAGATTCACATGCATCTTAGAATTAAGAACTAGGATATTGAGTTGATTATTATTGTTAGCAATCTTGGATATTGAGCTCCCTCTTTTAAACCTCTCTCCCTAGTTTGAGTTTTGTTTGCTTGAGGGCAAGCAAAAGGCAAGTTTGGGGGAGTTTATATACTCATATATTTCATACATTTAGTTTGCATTTAGGACATAATTGCATTCATATTGCATTCATACTTAGAGAAATTGTAACTTTTGTTTCATTTTAGGTTATAAGACACTTTGCATTAGCGTTTGCATATTTCTTGCATTCTTGCATCATATTCAGGTTGTTTTGGATACACTGGAGCTATGGAGGGTGCGTGCATATGCTAAGTATCAAAATGGAGCTTATGGATACTTGGAATAACTGATATACTCTTATATTTCGCACATTTAGCTTGCATTTAGGATAGGTTTTCATCTATAAATCCTGCATTATAGCTTAGTTTGCATCATTTACAACATTTTAGGTCCTAGAACTCCTTGCATTAGCGTTTGCATAGTTTCTTGCATATTTGAATACTTTTCAGGTTGTTTGGTACCTGAAGCTTTGGAATCTATGCTGGAGATTGATGAATGTTCGATAGGATAGCTTAGGAGTTCGTGGAAGCACCAAGAAGGACTCGCACAAGGAGAATGAAGCTGAGATCGAGGAGCAGATCGGACCAAAGGACTCGATCTAGATGAGATCGAGTAGATGATCGAGTAGCTGACCAGATCAGTCGGGAGATCGAGTAAGAAGATCAACTGAGGCGAAACGTTCGCATGGACGGCAAGGAGATCGAGTAGGGAGATCGACCAGAGCTACTCGACAAACTCCAGATCGACCTGAGAGATCGACTGCCGAGCCCGATCTCTGACGCCTGGCGCCGCCTTATCCTCTTGTTTCTTGCTTTATGCTTTTTGATTTTTATGTTTTTGTGAGGGACCACTTTTGAGATGACAGCTAATCCTTTTGGGATAAGCAAGAATATTCTCATTGTGATCATCTTCATCCTTGAGACAGAGACATATTTTCTCTCAAGCTTTTCATGTTTTAAGTTTTCTTCTTTAGAGAAAAACCTTGTACTTCTTGATTTCAATCCAAGTATTTCTAGTTTTTTATTGCATCAATCTTCTTTTCTGCTTAATCCGAACATGCTGAATCTCTCAAAACTTATGTTTGTGAGTGGTTCAATCATGAGGAGTGAGTAATCCTCCTTGGTTTTGTGTTTGGGGTGATTAAGGGGGTTTAAAGGTTTGAGCTTTGGTTCTCTTTAGTTTTTAACAAAAATCTCTTCTTGGATTTGGGNGAACATGTTGAATCTCTCAAAACTTATGTTTGTGAGTGGTTCGATCATGAGGAGTGAGTAATCCTCCTTGGTTTTGTGTTTGGGGTGATTAAGGGGGTTTAAAGGTTTGAGCTTTGGTTCTCTTTAGTTTTTAACAAAAATCTCTTGGATTTGGGGGTTTAAGGCAAGAGGATCTTGAGAAAGACCTCTATGATTCCAGGGATTTCCTGTTCCTAGAAAGTTCTAGGGAACCCCTTAAAACCAAATCCAAAACATTAAACCATCCCTTCCTACACACCATAGATGCGAGGGGGGTTAGTGAGACCATTGTTTGAGATCTAAACATCATGTTTCTGGCTTCTTCTTTCCACCACGATCAATGAGTTAGGAGGAAGGAGTGAGAAAAGGTTTTACACCACAAACCATGGGTACAACTAGATTAGCTTCTCAAGGTTTAGAGAGAGCTCATAAGATATGAGTAGATCCATTCTTATAAAATCCAAAGATTCGAATTTGAACCCCTTTAAGCATGATCCCCAAACACAAATCCTTCCTTAGTTTTTAAAAACCCAAAAGAAATTTCCTTTAGTTCAAAGTCTTGATCTCTTAGTTTAAAATCCATTTAGTAGTCTTTTTCTTGCTTAATAGTTTTATAAATTCGAGACTAGTATTTTTGCATTAGCTAGTATTTTAGAAATTCCCAAGTTGTGTATTTCGCATTCTGGTAAAATTTCAGGGTCATTAGAATTTTCTTTCTAGTTTTTAAAAATCCTTTGCCTTAGCTAGATTTTCTCTGTTTTGTCACATATTGGATTTCGATTTTCTAAAACTAGTAGTAGCTTGTTTAAAATCCTTAGAAGTCTTTAGTTATCTAGTAGAGAACCCTCCTGAGTTTTTAAAATAGTTTTCCAAGCATTTCAGTAGTTGCAATTATTTTATTTCGGATGTTCAACCAATTATTCGGATTTCACTTAGATTCACATAAAGCTTGTGTATTCTTAGTATTGTTCAACCCCAATTTGGATTGACCCTTAAGTATTGCAATGACATTAGCATGCTAAGATTTTGTTTAACCTGCCAAAAAGTTGAGTTCTCAAATGGCGCCGTTGCCAAATTTTGGGATTGTTTGAACCTATTAGGATTTCAAGTTTAGTGGTGACTAAGTTTTTCTTTCTTTTAATTTTGTTGATACTGATTTCTCTTTCTTGCTACTTGTAATCTCAGGTACATGAACCTGCGTTCTAAAGGAGACAACAATCTGTTACAACTTTTGGACAACATTCATCTACTTGGGAGTGCACGGTTAAGAAGAGAGAAGGAACAAGAGCAAGCTTGTGAGGAAACAGAGCATCCGGGTATTGTTGAGCAAGCCATGGCTGATCAAGACCAGGAAGAGGTTCGTCCACAACATGCTCCAGATGGTAGGGGTAAAGGAAACCCTCACCACACTCAGAGGATGCCAAGAATCATTGGTGCGGGTGATGCACCAAACACTCACACAAATAGATTTGGTATCACACCGCCAGCTGTCCAAAACAATAACTTTGAAATCAAGCCAGGCATCATTTCAATGGTTCAAAATAGCAAGTTACACGGCCTTGCATTGGAGGATCCTCTAGAGCACTTGGACAACTTTGAACAAGTTTGCGGAATGATCAAGATCAATGGCATCTCCGAAGACAACATCAAACTTCGGTTGTTCCCTTTCTCACTTGGGGACAAGGCTCGCCATTGCGAGAAGACCCTTCCACAAGGAATTATTACTTCATGGGATGATTGCAAGAAAGCTTTCTTGTCCAAGTTTTTCTCCTCCACAAGGACCGCAAGACTTAGAAGTGAGATTAGCGGTTTTGCCCAAAGGCATAATGAAACCTTCAGTGAGGCAATGGAGCGATTCAAGGACTATACCATAGCTTATCCTCACCACGGTTTCTCAGAAGAGACCCTCCTCAGCACAATCTACCGAGGTGCATTGCCAAAGATCCGCTTGCTACTAGATACCGCAAGCAAAGGGAACTTCTTAGGCCAAGAGGTAACCGAAGGCATGGAGTTGATAGAGAACTTGGCATTGAGTGATGGTAACTACTCTGAAGACTATGACCGAGCACCAAGGGGTACAGAGCTGGATTCGCACAAGAAGGAACTCAAGTCACTTCATGAAAAGATCGACAAGATGATGCTCCAAAATCAGAAACATGTTCACTTTGTTGAAGAAGGCTCGAATGTGTTTGAGGAAGGAACTCAAGAAGAGTTTGAAGAAGGAAACTGGGTAGACTACAACAAGCCAATAACAACCTCTCATACCGAAACACAAATGTGGAAAAACCAAAGGACCAAGTCTACCCTCCAACACAAGGAAAACAGTTTGTTCCTTTCAACAAAGGAGACTTCGTGCAGAACAGTGGCTATCAAGGGCCAAGACAAGGCAACTTCCAAGGTCAACAGCAGCAAGGGAACACCACCAGGTTATGCCCCTCAACAGCAGCAAGTGCAGGCTCCACCACAAAATCCGATACAAGCAATGTTCCAACAGTTTCTACAAGGGCAGGCATCTAACAACCAGAAGTTTGTTGATATGAACAACAGGCTAGATTCATCTCTCACTGAGGTATCTACACAGATAACCAACATCAACAACAGGCTTCGTCAGTTGGAGAAAGGAAAGGCCTCTTCTAGCGGCCAAGTTAGCCTACCCGGGAAAAGTGAAACAAATCCAAAGGAGTATGCAAATGCTATAACTCTAAGGAGTGGCAAGGAGTTAGCACCACGGTCTGGAGTACAAAACAATGAGGATATTGTGGTTCAAGAGCGGGGGAATGATCAAGAGATCACCTTTGAAAATGTCTACATTGCAAGGCCAAAGAAAGGGAAAGAAGCGGTTTTGGAGAAAAAGGATGAGGAAGTTAGCAAAAAGGAACAAGCTTTCATTCCTCCACCATACAAACCCAAGCTTCCCTTCCCTGGACGTTTCAAGAAGCAGTTGATTGAGAAGCAAAGAGCCTTGCTTGAAAAACATTTGAGAAACGTAGAGTTGAAGGTACCATTTGTTGATTGCTTAGCTATGATGCCGAAGTGGGCTAAGTTCTTGAAAGACACACTGGCCAAAAAAGTAAAAGACAGCGAGGATATCTCAGCTATTAGCCACGCGTGTAATGTGGTCACACACAAGGAGGAAGTTCCAACGAAGCTCGGAGATCCCGGATCTTTCACACTCCCATGCGCAATAGGGCATTTGAAGTTTGAAAACAGCCTTTGTGACTTGGGAGCAAGCATTAATCTGATGTCTTACTCCACTGCAATGAAGCTGGGTCTCACAAACTTCAAGGAATGCAATATGTCCCTAGTCCTAGACGATAGAAGCACGCGGTCACCAAAGGGAGTGCTTGAAGATCTCCCTTTAAAACTCAATGGTATCACCGTTCCTTCGGACTTTGTTGTCTTGGAAATGGATGAGGAGGATGAAGACCCCCTTGTATTGGGAAGGCCACTCTTGGCTACAGCGGGGGCTGTGACCGATGTGAAGCACGGAAAGATTTTCCTACACTTGGGAAAGGGCGCAAAGTTTGAATTCACTACAAGGGATGGCTTGAAAAAGCCGACTATCAACGGTCAAGCTTTTCAAGTTGGCATCACGAAAAGGGTGGATCCAGAGGAGGAGGAAACTTCCTAATAGACAGAGGAGGTCATACTATGAAAGAGGGTCATTATGAAGCCGACTCACTTAGGAAGAAGGCGCAACCCATTGCCTTGAAGAGCAAGGATGAGATTGAATGGGGTTCTTGTTTCTCGGTCTCCACGAGGGAAATGATCAGTCTTAAAGACAACAGAGGAGGGAAAGAGGAACCACATCAGAAAGGTCTGCTGGAACTTATCAGTTTTGAGAAGGAGGAAGCTCACCCGGAGATAGTACCAAGGGAGAGAAAGATAAGGAGGAATACTCTCAAGTTTCTCTTTGAGGCTGATAAGAAAGGATCTGGATAAAACCGACCACCACCTGACACTTTGAGCTTGCATCCATTGGAGCTCAAGGATGACTCCATACTCTTGCAAGGTCAAGAGTAAAGGTGATGCGAAACCGTTCGCAAGGGCAAGGTTTCTACTTCCGCATGATTTGATCGGGAGAGACAAAGGCACAGTAATAGAAATGCTGAACACCATCTACACTGTGGAGATTCAGCCAGGGATAAGCTCTACCACGTCCATCCCCACTCCAACCGACCGGGCTCCACGCTAAGGGAGTAAGAAAAGTCGAGCTAAACGACGTTAAACAAAAGCGCACTTGGGAGGCAATCCCATGACTATCCTTGTATATATTTCTCTTTCAATTTTATGCTTTTATGTTTATGTTCTCAGGCAAGAAGAGTTAGAAACCAGGAATCATAATCTTGAATCAGCCAAATGGCAAGGAAGGGGGAAAATAGTAGATAGATCGAGTGACAGATCGACCTAGTACGGCTCGATCTTTGCAAGATCGGGTTAGAAAATCGAGAGATCTCACTCGATCAAGGAAGGATCGAGTAGGACGATCGAGTGCAACAGTCGATTTCGAGAGGATGACCCACCCACGTGTTAACACTGCACTTAAGATCGGGGTGTAGATCGACTGAGTCACTCGATCTCCGTCAGAGTCAACATCACGATCGAGTTAGAAGATCGATCTGCGGCTCGATTCAATACAGATCGAGCTCCAGATCGAGTAAGCCGATCGATCGCGGACGAAACAGGCATGAGATCGAGGTCCAGATCGACCATTGTGACTCGATCTCATGCCGAGGTAAGTTTTCAAATTTCACACTCTTTCTCTTACCCTCCAATTTTGAATTTGAATCTTGGTCAAGGCCGACACCTTTGACCATTGTGGTTGAGCTTTGACCACGATTCACGAGATTGCTTACATGTGCATTATCCCAAGAATTTTTGTCTCTCACCCCTTATAAAGACCTTACCTTCACACTCTTCTCATTTGTATTTCAAATTCATTTTCTGAAAATTCTTTATTAAGAAGAGTGCGATTCGTGTTTTGGCAAGGGCTTTTCTTCCATAATCCTTGTAGCAATTTTCTTAAGGTATTTTGATATTATTGTTGAAATTGCTAATTGTTAGAATAGTGGAGGTTGGGTGTTGAGATTTTATTTTCTTTAAAGGGTATCTAAGATTTAGGGGATATTCTGAAAAATCTCTTGTGGTTAAGCTAAAACATCATCTAAATCTAAGATCATCTCTTCTATTAATCACAAAATCTTGGGAAAATTGCCTAATGTTTAATTCCTTGATCATCATCTTGATATATACCCTCTCCTTATTCTTCTTGCGAGCTTTTAATTTTCAGGTACAATGGCGTCGACGTTTGGCTACTCACCACAAGCGGGACTCTTGGTGTGGACCGAAGAAGAGAAGAGAACTCGCATGCGGCTCAAGAATTGGAGTTTCGGACTGACAAGATTTGCAAGTCGGACGTTCTTGGATGGCATTGGACTACTCGGTCCCCTTGATGAGTTACTCGACAACATGGAGCTCGGCATGTTGGCTACCATGGACTGTCCGACCTATCCGGAGGTGACTTTGCATTTCCTATCCACAATGGAATTTGCATACGACGACCCGAGATCACCAACTCCTCTAATGGGACACATGACGTTCAAAGTCCGGGGAAATGTTTTCCACCTAACCGCTGCGGACATCTGCGAAGCTTACCAGCTTAATCCCGATGCCTCTCTAGTCGAATTCCCGCAGTTTGAGTCGGCCAAGGCATTGTGGAACTTAATCGGTGAAGGAGACCTTAGGAGCGACGAATCCAAAATAGAAGAGACTAGGAATCCCTTGCTTCGATACACGCTGCAGCTCCTTACTAACACCATCGCGGGGAAGGTATGGGATTCAACAGTGGGAGAGAAGGAGCTTAGCTTTCTCTATGAGGGCGTGAAGGAAGTCTTATGGGACGAGGGGTGGATCACGGGCAACGACGAAGACCCGGTGGATGATAACTACGGCCAAGATATCAATTACGGATGCATCATAGCTGCCTCGTTGGTGGGATACAAGGAGATGGTCTGAAGGTCAAGATCATGTCCCATCGACATAGGGGGATTTCTAACTCCCCTTTTCGAGAAAGCGGTAGTGAACCTCTCATTCTTTCACGCATGCACCGAGAGGGCATACATGGATCATGCATACATGCTCGCCAAGGGTTTCTTTGGACCCCCACCAACTCCAAACACGTTCGCTTATTACTTCAAGAATAAGCAAAACAGGAGAAAGGCTTGCATCCTCCCAAGCCCCCACGATATGCTAACCAACAGTCTAAAAGGACTAGAGTTCCTACCCCCGGATGATGAGTGCTACATGGCCATTGGAAGCACAGCAACAATCCCCATCTCCATAGACTCTTCCTCACCAAACTCCTCCTCCACTTCACAGGACTGAGGTACCCAAACACCAACCCTTGTTTATACCACGCATTTTTAGTCTTGTTTTCTTTTGCATTGTGTGTTTGCTTTCTCTTGGACTTGTGTGACACCGAGATGTTGTCATTCAAGTTTGGAGGAGAGTATTTGTGCTTAACATGTTTTTATTTTGATCTTATTTTGTGTTTGCATCCTTGAGTCTCATGTAAGTGCATAAAAAAAATCAGAAAAATTTGAAAAAAAAAGAAAACAAAAATTTCAAAAACATTCATGTAGTTTGCATTTAAATTTTTGGATTGAGTCTAGAATTTTATCATTTAGGATGTTTGCATATGCATAAGGAGCAATGATGAGCAAAATCCTTATAGATTGTTAGACTTTTGTAATCAATTCAACACCCTAGTTAGTAGTTCTCTAATGCTTTTGAATACATTCAAAATTTAGGAAGAACCATGCTTGGACCACCTCAATTGTCACTAGATTTTGGTTGAAATGGGTCCTGAAATTGATAGCCAACTCTAATTATTAAAACCGAGTTTGGACTTATAATTATCATGCTTGCATTGGAAGTGAATTCATGGATTAAAAAACTTGAGCTTTCTTACTCACTTTGCCACCCTCTTGCTAGCTCAAGTAGAACCCCTACCAAACCTTACCTCCTTTGAAGCCAATTGTTCTTGTGTGATTCCTTGTGAGGCCTTTATTTTGATTGAACCTAGCATAAAGTGTTGGGTTTGTGAGGACAAGTATGGGTTTTCATGTAGATTCTAGCCTTGCATCTTGAGGCTAGCTTTAGGCTTAGGATTTGGGGGTTTGATTGGCTGTGGTTCGGCAAGAATAAGGGGAAAACATGGTTTGAAATGGAGAGTCTAAGTTTGTAAAGAAAGAATAGCTCTAAGTAAAAAGAAAATTTTGTTTGCAAGGTGGTCTTAAGAAATTAAAAGAGCCAAAAGGCCAAAGAAAAAAAATAATACAAGGATGCCAAGATATTAAAAAAAAAAAAAGAGAGCTAAGTTGTTATGTAGACTACTCCATTTGCCTAAGTTAAAGAAATTCCCCTTAGTACTTTAAAAGAAAGAAATGTATTTTCAATTCAAAAAGTTTTAGCAAGGCATAAAAAGCCTTGGGAAAGGGTAGATTCTAGAGGGTTGAGTGAGCAAAAAGATAAATGAGAGAGGTATAGGATCATTGATAGCATTTCGGGTAGATGAAAGTCTATGCTTGTATGCATCACTTGTTTCTTACCTTTAGCATTATGCATATGATTCAATATTTCTTGAGTGTCACCCCTACTTAAATGCAAAACCGGATGAATTGAGATCATTCTTATCTCAAAGCCCAGTCCCTAGAACCAAATGAATTTACTTTCCTTGCAATGTCATGATTCACGGTTAAAAGCTTAATGAATGTTAAAGAGTGGGTTTGATAGGAGGCTTGTTTTGATTGAAATCATAGTGCAAATGAATGTTGAAATGGGCATGGCTAACTCTTACTAAGTAGAATGATTCACCTGCACTTTAGAACTAATAACTAGGATGTTGAGTTGATTATTATTGTTTACAATATTGGATGTTGAGCTCCCACCTTCAAACCTCTCTCCCTTATTAGTCTTTGTTTGCTTGAGGACAAGCAAAAAGGCAAGTTTGGGGGAGTTGATATACTCTTATATTTCGCACATTTAGCTTGCATTTAGGATAGGTTTTCATCTATAAATCCTGCATTATAGCTTAGTTTGCATCATTTACAACATTTTAGGTCCTAGAACTCCTTGCATTAGCATNTCACAGATCAGTCGGGAGATTGAGTAGGAAGATCAACTGAGGCGAAACGTTCGCATGGACGGTAAGGAGATCGAGTAGGGAGATCGACCAAGCTACTCAACCAACTCCAGATCGACCCGAGAGATCGACCCGAGAGATCGACTGCCGAGCCCGATCTCTGACGCCAGGCGCCGCCTTATCCTCTTGTTTCTTGCTTTATGCTTTTTGCTTTTTGTGTTTTTGTGAGGGACCACTTTTGAGATGACAGCTAATCCTTTTGGGATCAAGCAAGAATATTCTCATTGTGATCATCTTCATCCTTGAGACAGAGACATATTTTCTCTCAAGCTTTTCATGTTTTAAGTTTTCTTCTTTAGAGAAAAACCTTGTACTTCTTGATTTCAATCCAAGTATTTCTAGTTTTTTATTGCATCAATCTTCTTTTCTTCTTAATCAGAACATGTTGAATCTCTCAAAACTTATGTTTGTGAGTGGTTCAATCATGAGGAGTGAGTAATCCTCCTTGGTTTTGTGTTTGGGG
Organism: Alliaria petiolata; assembly: GCA_020283515.1. Taxonomy (NCBI): domain Eukaryota; kingdom Viridiplantae; phylum Streptophyta; class Magnoliopsida; order Brassicales; family Brassicaceae; genus Alliaria; species Alliaria petiolata. The sequence continues at coordinate 432,960,587 of JAHZTW010000001.1, forward strand.
TGATTAAGGGGGTTTAAAGGTTTGAGCTTTGGTTCTCTTTAGTTTTTAACAAAAATCTCTTCTTGGATTTGGCGGTCTAAGGCAAGAGGATCTTGAGAAAAACCTCTATGATTCCAGGGATTTCCTGTTGTTAGAAAGTTCTAGGGAACCCCTTAAAACCAAATCCAAGACATTAACCCATCCCTTCCTGGGGGGGGGGGGTAAGTGAGACCATTGTTTGAGATCTAAACATCATGTTTCTGGCTTCTTCTTTCCACCACGATCAATGGGTTAGGAGGAAGGAGTGAGAAAAGGTTTTACACCACAAACCATGGGTAAAACTAGATTAGCTTCTCAAGGTTTAGAGAAAGCTCATAAGATATGAGTAGATCCATTCTTATAAAATCCAAAGATTAGAATTTGAACCCCTTTAAGCATGATTAAGGTACCAATTCTAACCATTGTAAATACCATCTAGCTTTTATTTTCTTTGTGTTTTGCATTGTTGAAATCATCTCCAAGCTTGGATTATACAAGAGACTGTGTAATTTAAGTTTGGGGGAGTATGGTATTTAACTTTGTGTTTTGTGAATCTTATTTTTCTTTCTCATGCATATTGAGTCTCATGCATACATCTAAGGTATAGAAAAACCAAAAAAAAAATGAAAAAAATTTCAAAAATTTCAAAAAAATAGCATGTAGTTGCATTTGCATTTGTTATATAAATAGGATTGAGTCTAGTTATCATATAGGATTGCATTCTTGCATAGGGGACAATGATGATTTTTCCTTGTAAGGTGTTTAACTCATGAATTAGTTCAAGGCCCTAGTTATTAGTTGTTTTATGCTTTGTGTGCAAATTTTGAAAGTTAAAGTTGAACCCTACTTGGACCTCACCATTTGCAACTTAAGTTTTAATTGAAGTAAGCTTTGAATAGCAGCCAACTCTATTGAACTTGAACCTAATTTGAACAAGTAATTGTCATGGTTATGCATTGCTAGAAAATTTGTGGATACCATATACATATCTGGGTTATCTTCTTTCCTTTTACCACTCTTGTTAACCCAAATAGCCGACTCTCATCTTTAGAGCGGTTGAAAACGAATTTCCCAAACTAAGCTTCCTTGAAACCTCTTCCTTATTGAGTGCATTAGGCCTTTTTCATCTTGTGAACTTAGCAAAAAGTGTTGAGTTTAGAGCGACAAGGATAGGCTTTCATGTAGCTAGCTCGAAAATAATGAGCTAGTTGATAGGATAGGATTCTTGGGTGGGGATTTTGATTTGATATTTGATTGAGAACAAGTGATTTGGGCGAAGTTGTGGTGGTGAAAGGGGGAAAACGAAAATATTTGGAACAAGTGTTGGCAATGTATAAAATGCTCTAAGTGTTAAGAAAAGAAAAGAAAAGAAATCCTCTAGAAAAGTAAAGTAAGAGAGCCAAGAAAAAGAAAAAAATATGGCTAAGTTGTTATGGAAAGAGGATAGCAAGTTGTAATTGAAAAGAGAAAGAGCTTGAAGTAAAAGTGTGCCAACACTTGTGGTTGTAGAAGATGTTTTCCCAAAGTATTTGAAAGAAGGAATGGGAGAAAATGGTTTGAGCTTATGGGTTTGGCAAATTGCCTTGTAATGGGTAGCTTAGGGTGGATTTGGTGAGTGAGCTTAAAAGAAAAAATGAGAGTAAGAACAATTGTGTTACAAAGGGTAGATGGAAGTTTGTCCTTGTATGCATAGGTTGCTTTTTACTCTTAGCATTTTGCCAAAGTTCACATGTTCATAGAGGGATCCCTTGCAATGGAACCCCATGAAGTTGAGATCATTTTTATCTCAAAACCATACCCCAAAAACCAAACAAGTCTTCTAGCAATGTATGATTCATGATCCATGGTTACTACTTAATGAATGTTAAAGAGTTGGTGAAAATGAATGCTTGTGTAGGTTAAGGCATGGGTTCACTTGAAAGAGTATGGGTATGACTAGACCTTTTGGAGTAGAAGTTTGCATAAAGAGCATCCTAGAACTACTAACTAGGACCATTGAATTGATTCATTTGCTAAGCACCTTTGGATATGAGTCCCCACTTTCAAACCTCTCTCCTTAGCTTGTGTTTTATTTGCTTGTGGACAAGCAAAAGGCAAGTTTGGGGGAGTTGATATGTCTGTATTTTGCATCATTTTAGCATCCATATAGTGTAGGTATCATCATTTTAGAGTCTAATATAGCATCATAGTGTTGCATTTGATCATTTAGAGTCCTAGTGTGTTCTTGCATGGTTCTTTGCATGTTTTGCTGCATTTGCGACCTTAATTAGGTAAAAGGACGCTTGGGAGTTGAGGATGGACTTGGAGAATGATGCATACCACTTGGAGGGACAAGAAACAACAAAAAAGATGAAGAAGAGGATTTCTGGCAACAGATCGACGAACCAGATCGACGAAGCTCATCGATCCAGATTTCCAGGAGCACAGATCGACAAGCCAGATCGACGTACCACACCGGACCAGAAGCCATGACCAAGAGCACGGATCGACGAAGAGGATCGACGTAGCCTCGTCGATCCAGATTTCCAGGAGCACAGATCGACGAGCTAGATCGACGTACCACACCGGACCAGAAGCCATGACCAAGAGCACGGATCGACGAAGAGGATCGACGAGTCGTCGATCCGTTTTTAAAAAGGGTCGGATCGACGTACTGGATCGATGAACACGTCGATCCGACCCCAGACGAATTCTTTTTCTTCATTTTCATGGGTCCCCCTATAAATACTCTTTAGACCTAGTTTTTATTCTAAGTCTTTTTCTGATTAGTCTTGTCAAGAACTTTTAGCCTCTTTTGGCAAATACTATGTTTATGCTTTGAATTTTGAGTTTAATGCAATATCCCTTTTAGATTTCTTGTTTAATCCTTCTCTAATCATGTTTTGCTTATCTTCTCTCTTTGATTTGATGGGCTTAATCATGATTAGTGAGTAGTTTTCTTAGAAGCTTAGGGATGGGTTAGATTAGGGATTCTAATGGTTCAATCTTGCAATCTAGGTTAGATTCTTTCATCTCTCTTCCTAATAAGTGATTCCTAATGTCAAATAGCTAATCTTTGCTAATTTGGATCATAGGCATTTCATCCACCCACCAAGTGTTTGATGAAATGCTTGAACCAACTTATTAGGAGATTTACATTCCTAGCCTAACACATCATTAGTTGTCTAGGGTGTTTATCATGCTATTTAGACTTGAAATTAATGCTTGCTAATTATTCTAATGCTAAAACATCATTAGTTCATTAGGGTGATTAGTAAAGGGATTATTACCACACATCATGGATTAGTCTTTAATTAGTGTTCTAGGCATAGAGATGGCTTTATTAGTTGCTTAAATGATTGAAAGGTTGTCCATTTAGTTTAAAAAATCAATGATTCCATCCCTAAGTTTCGTTTTAGTTAATTTGATAATCTTGATTAGTAGTTAATCTCTTGTTTAGTGCTTAATTAGTAGTGATTAAGGCTTATTTTGATATTATTGCTCTAGTAGTGTCTCTATTAGTTTATGCTTAGCTTTTAATACTTGCTTGCTACTTAAATTATCAATTTAGCTTAGCTTAAAAAAAACTTTGTATTCCTATTGCATCACCCAAGATGGATTGATACCTCAAGTATTGCAATGACATGAGCAATTGAGGAATTGCTTACAAGAGCAAAAACTCTTGTATCAATTAGTTACAATTTCCTTGAAATTTAAGTCTACGGCTGCTATAAATTTAAGTCTACCTCTGCTAGAAATTTAAGTGTAACTTAGCTAGAAATTTATGTCTGCCATTTTCTTGAAATTTAAGTCTACCCCTGCTAGAAATTTAAGTCTACCTCCGCTAGAAATTTAAGTCTACCATTCCCTTAAATTTAAGTCTACCTCTGCTAGACACTTAAGTCTACCTCCACCAGAAATTTAAGTCTACCATTCCCTTTCATTTAAGTATACCTCCGCTAGAAATTTAAGTATATTTCTGCTTAAAATTTAAGTCTACCATTCATTATACATTAAATGTATCATAGCTTGCTTGATAACCACCTGTATTCTTCACTAGGCCAAATTTCTTTAGGTGTCATCAATGTTAAATAGAATTCGACATCTGCATAAGACTCATCGAATGGCCTCTCCCTAAAACAAAAATAAAGCAAAGTGAGAACGATGTTTTCATTAGAAATTTTTTCATAAATAGAAGCTTAAAAGGTCTTACAAATCTTCCTTGATGTAATGGAGCAAAGCGTCTAGTTTATTCCGCTCTACTTCCTCAAATAGATCGTACATAGCAGAGGATGGAGTTACACCGGCCATTTTTCTTCTCACCACGGAACTTTCCGCGTAAGGTGAGATTTGAGTGGAAGCAAGGGTGCGCCCCCTTCCCCTTCGGATGGGTTGTTGTTCAATTTTTGTCGATAATGCCTTTAGCTTATCCAAAACATTCATAAAATCTCCTTCATCTTCATCAACCAATTCTGGAATCTTGAATTTTGCTTTACCTCCTACTTGAGGTGTCACTTTGTTGGTTTTTCTCAAAACGTTTTCCTTTTATATTCCCTTTGAAATTGGTTTCACTATCGGCTCATGCACTTCCCTTTTCATTTTTTTTACTTTCTTCCCTTACGAATTGGGGTTTTTTTTATCCACCCTTGATATTGGAAACTCACGATCCGATGTAGCCTGCACCTCTAAAATCCATGACTGCAGTCGAGGACAACCCAATTAGTATGGGAAATCATCAATTTTTAAAAAGCCTACCGATTCATGACAATTAGTACGCGAATAAGATACAAATAGAAGGACCATTTTAAAAAGTCTATAATTGGGACAATATTACATCATCTACCATACTTTAAGTCTACCGTCGCGCTAATTACATCTAAAAGTACAATACCAAGAAATACAATAATAACATGTCCAAACTCCAAAAACAAATTGCAACATGTTATCCCGCTTAAACAGCCCATGTTCTAAGTAAACGTGGCCGTCGAAGTAACTTACCAAAATTACAATTACTAGAAAAGAGACTTGCGTACCGGAGCCTTTTTAACTGATTGAGCTGCATTGGATTCTTCATCTTCCGCTTCTTGCTCCATCATGTGATTGTCTCCTCCCACAATCGGTATCTCATGGTTCCCCCCCCCCCCCATTTTAGTAATCTTATTTTCTATTGCCTCAACTTTAGAAAATAATTGTTGAATGACCTTTAACAGCTCCCTCCTTCCTGCCATTTCGTTCGGTTCATCGCCCTTCCGACTACTGTTTTCCTTGTCCCCAAGGTTGTCTTTCTCGTTCTGCATATAAACACCAAGCACCATATCAGAATCTTCGACCTCTTGGCCTATATAACTTTCCTCGGTCTGTGTTTCCATCATCTTTTCCTTTCTCTTCATCTTCCCCTTCCTCCTCTCTTTTCTCTTCTTCTCAATAATGTTGTCTTTTTCGGACGATTCTGATTCAGACTTTTTCTTCTTCTTCTTTTCCCCACCTGAACAACCATCGTTCTTTGCCTTTAGCTTTTTCTGTTTTGGTTGATCCTCAAAATCATCACTTTCCTCTAGGTTCTCCTTCTCCCTCTCCGTCTTCTTCTCCTTCTTCCTCTTCCCCGTCTTGTTCTTCTCTTTTTTGTCCTTCTTGTTCTCCCTCTTCTTCCTTTTCTTCTCCTTCTTTGATTCGTTAACAACCGGCTCGGCAACTTCCCATGATGTCACATCCAAGCATCAATCCAGAATGTCGGTTATCATATCAAGAAGCTTAGGATCGACTATTGGATCACCCTATTCATCGAGCCAAAAAGGATAAATCTCCTCCCTTGGCACCTCCGCCAGTATATGTCACACCCGAATCTACACACAAAGGGAATTAAAATTACATAAGTCTACCATATTAATGACATGATTTATATGTCTACCACTATTTCTGTCAGTTATAACTTTACCACCGTATAATCATTACATTTGTTATAGCGAGACATACCTTCTTGTCAGAATTTGCGCGTCTTTCCTCTTCCACAACTTTGTCGAGATTGTATTCGGCCCTAGTAGAACACCACCGAAGTAGAGAAAAAGCCAAAACACGTGGATACTCTTCTTCGCGACAAAAATTTTCCCCCAACATTGGAAGAGAATCAAAACCCCAAAGTAGCAAGGCATGGACACATCCATGCAAAACCCAACTATCTCCATCCAATGATGTAATATTCAAGGAGTACATAAATTCTTTAAACGAGTACCTACCCCACGGCTGACGCTCAAAAGCGTACTCATCCATAACTCTGCACAATCCAATGGGAGTCGACTGTTCCTATTAAGCCCCTATAATCCTACGTGCAATATGAATAGTAAGGCAACCTATTTCTTCTTCTCATATGTCCAAGTATTGCATATTTCAAATACATTAACTAAATCATGCCAATAAGGGCCTACCCCTACGTTGACATCCATCTCTGCCCAGAAATCACTGTGATCAATGTCCCAACTATCTACCACAATGGGTAACATTGGAGGCTTGTGATATGACCGAACTCGTGAAGCGAAAACCTCATTGGACGCCCGCCCACCAATATGCCCACATCTTATTTACCCTATCAACCGCAAGTTGGTTAGTAACCAAATTATGGACAGTCCTCACAGTCCAGATATAACGCTTTTGTGCAAGCTTCAACAACACTCCAACCTGAGAGTTGTTCATAATGTCATTCTATACCTCCTCTCCAACTTCGTCCAACATCAATCCAAAATAACCCAACTTGCAGTTATAATTCAAGCTCCTCTTAAGCAATGGAGATTCCAATGGAGATTCCTCCGGGGGATTCATTCACACTGGGTACTCCCGTGTTTCACCCGCATTACCGCTACAAGACGCCATCCCTAATTCTGCACATATGTAACACATCATTTTATCTTCCATCATGTCTAAACAAACCTACCAGCATGAAAAATCAACTCTACCATCATGTCCAAACAACTATACCATCAAGTACAAACAACTCTACCATCATGAATCTACCACGATGAACCAAAATAAAACATGTCTACTCTAAACAAAACAAACAAATCTTCCAACATATTATCAAAATTACTTAAATAAACCTACCATATGGAGAACGAGAACAAAAAAATAATATTGAAATCGTTCACAAATCTACCATTGCGACCGAGATATTTATCCCTACAATTTCACGAACCTGCCAAAATCTCACCGGAATTTATGTCTCCTTCACCAAATCGATTTTACTTCCCCGGATTTGAGGCCCGAATAGCACCGAAATCTGATAAACAAAATTTAGGGTTACACAAACTATTAACTCATTACTATGTAACCCATTCTCCCCCACACACCTTCGCCCTCTAAAACCCGAACCTCATCGATGATATAACTAACCTTCTCCTCCTCGAATATCCACTTAGTCGTCGCCGGAATCCAACCTCACTTTTTTGCTCCCAAAATTGCACATTCTATCGCCGTCGCGAGAGAGAACTAGGGTTCTTTATTCACCCAAACTTTTTCATTGTTTTCTAACCCGTACTTTTTTTTATATTTACCATGTCTTTTCTTTTTTTTCAGTGACATTTCTGTTATATCATAAACATTTTTTAAGGTTATAGTCTTTAGCTAATTTTTTAAGGTTATTCTAGTTAGTATCCCTTCCCACAAATGTACTCTTGTAATATCATATAAGAGTAGAATGAGTCTGAGTAATTTTCCCTTTTTTTTCTTCTTTTCTATAACAAGGTAAGATCAAGGAGAGGTTGCATTGCATCTACTTAGTCATGCTAGAGTTTAAAAGAGGAGCAAAGTTAGAAGTACCTCAAGCCCCTTGACGAGAAGTTTTGATTCATTAGGTGCAGATTCAACGCAATATCCTTCGAGTACTCGAGAGATTAGAACATTTTCCGTTGGAATGATCCACTCGCAGTGTTCAACTTAGTAAACCTTGCTTCTAAACCAATGAGAGAAGTCATTAAGGTTCCTTGTTCGAAGCGACTGGTACCTAGAAAAGTTCATAGTTTCCGACTAAAAGAAAAAAAGTTTTGACTCTATAAAATGACTCAATAAATGATGCATGTAACACCCCCGATCTGGCCTAGATCAGGGTGCAATCGGCCGGCCGCCCAACAATCAAACAAGAATATGAACGGCCAACCATCCGACCCGGACCAGACCGAAGATGCTACAAATGCGCACCCAGAAGCACAGTCCTAGGTTTCCAGAACAAATACAGAGACCCTAGACCAAACGTCCGAGCACGCTTACCTACCGAACATGACTCAAAGCTTTGCAACCCGAGGCATATCCGGTAGTTGGTTTATCCCGGGCAAGGACTAATACCACATGGAAGCTCAAGTATTTTCTCAAACATATTATTCATATCTTAGATTCCAAGTGTAACAAAATTACATATAGGTCTAGCTGGGAGCTTCGCGCTCAAAAGCTTACTATACATAATAAACACATACTTGATTTTACAAAAGGCATGCGAACTACACCAGCTTTACCTAAGCTCCTTCAGCCCGTAAGGTTTCCCTTTAATGGTTACCTGCAAAACAAGTAGAGGCGTGAGCAACTGTTTCGCTCAGTGAGTTTGGGTCCCCCTATATGTATAATCAATCCCCCATAAAAACCCAAAATAACAATTGATATGTCTATATTTTGCATCATTTTAACATTCATTTAGCATAGTTTTCTCATCATTTAGGAGTCTAATATAGCATCATAGTGTTGCATCGTATCATTTAGAGTCCTAAAGTGTTCTTGCATGATTCTTTGCATATTTTGTTGCATTTGGAACCTTAATCAGGTGAAAAGGACACTATGGAGGTGAGGATGGAGCTGGAGAATGATGCATACTACTTGGAGGGGCAAGAAGAAACAAAGAAGATGAAGGAGAAGACTTTTCGTGCTGGATCGACGAGGCAGATCGATGAGACATGCCGAACCAAATTCCCAGGACGTCGGATCAACGAGTCAGATCGACGAGACACGCCGAACCAAATTTCCAGGACGTCGGATCGACGAGCTGAATCGACGTGGGTTCGTCGAACCAAATTTCCAGGGCGTCGGATCGACGACTTGGATCGACGAACACGTCGATCCGACCCCAGACGATTTCTTTTTTTTTTCATTCTCATGGGTCCCCCTATAAATACTCTTTAGACCTAATTTTTATTCAAAGTCTTTTTCTGTTTAGTCTTGTCAAGAACTTTTTAACCTCTTTGGGCAAATACTTTGTTTAAGCTTAAATCTTTGAGTTAATGCAATATCTCTCTTAGATTTCTTGTTTAATCTTTCTCTAATCATGTTTTGCTTATCTTCTCTCTTTGATTTGATGGGCCTAATGATGATTAGTGAGTAGTTCTCTAGGAATTTAGGGATGGGTTAGATTAAGGATTTCTAATGGTTAAATCTTCCAATCTATGGTAGATTCTTTCATTTTCTCTTCTTATTAAGTAGTTCCTAATGCCAAATAGCTAATCTTTGCTATTTTGGATTATAGGCATTTCATCCACCCACCAAGTGTTTGATGAAATGCTTGAACCAATTTAAAAAGAGATTTACATTTCTAGCCTAAGACATTAGTTGTCTAGAGTGTTTATCATGCCAATTAGACTTGAATTTAATGCTTGTTGATTATCCAAATGCTAAAAATCATTAGTTCATTAGGGTGATTAAGAAAGGGATTAGTGCCACACATCTTGGTTTAATCTTGTTTAAGTGTTCTAGGCATAGAGTTAGCTTTATTAGTTGCTTAAATGATTGCAAGGTTGTCCATTTAGTTTCCCAAATCAATGATTCCATCCCTAGGTTTCGATTTAGTCAATTGATAATCTTGCTTAGTAGTAATCCTTGCTTAGTATCTTGATTAGTAGTGATTAAGGCTTAGTTTCATAGTATTGCTCTAGTAGTATCTCTTTTAGTTTGTGTTTAGCTTTCAATACTTGTTTGTGACTTGCTTTTATCATTTTAGCTTAGCTTAAACATAACTTTGTATTCCTATTGCATCATTTCCCAAGATGGATTGATACCTCAATATATTGCAATGATATGAGCAATTGAGGAATTGCTTGCCAGACCAAAAACTCTTGTATCAATTTGGCGCCGTTGCCATATTGGGATTGATCTTTAAGATTTGAGTTTAGTTTGAGACTAAATAATCCTTTTGTGTTTATTGACTATCTACTTTTTTCTAGATTTCAGTTTTCCTTGCATACATTTGAGGTCACAAGGGGACAATTTCCAAGGCTTTCAAGAGATTGATCAATTGGAAAGGGTTGCTAGACTAGCAAGGAGGGAAGCTGCAAGGGTAGAGAGGTTGAGAATGGAAGAACAACAAAGGGAACAAGCTCCACAATGAACATGGCGCAAGCACAAAGAGGGAATGGAAGCCCCTTACATGCGCCAAGGCAAGGGAGGACTATAGGGGCTGGAGATGCTCCAAATACACATCAAAATCGCTATGGTATCAATCCTCCACCAGTTCAAAACAATACTTTTGAAGTGAAGCCAGCTTTCATCTCTATGGTTCAACAAAACAAGTTCCATGGGTTGCCAATGGAGGATCCTCTAGATCACTTGGACAACTTTGGTAGAGTTTGTGGCTTATTCAAGATGAATGGTGTGAGTGAGGATGCCTTCAAGCTAAGACTATTTCATTTCTCTCTTGGGGATAGAGCAAGGCAATGGGAGAAAACTTTGCCTCAAGGTACAATTACTACATGGGATGAGTGCAAGAAAGCTTTCCTATCTAAGTTCATCTCAAACTCTAGGACCGCCAAGTTGAGGAATGAGATATCTAGCTTCACCCAAAAGTACAATGAGTCCTTCAATGAATCATGGGAAAGATTCAAGGGCTACACAATGCAATGCCCTCATCATGGCTTCACACAAGAGTCTCTACTAAGCCCCATCTATAGAGGTGTTCTACCAAAAGATAAGGATGCTTTTTGATACAGCTAGCAATGAGAACTTCTTGGGCAAAGATGTTGAAGATGGTTTGGAGCGTGTAGAGAATCTTGCCTTGAGTGATGGTAATTACAATGAAGATTATGATAGAGCTCCAAGGGAAAGTGAGTATGAGTCTACAAAAAAAGAGATGAAGTCTTTGCATGAAAAGATGGACAAGATTATGTCCTCAAACCAAAGGCATGTCCATTTTGTGGGTGAGAATCAAGAGGATTGTGATGCTCAAGAGGATTGTGATGCTCAATAAGGGTCTCAAGAGGGTGAAGAGGAGGTAAACTATGTGAGTGGACAAGGAGGCTACAACAACAACTACAACAACAACTATAAGGGAAACAACAATCTCTCTTGTAGGAGTACTAATGTAGCCAATCCTGAGGACCAAGTCTACCCTCAACAAAACTCTCAAGGAAAGCTCTTTGTGAATTTCAACAATCAACAAAAAGGTTTTATACAAAGGACTAACAACCAAGGAGGAAACCAAGGCAATTTTAGTGGGCAAAAGTATAATCAAGGTTCTCCACCAGGTTTTAATCAAAACTCTCAAGGTACTCCACAAGACCACATCCAACTTATGCTTCAGCAAATTCTTCAAGGTCAAGCCAATAGTGATGCTAATATGGGAAAGAAGATTGCTGAAATCAACACAAGGATGGATTCTTCACTAAATGAACTTGCTACTCAAATTGGAGGTCTCCAACAAAAGTTCAAGCAACTTGAGAAAGGCAAGGCTTCTAGCTCCAACTCTCAAGGTACTCTACCGGGAAAATGTGAGGCAAATCCCAAGGAATACATCAATGTCATTACTTTGAGAAGTGGAAAGGAGTTGCCTCCAAGGACAAGTCCTTTGATCAATGAGGACATTGAGATTCAAGATGGGGAGGATAGCTTTGAAAAAGATCAAGATGCTGTAACTTTTGATGATGTGTATATTGCAAAGAAGAGTAAGGAAGTGGTAAAGGAAAAGCCAAAGGAGGATGTGCACAAGAAAGAGCCAAGATTTGTTCCTCCACCTTACAAGCCTAAACTTCCTTTTCCCGAGAGGTTTAAGAAGCAATTGATGGAGAAATACAAGGCTTTGTTTGACAAGCAAATCAAAGACATTGAGCTCAAGATGCCTTTGGTTGATGCTTTTATGATGATTCCACAATATGCTAAGTTCTTGAAGGATACCGTGGCACAAAGGGCAAGAGACATCCAAGGAGTTATGCTAGTTTCTCAAGAGTGTAGTGCCATAATCCAAAGCAAGGATTAGGGATTTCTAATGGTTAAATCTTGCAATCTAGGGTAGATTCTTTCATTTTCTCTTCTTATTAAGTAGTTCCTAATGCCAAATAGCTAATCTTTCTGTTAATGCAATATCTCTTTTAGATTTCTTGTTTAATCCTTCTCTAATCATGTTTTGCTTATCCTCTCTTATTGATTGATGGGCTTAAGTATGATTAGTGAGTAGTTCTCTAGGAATTTAGGGATGGGTTAGATTAGGGATTCTAATGGTTCAATCTTGCAATCTAGGGTAGATTCTTTCATTTTCTCTTCTCATTAAATAGTTCCTAATGCCAAATAGCTAAGCTTTGCTATTTTGGATTATAGGCATTTCATCTACCCACCAAGTGTTTGATGAAATGCTTGAACCAATTTAATAAGAGACTTACATTTCTAGCCTAAGACATTAGTTGTCTAGAGTGTTTATCATGCCAATTAGACTTAAATTTAATGCTTGTTGATTATCCTAATGGTAAAATATCATTAGTTCATTAGGGTGATTAAGAAAGGGATTAGTGCCACACATCATGGTTTAATCTTGTTTAAGTGTTCTAGGCATAGAGTTAGCTTTATTAGTTGCTTAAATGATTGCAAGGTTGTCCATTTAGTTTCCCAAATCAATGATTCCATCCCTAGATTTCGTTTTTAGTAATTTGATAATCTTGCTTAGTAGTTAATCTCTTGTTTAGTGCTTGATTAGTAGTAATTAAGGCTCAATTTGGTATTATTGCTCTAGTAGTATCTCTTTTAGGTTGTGTTTAGCTTTTAATTATTGCTTGTGACTTGCATTTACTATTTTAGCTTAGCTTAAACATAACTTTGTATTC